>CM035410.1:4692863-5250363 GCA_020310875.1 Ceratopteris richardii
TGTGACTCTTGTCAAGGAGTGTTTTGTTACTTTTCATGCGGGCAGCCATGGCCATGTATTTTAGGGAATAATTCGCTACACTATATTATGTTGAATGATGAAGGAGAACCTCTTACATATAGAGAGGCAAAAGCATGTGAGCACAACAATAAGTGGGAGCTTGCTATGCAGGAAGAAATTAAAGCTTTGCATTCTAATAATACTTGGGACTTGGTTGAATCGCCCAAAGGAAGGAAAGCTATTCCTACAAATGGGTATATAAAATCAAGGCTGTTGATGAGAAACCCAAGTATAAAGCAAGGTTAGTTGCAAAAGGATATGCTCAAACTAAGGGCATATATTTTCAAGAAGTGTTTCCTCCTGTAGTGAAGATGACCACTTTACGGGTACTTTTTGCCATAGTGGCTGCTCTTGATTTAGAGCTGGATTAAATGGATGTACATACAACTTTCTTGCATGGTGATGTTGAGGAAGAGCTATACATGAAACAACCGGAAGGTTTTGTTATTCTTGGAAAGGAACATCTTGTATGTAAGCTCAATAGAAGCTTGTATGGGCTGAAGCAAGCTTCTAAGCAATGGTACAAAAAGTTTGATGCTTTTATGCTCAAACATGGGTACAAAAGAAGCCATGCAGATCATTGTTTGTACACAAAACGTGGTGAAGATGGCAGCCCAATCATTCTAGTGCTCTATGTTGATGATATGCTCATTGCTGCCAAGAAAAGGAGCACTGTTGATGCCCTTAATGAGAAGCTGAAATCTGCATTTTCAATGAAGGACCTTGGGCAGCTGAACATGTACTTGGAGTAAGGATTAGGAGGCAACGGGAACAACACATATTGTATTTATCTCAAGAAAAATACATTGAAAAGGTGCTGGACAGATTTAACATGGCTGATGCAAAGCCTCTTGGAGTGCCATTACAGCCATATGATAAAATCTCCAAGGAAGATTGTCCCAAGACACAAGAAGCAATCAATGATATGCAAGGTGTATCTTACGCTTCAACTTGTGGTTCACTTATGTATGCTATGGTTGCTACTAGGCCTGACATTGCCCATGGAGTGGGAGTTGTAAGCCGATTTATGGCTGATCCAGGCAAGTCACATTGGAATGCAGTAAAGTCTATTATGAGGTACTTGAAAGGGACTAAAAACAAATGCCTCTGTTATGGAAAGGACCCATTAGAGCTGAAGGGATTCTGTGATTGTGACACGGCAGGTGATGTGGATACACGGAAATCCACAAGTGGCTATGTCTTCACTCTTGCAGGTGGTGCTGTATCACGGTGCAGTAGACTGCAAAAGATTGTTGCTTTGTCTACTACTTAGGCTGAATATATTTAAGCCACTGAGGCTTCCAAGGAAGCAATATGGTTAGCACATCTTTGGAGTGAGTTTGATTTGCATGACAGAGCACCTATGCTTGGTTGGGATAGCCAAAGTGCCATATGTTTGGTAAAGAATGCCATGTTCCATGCACGCACAAAACAAGTTGATTTCTTTCTTTTGAGGGTCAACATAGGCTCTAGCCCTATTTTGAGCTCTCCTAATGTTGTCCTTAGCAAGCCTAAGCATATCATTCATCTATTCCAAGTTGACCTTTGTAACCTGGACTTTGTCATGCTTCAACCCTACTGCACAAGGAGCTCTTGGTTGAAATCTGTATACAAGCATAAATGGACTATGCCCAGTGGAAGAGTGCTTTGCACTATTATATGCAAACTCTACTATAGGTAAGTACTCTTCCCAATTAGTTTGCCTTTCATTCACATATGCTCGAAGCATATCCTCTAGGATTTGGTTAACCCTCTTTGTTTGTCCATGTTACTCTCTTTACTTTCTCTCTCCTCACACAACAACCAACTTCCTTGGTGTTTGGAGCAACCAAGCGCACCACTACGTAGCTCTTTGTGGCCTCTTTCATCAAAGAGAAGTACTAGACCGAAAATGGTAAAAGAATGCTCTCAACTCTCATTTTTTTGTAGAAAATTTTAGAAATTAAATTCTTCCAAGATTACAATAATTTCTTGTTGTTTTGATATATATATATATATATATATATATATATATATATATATATATATATATATATATATATATATATATATATATATATATATATATATATATACACACACACACACACACACACACACACACACACACACACACACACACACACACACACACACACACACACACACACACACACACACACACACACACACACACACACACACACACACACACACACACACATTAATCATAATGATGAAGATAATGAGATTATGAATGCATGCAAATGCTGCATAATGAATAGACAACTTCATTTCACATAAGTTGAGATAACGATGCGGGTAGCAACACACATGAATGAGTCATCATCTTCGTGCAACTTGGTCACATGTTCTATTGTTGAAATTTTCTCAAATTATATGCATGCAGTCCTTTTCATGTTTTCCAATGATTAGGTAAAGTTATAAAAGAGGAATGTATCATATGTCTAATGGAACTTGCATTTTTTACAAAACATTCCAAAAAATATATGAAAACGTTCCGAACGTTTAATGGAACTCACGTTCCGTACCAAATGTTCCAAACGTTCCAAACCTATATGGAACGCGTTCCGATCCAACCCTCCTCTTAAATGTAAGAAAATGCCTTCAGCTTTGCATAGGCTGAAGTAGAAAAGCATTTGGAGCAACTTTGTTGCGATGGAACAGCTAAAGACTTTGGTATCAGTTGAAAGAGGTCATGGAGAGCTATGTGATGATGTGCTTGATTGCACCAAACATCAAGGGAGTGAGCTCTTGCATCACGAGAGAGAAAGTAAAGAGAGAAATCTGTGCAAAAATTTGGAGAAGATGGAGAAGTCGAAGTTGAAGAAGTCCCATTCAAGTTATGAGGGTTTGGGACCAAGTTTTATTGATAAGTGACGTTTAAGTCATTTGGGCATGTTTACACGTGACCAATGACCAAAAGTTATAAATTTAATGTAAATGCCTATAACTCCATCCAAAAAATATAACAAAAATATATCTGGAAAGATCTTAGAGAGAGCTGTCATTCACAAGGGTCAAAATATACAGAAGGAGAGTCTTTGGGGCTTTTATCTCCAACACCAACAAGCATTTTGATTCTTTTTCAGTATCAATTGAAGAGTAGAAGCAAAACATCTCTTCCATCCCATCGAAGTGGCTTTGCATTGGCTGGATGTTGCTTCTGGTGTAGCTTACATCATCAAAATTGGCATTGTAAGAGGACTTGAAATAGGAACTGCATCAAAACTTGAACTTGAAACATCTTTTATCAATTACATTTTGAACATTTGTAGTTGTGACATCTCGTATGTCAACATCTTGCACAATATCCCACAATCCCTTTGCAATCAGTACATGTTGCATCATGTATGCCCATAATGGGTAGTTAGAACCATCCAACTTATCCTCAACAATCAAGATGCGAAACACATTGTTGTTTTTAGCCATGATCGATGACTATACCCTAATGTAGAATATTTAATCTTTCTCAGAAAAGTTGATTAGAATTGCCCAATGGACCTCCATTAGACTTCGAGGTGATTGTACAAGCGAAGAGAAGCCTGTTTATATATTGGGCATAAAAGGATGAAAGTGCTTGCATAGCTGTTGCAAAAGTGCGTTCTGAGGCCAAAACAAACTCAAATTGATTTGAGCTGGGCAAAAATCTCCTAAGACGTTAGTTTTGAAAGATGCACCCCTAAGAATATGTTCATCAATTTTCGTAGTGATCTGAGACAATGAGCGAGGGTTTGTTGACGATGCACCTGGTGAAGCAATGACCTCCATTGATACTGATTGTTGATGAGAGTGCACAAAAACAGCACAAGGAAAAAGAAGAAGCTTAGGAATTCAACACAATGTGAATCACTAAGTGTAGAATGTACAAAGATAAGTAACCCTTTAGGGTCATGTGTGTATATGCAAGCTGTGGGGGGGACCCTCCTAAAAAGGGCAAAACGGTACCTTCGTAGTCGTAAGTGTGAACTTCAGATTCAGTAAGCTGGGATTATGGAAGCCAATTACAAAAATGCTTTGTAAATGCATGTTTGAATTTGCATCGCATTTATAGATGTTGTGGAAGCTGTTTGTATCCTCTACCTTGGTTTGTCAACAATCACCAATGATCATCACATGAAGCTTCTGCAGAACTCCTTAGTCGTGTGTTTTGAATTCAGATTCATTCAGGGTGTGTTCGAGGGTTATATTATATCTATCATGGTGCCATTATGATTGTTATATTTATTTTTATTTTCAGCTTTGCTCTTTTTTTGTGCATAGTTTATGTTTTTGAATTTTATTATTTTATGTGACCTATTGTTGTTGTATGTTTTCTAATGTATCTGTATTTTTCTTACCTCAGTTTGTAAGTCCAGATAAATCTGAACTTGTGAAAGCATATTTTATCTCATGGTTTCCGTAGTTAGGCAAGCAAAAAGCCTTATCTGCCACAACAGCAATCATACAGAATTTATTAGATCCAATAGCTGCTCTGATTGTTAAGTATTGTGAAGGGAGAGACTCTTAGGTAGCATCACTTCTGAGCTGTTACACTGAAATATATGTACATTTTTTATGGAGTGTAGAAACTTGCTTAGAAGGGTAGTGTGACTATAACTTTTCGATTGCTGAAAGTAACTCAATGTTCTTCCTAGAATCATGCCTGTGTCTTAATGGAGAGAAACTAATCTGCTTGGAAGGATAATGTAACTACGACTTTCTGATGGCTGAAATTACCTCAGGATTTGCGTTTGTCCTGTAACACGGACTAAAGAGCAATATACTTAGCTTGCTGTTTGTGCACTAACTAAGCTTTAAAATTGTTGTCATTGATGGAAATACATTGCGATGGAAGTTTGTAATTGACAGTTGGATATTGAGTATTCTTTCTTTGTCATTACATATTTTGAATAGGGATCTTTTCTCATTTTAGAAGTCTTGAGTGGAGAAGTTCTCTGAGGCAACTGGCTAGCGCAGCATGCTTGCTCTTACACTTCGCAATTCTGCTGGCTAATGCACCCAGCTGTATGGATAATCCCCCATGTTCATTCTGTGAACGATGTCTTGATTGGAAAATGAAGGCTCATAATTCATGCCATGTCTCAAATGATAATGGATATATAAATCAAGCAGACATATAATAGACTACAGCTTGGTGTAAAATCAAGATTGATTGTTAAGTTGCTGAACCATCTTGGATACTTGTGTAAATTTGAAACTTGTATAAACTTGATAGCTTAACTGTAGGAGTTCACGTATGCCTGTGCCAGGTTACCTGGGAAGTGAGATTTTCTGGCAAAGAAAAATGTGTATGGTGCCAGGAGAGAGAAAAGTCTCAAGCACCTCATTTACAGGATGGAGGTCTATTTCATCAATAAAGGATTCCAAATCTTCTAACTTGAGCTTATCAAATTTGATAAAACCAACAGAAGCTGAGATCAAGTCACCTGCCGAGAGTGATGAGGATATTGATTTCAGAAGCATAGACTTGATGAGATCAGCAGAGGCTGATATCAAATCATCAGCTGAGAGTGATGAGGACTTCGATTTCAGAAATTTTCCTGCACTAACAAGTAGCTTTTTTGAAGATTACAAGCGTCCATCTGGGATGGAACTACGTAAGAAGCGTTTGACTTGGCAAGAGAGAAGGTCCAAATCTTTAAATGGGGGTAAGCGGTCAACATCAGACTCAAGTCTGGACTCTGAGGAACATGCCTTCGATTTTGATCTGCTGGACACAACCATGGAATCTCCCTTGTTACAGAGACACACAAAACTTGAAGACAATGCAGATAGGTCTTTCCAACAATCTGAAGTGGATGGTCATAATGGCTCCTCTCATTCTGTTGCACAACATTCTCATCAAGATACCTTACTTTCAGAAACCTTGGGCAAGTTGTTAGGGGTTAGAGAAGCGCCTGGAGGATCTCAGAAAATTGCAGATAGGCTATTGAATCGACCAGGAAATTCATCAGATGAAAAAGAAAAATCTTTGTGAGACAGAATCAGTCTTCACTCATCAGTCAGTAAACAAGCTCCATGAGTGCTATTCCTTCATGCCATTTTTATCATCATACAGACAAAAGTGTATGCTTTGAACCTTGTATTCCAAGGTTACTTTTGTGGATGGACCCCTAAAAATGGTGGGACCTGTATTTTTATTGCAACCCAATAATTGGAGTTCTTTGACATGGTGCTTCTCAGGTAATAGAGATAGGTTCCTCTTGTGTATCAGGCTTTATCCATGCATGCATATCATCATTGCAGAAGAACTTTCAGGAGAATTTCAGAGCGAGGACATGCTTAAAGGTTTATGTAAACAAAATCAGAGTTTACCAATTTACATGTCCCACAAATGTCCGATGTAAGTGCAGTCCCTTATTTCCTCTAGGCGATCTCGAAGGGTATTCTTGATCATGTCTTGAGCTTGACATGAATGACTTCTTAGTTTTTGGCTTGACATGAATGAGTTCTGTTTGGCGGAGCTTACACGTCTTTTATCATCTTTGAGACGAGAAAATAAAATCTTATTGTAGCGTTTAGTAAAAGGAATTTATTTCATTGATAAAATATTGCCCTTTGTCTCTCTCTCTCTCTCTCTCTCTCTCTCTCTCTCTCTCTCTCTCTCTGTGTCTCTTTGTCTCTACATTAGTCACCTATTTGTGCTTTTGTTTGCATGCGTTCATTCTTGGTTTACACATGCACCTTTCTGTTTCCGACGTGCATTGCATGATTGCACATGAAGCCAAACCTACCACACATATACCTTTCCATGCAACACATACATTCGCACATAACTAATAAGAATCAAATGCACCTTCGAAGATCAATATATTAACACTTCGAGAGAGGACTATGCTGCGCACTATCTTTTTTAGTTAATTGATCACATTGAAAAGAGTCGTTTATGTCATTAGACTGATTTAAACTTAACCACATATCAGTGCAGTATATTGCGGATTCTAGAATCAACCTGGAGTCTAAGAATAGACCAAAGTTGAGTGAAAGAAGTGGACACTTACAGGAATCATTTCACACTTTCTGCACTTTAAAATGCATGTTGCTACGAAAGGAAATCAGACAGCAATTCACTCTGTTCGAAGGTCTGGAACGTGTTTGACATCAGGCGCATGTATTTATTTTGATCAACTTAGACAAATGTCACGCTTTTATATCATCCATACATGGAGGCACATATACGTACCTTTGTACACATCTGCATGTATATGTGTACACATACACATGCATAGAGATATATGTGCATAGCAGCATGCATTCAATGAATATGTACGTATATATCGACATACATGCTTGCAAACATGCACAAACATGTATACACATACATATATGTACATCTACATCCTATGCATACACAACCACATATATGCATGCATACACATCCACATACATGCATGCATACATACAAATATACATACATAAATACATATGCACATACTCTAGGGCAATGACATGAGTAGGGATGTCATAACTCTTTGTCTAAAGCTATGTGTGATAAAGTTTGAAATCTGATACTTGTCTTGGACAAGGAGAAGATATCTCTATTTATATAAGAATTATCTATTATGACGTCTTTTTTGGGAGTTTGATAATTTACCAAAATTATCGTTTATGATTTTTGGTTACTTATATGCCTACATTCTTTGTACTTATTTATTCTATTTTGTGTTATGTTTGTTTATTAATTATTAATTGCTTTTTGATTTCTCTTTCTATTTTGTATAATTGGATTATTTATTTCCTTGCCTTTTTGATTTATTTATTGTTTGTTTTTGTTAATTTTTGATTCCGTTTTTAATTTGCAATCTCTTGTTGTTGATTTTGTATTTCCTTATGTTTTCATTTTTATGTCTATTGTCTTTAGTTCCAAAGTTTGGATGACTATGAACTTATGAAGGTATATACACACGTGTGTATGTATGCATGGATATATGCATGCATGCATGGATCCATGTATGTATGTATGTATGTATGTATGTACATGCATACATAATTTCAAGACAATCTACAATAAATCCATGATGCTTGTTAAAGATCTAAATCTGAGACACATTCCTCTTGAAGCCCCTTAACTTGGTAAATTTTGATTTAGATAAAATTCTAACAAAAAGTATAAGATAAGCTTGCAATAATGTTGAAGAATGATTGAATTGAAGTAGAGCTTTTCTTTTGTAATCTCGTAACTTAGGTAAAAAAGCTTGACAAATGTCATCTAAGAGTTGAGGTGATAATCTACAGTCAAGGTGTAAGGAAACTTTGTAACTAGCAAGAACCATATAGTAATCTTTATTCAGTATGTGCTGAAACCGAACGGAAACAATGATGCAAAGCATCTCATACAAGAACACAAGTCTTTATGTGAAGCATGAAACTGTGAAGGTCTTCAATCTATGTATGAATAATGTCCATGCTATTTGATAATTTCAACAAGTACCATTAAATCTTGAATTTGATAGGTGTGCTAATGCTCCCCTTTGATAGTGCTCTCAAATTGAATTGAAAGCAATGATATAAGTTGTTGATATATTTAGGTAGCCATGTGTGTGAACACACTAGGATCGCCAAGGCACTTTTTTCCCTCTTTAGGAGGTTTTTTCCCCCGGCTTGTATATACGCCTATTTCCCTAATGGGCTACTTATATTTGTACATTCTCTAGTAATACATTCAATATTGTGTGTTGGGCTCCAAGCTCCTTCTTCTTCCTTGTACTGTTCGCGTGCTTCTGCAGATGTCGAACTCCAACAATTGGTATCAGAGCAGGTCATTGGTTCATCTAGGGCATCGTCAACACCCCTTTGATCACAGTCTCAGAATGGCACGAAATTTGGTACGTATACTCAAGCTGTTTCAGAGATCAAAACAGCTTTGCCTTGTCATGCCGAAATCGTGATCTGAGCTCGTTTTGGCCTCCGAATGCATATCACAGTGCTTGCGCAGGCTATTTCGTCTTTTTGTGCCAAAGGTATATACTAGTTTCGGTTCGCCATTATAAGCGCCTCGAAGCCTGCTACAGGTCTAGCAGATTTCGTCTGGGCAGTTCTGTTCAACTTTTTGAGATACAATCAATTTTCTGCATCAAGGTATTTTAGTCACTTGCCATGGCTGAAAGCAGTGATGTATTCTGTATGTTGGCTGTTGAGGATAAGTTGGATGGTATCAAGTACCCATTATGGACTTATATGATGCGACATGTAGTGGTTGCAAAAGGACTATGGAACATTGTGCAGGGTGTTGAAAAACGTCCTATCACACCTGCAATTGTTACAATTGCACGTATTGAAGCTGATGCAGAAGGTGTCGAAGATGATGATATTCTACATATTCCTGTTCGTGCTGCGGTTTGTGCTGCACCTAATGCAGAGCAAATTCGTTGGGATGGCAGAGATGCCCAGGCACATGCATTGATAGCTTTGTCTGTCAAACGTGCCATTATTCCTCACATTTGCTCTTGCAGAACAACTAAGGATGCTTGGGATACACTTACCACATTGTACTAAGCTAGGAATGAGGTTCGTGTTGCTTACCTCCGAAAACAGTTGGAGAGTGAGCACATGAATGAAGGTGATTCTATGGAAAATTTTCTAAAAAAGATCAAAGACTTGAAGGAACAATTGATTTCTGCTGATGAGGTTATACCAGATAGCTCACTTGTGCAGAACGTTCTGAATGGTCTTCCTGATTCATATTAAAGTTTTGCTTCTACTCTTCGGTTGATGATGAAAGGAAATCCAAATGCCTTGTCATTTGAGGAGTTAGTCTCTGTTATATTGCAGGAGGATCAGTCCAGGCAGAATAGGTCCATTATGCGTGTTGCAGATCAAGTTTTGGTCAGTCAGAAGGGCAAAGGAAAATGGAGCTCTTCAACTAGTAAGCAGAAATCTGTTAGTTTTGCACAATCGAAGAGGGAAGACAAAGATGAAAAGAAATCAGAAAAGCAAAAATTGTTTTGCAAGTACTGTAAAGGAAATGATCATATCATAAAGAACTGTCCAAAACTCGCTGCTAAAGAGGCAAATAAGAAAGAGGCTGGAATGGTTGTTATAGAGGCCTCTACACCAAAAACAGAGTCTGGTAATCTTGTGCAGGAAGAAGAATAGGCATTTACTACTGTTTGCAATTTTGACCCATCTTCTCATGATCAGTGCATGTCTGCAGTAGACTCATATGTTTGGTACTTTGATAGTGGGGCGACCAAACATATTACCTTGCAGCGTAGTTTCTTCTCTTCACTCGAGCTTGCCTCTACAGGGAATATTGTTACATGTGCCAACAACTCCTCTTATCCTGTTATGAGAGTTGATAAGATCATTTTGACTACTGATGATGGTAGTTCTTTGAGTTTGTCAGATGCTTTGTTTGTGCCAGGGATCAAGAAAAATCTGTTATCAGTTTTTGCATTAGCCAAGATTGGCTTGGTTGTGAAATTTGTTGATGACAGATGTACAGTTCATGATCTGTCAAATGGTGACGTGATTTTTGCTTTTGGTATTTTATGTTGTGGGTTGTATAAGCTCATAGACTATGAAAGATCTGTAAATGATTCGGCATGTGCAGTACGTGATTCTTAGGCTATGTTAGATGCAAAGCTTTGGCATGCACACTTTGGTCATCTGAATTTTGCTAGTTTGCTACACCTATAGAAATTGGAAATGGTGTCCTCTTTGCACAAACTTGAGGCACTTGGAAAACATGTTTGTGAAGGCTGTATTTTGGGCAAAATGCAACATTCCTCCTTTCCAAAAGATGGTTCAGTTCGGGCTACTCAGAAATTGAAGCTTGTACATAGTGATGTCTGTGGTCTTATGCAAACACCTTCTTTTGGAAATTATCTTTACTTCGTGACTTTCATCGATGATTTTTCTAGGCATGCATGGGTATATCCATTGAAGGCAAAGTTCGAAGTGTTCATGTGCTTCATATAGTTTTTGGTTTTGGTTGAAAATCTGTCAGCGTGTAAAATGAGAACCCTTTGCTTTAATCGAGGGGGGGGAATATATGTCTTCTGATTTTAATGCATTTTTGGCTGAACGTGGGATAAAACGCTAGTGTACAGTGCCGTATACTCCTTAACAAAATGGAGTTGGTGAACGAAAGAACATGTCACTCATGGAGATGGCAAGGTGTATGGTCAAGAGTCAGGCTTTACCACATAGTTTCTGGCTTGAGGCTGTCATGTGTGTAGCATATGTACTTAACATGTATCCCACTAAAGCACTGCAGTCTATTACTCCATATGAGGTTTGACATGATTGCAAGCCATCTGTTGCTCATTTGCATGTTTTTGGTTGTTTGGTATATGCATTAGTGCTTGAACAAAATCGCAGAAAATTGGATGATAAAGCAGTAAAATGTATTTTTGTTGGGTACAATTTTGAAAGTAAAGGCTATCGTTTGTATCATCCACACACTAAACACATTCTGGTTAGCCGTGATGTTGTTTTTGTGGAAGATGCTGTTCAGCCATTGCTTTCATGTACTAAGGAATCATCTGCTAGCTCCAAAGACATGTATGATACTTTGTTGCCTCTTTTTACAGGTGGACAGTCTAGTGTTGGTCCTAATGAGGCAACTTCTCAACCTTTGTAGGTTTCATGTGATGATGCAGATCATTCCATTTGTGATGCAGATTTACATGATGCACTTATTGATGAGAGAGCTTATATTAAGCAGGCAAAAACTATGCCAAAATGACTGGTGCAGACTTTGTATGATAGCAAATTAGATGCACCTCTGTCATATCGTACTCGTTAAGGCTCACATAGTGCCTCTTTTGCATCAGATTGCTATGCTATGGCTGCAGCTAGTCTTTGTGATGAGAATGAGCCTGTTTTGTTTGATGAAGCATAAAATTTAGAAAATTGGATGGCTTCTATGCAATCTGAATATGATGCTATTATGAAGAATGGTACTTGGTCTTTATGTGATTTGCCTCTTGGCAAGAAGGCCATTGGGACTTAGTGGGTATACAAGCTAAAGCATAAGCCTGATGGTACAATTGACAGGTATGAGGCTAGGCTTGTTGCAAAGGGTTATGCACAGGAAAGAGGCATTGATTTTGATGAGACCTTTGCACCTACTTGCTGAATGACTACTGTTCGTGGCATCTGTGCACTTGCAGCTCATCATGGTTGGAATGTATATCAGTTGGATATCAAATCAACATTTCTGAATGGCGACTTGCATGAAGAAGTGTATGTTTTTCAGCCCCGTGGCTTTGTGCAGAAAGGGCATGAGAACCAGGTGTGTAGGTTAAAGAAGGCATTATATGGCTTAAAGCAAGCACCACATGCTTGGTATGAAAAGATACATGCCTATCTGATTGCACATGGTTTTGAGAACAGTCCAACTGAAAGCAACTTATATGTTAAGTGTGCTAATGATGTACTTCTGATCATTGTGGTTTATGTTGATGACATTCTGCTCACTAGTCCTCATGAGAGGCATATTGCTGATTTTAAGGCTGATTTACATGCCCCATTTGAGATGTCTGATTTGGGGCATTTGCATCACTTTTTGGGCATTCAGTTTATGCACGTTGATGGTGGAATGGCTTTGTGTCAAAAGAAATATATTGACACATTATTGCAGCGTTTCGGCCTTGAAGTCTATAAGCCTATTGCCACTCCTATGGAGACATGTTTACAATTGAGTGTTCAGGATGCTGGAGATGCATTTGATGCTGTTCTCTATCAGTAGGCTATTGGATGCTCGATTTACTTATGCATTACTAGACCACATATTCAGTTTGTTGTCTCACAGATGAGCAGGTTTATGCATTACCCAAGTGTCAAGCATTGGCAGGCAGTTAAGTGCATCTTTCGCTACTTGAGTGGTACTCGACTACTTGGGTTGTTTTATCCCAAGGGGGGATCATTACCACGAGATTTGCATGCTTAATCTGACCCTGACTAGGCTGGTTGCTATGACACTCGTCTGTCCACTAGTGGCTTTTGCTTCATGCTTGGTAGCTCATGTATATCTTGGTTGATCAAGAAGCAGCCTACTGTGGCCACTTCCAGTTGTGAGGCTGAGTATAGGGAAGCTTTCATAGCTACTGTTGAGTGTGCGTGGCTCAGACGCCTTATGGCTGATTTGGGTGTTGGTCAGTCTTCTACCACCACCATCTTCACTGACAATCAGAGCGCATTGGCAGTTGCGAGGAACCCTGTGTGCCATGATCGCACTAAGCACATTGAGGTGCATTATCATTATGTCACGGAGAGGTTCTTTGCTGGGGAGATCAGCTTGGCATATGTGCCCACACAGGAGAACATTGCAAACCTTTTCACGAAGGCTGTGCATAGGGAGAATTTTGAAGCTTTCTTCAAAGCTTTGGGCTTACTTCTTTTTGTGGATTGATTCCACATAGCTTGGCACTTCCTTATACATGAGTGCCGGCTCCGTGTTCACGGCATCACTCCCAGGGGGATTTGTTGATATATTTAGGTAGTGATGTGTGTGAACACACTAGGACTTTTGGGGCACTTTTTTCCCTCTTTAGGAGGTCCCCCCCCCCCCCCCCCCCCCCTTTGTATATACGCCTATTGCCCTAATGGGCTACTTATCTTTGTACATTCTCTAGTAATACATTCAGTATTGTGTGTTGAGCTCCAAGCTTTTTCTTCTTCCTTGTGGTGTTCACATGCTTCTTCAGACATCTAACTCCAACATAAGTATGTTGCATGAACATTTAATTCTTTGCACGATTTTGTGTGAAATTTGAACTAAAAGCAATGATGTAAAATATCTCATATGAGAATTTAATCCTTTGCATGAAGCACGAATCTATGGAGGTTTTTAATGACTTCTATGCATGGATTATAAGAAAACAATTATGAAAAAGAGATGACTATAGTATAAGAGAGGAGAACAAATATACCAAAATTTGGAGAAAAAATATATTCCTAACAACAAATACAACAATGCTATAGTCCACATATGCACTCTCAAGGTAAAATTTAAATGGTGATCTAGATAACTTGAGATGGGAGACTACAAGGTAGAGGTATGCTAGCTCAATGCAATTTCTAGACTAGTGTATAATGTAAGAAAAAATAGCACAACAGAATAGACTAATAGAGAGGAATGAGAGAATGAGAAGTCAAATTTTCAAATTGCTAAGAGGATCAAATAGATGAATGCTTTACTAGTGTACAATGATATCTAAAGCTTCACATAGTCCATGCTTATATAGATTTTACAATGGGAGTCGATATAGAAAAACATAGATGAGAGATAAAATAACGAGAAAACTATAATTTTTGAGCATATGTCCATGACTAGAAGTCCTACATTGTCTGCCTTATGGGATGGGGGGTAGCCCCCTTGGACCTCGAAGAGGGGGCCAAGCTCCTCTCTATGTTTCCCTCATTACATTTTTTGGAGCACAACACAACAGTGAATGTATTACCAAGTGATTTACGAAGATTAGTGAACTGTTAAGGTTATAGGTGTATATACAAGTGGGGGTAAAAAAACCTCCTAAAGAGGGAGAAAAGTGCCCCGGTAGTACTAAGTGTGTTCACACATATCACTACCAAAATATATCAACAAACCCCCCTTGGGAGTGATGAGGTGAACAAGGAGTTGTCGCTCATCTATAAGGACGTCCCAAGATATGTGGAAAGAGATAAATCCAAAAGAGAAGTAAGCCCAAACATTTTGCGGAAAGCTTCAAACTTCTCCTTAGGTAGAGCCGTTTTGAGAAGGTTTGTAACATTATCATGTGTGGGTATATATGCCCAAATGATCTCTCAATAGAGAACCTTTACCAAACCTCCTAAAGAGGGAAAAAGTACCCTAGAAGTGAACTCACACACATCACTACTGGAATATATAAAAAAAATCACCACCAAGAGCGATGCGATAAACAACGAGCTGGCATTCATGCATAAGGATTTGAAGGCTATATGGAAAGAGATCAATCCACAAAAGGAAGCAAGCCCAAATCTTTATGGAAAGCTTTAAACTTCTCCCTAGGTAGAGCCTTTGTGAAATGGTATGCAACATTATCTTGTGTGGGCATATATCCCTAACTGATCTCTCTAGCACATAACCTCTCCCTAACATAATAATACTGCACCTCAATATGCTTAGTGCAAGCATGGAACATAGGTTTCTTGCAATTGCCAATGCGCTCCGATTGTCGAAGAAGATGTTGGTGCCAAAAGACTGACCAACACCCAAATTAGCCACAAGGTGTTTCCGCCACATACACTCAATGATCGTTGTGAAATCTATTCTCACAAGTAGAAGTAGCCATAGTAGGCTGATTCTTGCTCAACCAAGATTTGCATGAAGCAGAAACCACTGGTGGACACACAAGTATCATAACAACTAGCCAAATTAGAGTCATAAAAAGCATGTAAATCTGGTGATAATGAGAAGAAAACAAAAAAGTAGAAATAATTTTGCAAATACTATAAGGGAAAATCATTGCATAAAGAGTTGTCCAAAATTTTGTGCAAAAGGGGCAAAGAAGAAATAGGTTGGAATGGTTGTTGCAAAGGTCTTTACACCTAAAGCAGAGTCTGCTAATGTTGTTCAGAATGAAGAATGGGCATTTACTATTGTATGCAGCTATGACCCATCTTCTCATGAGTAGTGTATGTGTGCAATGAAGTATTTCGATGGGGATGCACCTCAGTGCGCTCTCCTTCTTGAGAGCTCCACGATGATATCCTTGGAGTAGAAAATCAAGCTCTTAGGGCCGCACACAGTACTCCGCACAGAGGTTGTAGAATATGCAAAAAACACAGTACACATGGAGCACGAACATAGACTTCTTAGGTGTTACAAATGCGGTTGAACTTACAGTTTGTGATTGACCAGGCTGCTATATGTTTTATTAAAGAACATATACAAATCAGTGTTCGATCGAACTTAGGTGTTACAAATGCAGTCGAACTTACAGTCTGTGACTGACCAGACCATTTGACCTTTCACAAGGACACTAACCACTAAAGGCCAATATGGCCAAAGTAACTATGGGAGAAAAATAAAGAATGATAAAGAATACATGAGTGTTAGTATACAAACTATAACTCCCACCTGATGGGCATGTTACACAGTATACAAGTGACTATGTAAGATCATGAATCAAGTAACCCCCATCAAGTGACAACAGTGTCCAAAGCTATCTTGTGGTAGAGCTTTAGTCAAAGCATTTGCAACATTATCTCGAGTGTGGCCCTTCTCAAGAATAATGTGCTCAGTGGCTAAGAAATCTCTAATGAAGTTATACCTCACCTCAATGTGCTTGGTCTTTGCATGATAGACCGGATTCTTAGCCAAAGAAATGGCACTCTGACTATCATTGAGCAAACAAGGTACATGCTGAGGTAAACCCATATCACAAGCAAGATGAGAAAGCCACAATGCTTCCTTACCTGCCTCACTTGCTACAATATACTCTGCTTGTGTGGTGGAAACAAATGTACATTCTTGAAGATGATATCTCCAAGAGATAGCACCTCCAACAAACTGAAAAATGTACCCTGATGTAGACTTATGATTTTCTACACAACCATCATAGTCAGAATCTGTGTAACCAATAATGGATGCTTTCCCTCTACCTAAGCATAGACACTTGTCCTTAGTGTCACTGAGATATCTCAAAATCATCTTGACCGCTTCCTGATGTTTCTTGCCAGGATTAGACATATATCTGCTCACAACTCCCACTACAAATGGAATGTCTAGTCTCATAGCTACCATAGCATACATGAGACTACCAACAACAAACTGATAGGGAATTTTGGTCATGAATTCCTTTTCTCATCTGATTTGGGGCAATCATCCTTGCTCAATTTCACATATGTGGGTAAAGGTGTACTCAATGCTTTTCTACCCTGCATATTGAACCTGTGAAGTACTTTGGATATGTACTCACTTTGAGACAAGTATACGCTTCTTGTACTCCTATCGCGAGTAATGCGCATGCCAAGAATATGTTTGGCATCCCCCAAATCCTTCATATCAAATGTTTGTTTCAACTTCTTTTTTAGAATTGACAAGTTAATAAGAGGACCTCCCAACAATCAACATATCATTGACATAAAGTATTAAGCATATCAAGCTGCCATCTGAGCATCTCTTTGTGTAGAGATAATGATCCTCATTGCTTCAAGAATAGCCTTGAGACTTCATAAAAGTATCAAACTTTTGGTACCATTTTCTAGGGGACTGTTTAAGTCCATACAAGCTCTTCTTGAGTTTACAAACTAGACTTTCCTTGCCAGGAACTACATAACCCTCTGGTTGTTCCATATAGATCTCATTTGTAAGATCTCCATGCAAGAAAGCAATTTTCACATCCATTTGGACTAGCGTTAAGTCCTCCATTGCAACGAACCCAAGCAACATGCACAGGGTAGCCATCTTGACCACTAGAGAGAAGATTTCATCGAAATCAACACCATGTTGTTGCTTAAAACTTTTTGGAACAAGCCGTGCTTTATACTTTGGAGAAGCACTATCTGATGTGAATTTTAGCTTATATACCCATTTACATGGTAAAGCTTTCCTGCCCTTTGGCAAAGGTTCTAAATCCCAAGTACCATTCTTGTGAATAGAATCCAGCTCACTCTTCATGGCACACTCCACTTGACATGATCCTCTATCTGCATAGCCTCTTTGTAGCGAGAAGGCTCACCGACATCTGTTAGCATAAACAATTCTAAACCTGGAACATATCTATCAGGTGGATGTGAGACATATGTAGAGCCTCTCAATGGTTGCTAAATAGGAACATGTGCAGACTGATTTGATTGGACATTCTCTTGAATATCCCTATGTGCAGCATTTTTATGCATGCTAACTAGAGGATTAGTATCCTCAAACATCACTCTTCTCACTTCAACCTCCTTAATGGACTGTTTTTATGCATCTTAGACTCATTGAAAATGACATCACTACTTCTGATGAGTGACCATATTTCAGGATCCCATAAGCGATATCCAAATTGTCCTTCTCGACTGTTGCTCTAGCACGATGGTGAGAACCACGTTAAGAAGCTTCACCTCCTTAATGTCAATCCGTGGGAGAGGTAGGAGTGATATGAAGATCGTGAACGTGAGATGATGTGAGAGTGAAGGTGAGAAGCACAAAGATGCACACACACATACACACACACAATGAAGAGACAAGCAAGACACAATGGAAGGTAGGAAATTAGTTCTATTCCTCAAGATCACTATTACAAGCTCAAACTAGCTCTAAGCTCACACTAACCAAAATGAACCAACCTCAAAAATGAGCTCTCTAGCTCTTTTTATAGTTTCTAGACTAGTTTTGACCGGTTTCACATCTAGTGACCGGCCTAGTTAAAAAATAGGTCCTAGAGGCTATTTGGAAGGGTAAACGGTGTCTAAAAATAACGAAAATTGGTACGCGTATTCTACCTAAGCTCCTCAAGCTTGAGGACTCCTCGGCTTGCACAAAATGGAGCTATGAATTACAAAATGGGGTTTTGTCTATATTACATATGTTACAAGAGTGATGAAAATCACTGTTGGATATTTGAAGAGGTAATAAAAACATAATTGTTTGAAAAAATAATCCGACTGGCTCCCTGCTCCGTCTTTACATTCTTCCATGTCGTCTGTGCCTCTGACTGTGCCTCTGACTGCTTCCAACACCCCCCTCCCTCTCGCTTCTGTCGTCCTCGACAGAACCTTGTTGAGCGGTCTGCCGGATGTAGTTTCGTAGGAGGTCGTGAGCGAGGGTGTGCTCAGATACTCGAATGCCTCGGGCCAGATCAGCCTCGAGCTTCTCCCAGTCGATTGGTTGCGGTTCGTCGGGTGGCGGGAGTTGATAATGCGTGGAATAAACCATTCGCTCACAGGCAAAAAGTTGCAATAAATGTGTGGGCCTGCTGATGAATACCTCGGAATGGTATTCCCAAAACCCGGTGGTGAACATCTCTTCAAAGGTTTGTTTGTAGCATGCCGGGAGGTATTTTATCCTACAGTGCCAGGCATAACACACCCGGAGTGATGGCGTTGTGCTCATGTCATATACTAGATCAAAGTTACCATGCTCAAATCCCGGGGTGTTTACATGCGGTGCCTTGACGCGTCGGAAGACTTTAAATATCATTTGCATCATGTCAAAAATTTTGACAGTCATATGCGCTGCAATATCATCCATATGCTTCAGGCGAGGGAGCCAGTGACGGATTGTGGCCATCATATAGCCAACAGTGGGCAACTCGGTAGGTGGCTTGAAGTAGGGGTAATTCAGCCAATCCTGACACTGCCTATTGTTTTGTACTTTGATAGCGAATGCAATCCAGGAGCGGCGTCGTGGTACTGGTCCCCAACAAGGATTATACTTTAAATGTAAAGGCGCTTTCACCCATGTGCTCATCATTTCTGGGTACTTCTGGAGGAGGTCTTTGCGCCAATCAGGTTGATGGATTTCTCCTCTTTGCGCATTTGGTGGCAAGTCCGCCGGCTCGAATTGTGTAGCATGCGTGGGTTTCATGCCGGTTTTTTTTCTATAGCTAGCTGATATTCAGCCATTAACATGAAGTATGGCTTATACTGCAGCTCATGCCCAGATATATAGCGTCGGGGGGCCAAATGAGCAAAGAAGGGGGATTGTAAGATTCTCTCTTCAATCATGGCCATGGCATGTAACTGTGCCTCTACTCTGGCCGAATGTGTCGTTCCAAGTTCTTCGATCGTTTTCATCCACGCGGGGGTAGGAAGTTCATAGGTCATTTGGCCTTCGGCCGTGACTTGTCCGCCTGGGATGGGTATGGGCTCGTATGCTTCTTCAAACGTTTCCTCCACCGGAATGGTTATGTTCTCGTCGTCAGCTGGGATCTCCGGTGGGGAATCAGGCCGTGGTGGTGCCTCGTATACATCTATGCGTGAGTGGAGAGTGGTTACCTGGGCTCGTAGTGCGTTGAGTTCCTCTATGAGTTCAGGAGAGGGGTCCACAGGTTCTGGTACTTCTGCTGCCACTGGTAGTTGTTGTGGTGTCGTTTCTCTGAGCTGTAGTAACTTGTGATCTTCTTTTAGCTTCTGATGCTCTTCGTTCATTCGATCGTAGTCCTCTAGCAGTCGAACGTGGTCATCTAGCAACATCCGCATCGATTCGGATGGGATTGCCTTGAATCTGCTCGGACTTAATGGTTGTTCAGGATGGTCCAATGCCGCCTCCAAATTTTCTCTATTCTGCGCTTGGAGTCTCACGTTCTCCTCTTGGGCTGCGGCTAGGTGCCTCTTGAGTAGGCCCATATTCCTGGTCAGTGTCGCGTTCCTAATTGTTTGGGCTCGAAGCAGGTTGTCCAGATCAGCAGTGGCTTCTTTTGTTTTCTCTTCACTTTCTAGCTCTAGCTTATGATATGCCTCTCTTAGTTCTTGGTATCGCGTGTTCACAGAGGCATTCTCGATTGATAGTGAATTAAGCTGCGACTGTAATTCATTTGTCGTCCTCTGCAGCTGTTGATAGTTGTTACCAAGAGATGCAAACTCATCTCGTACTTGTGTCATGCATGTGAACATTTGTTGAAGTGCAGTGTCTATGGTGGGCGATAATAGTAATGAAGTGCTAAGTGAGGATGCAGTGGAAGTAGATGCAGCGGGGGTGGGGAATGGGGTTGGGAAGGTGGATGCAGTGGTGATCGTGGAAAATTGTGACGTACCTAAATATGATGGTGTTGTGAGTGGAGTGGGTGCTGGTGCGGTGGGTGGTGAGATGTCCATGTCATTGGACGTGTCAAGTGCGGTGACTGTGAAAAGCGGTGTGTATGTGGGTGGTTGTGTAGGTGTGAAGACGGGATTTACAAATGTAGAGTAATTTACAGGGGGAATGGTTGGAGTAGCTTGGTGAAAAGGGGATATAGGGGTTATGGTGGGTTGGGGAGGTGAAACTGGTGAGAAGGTTAGTGGGGTTAGAAAGGTGAAAGGGGGTCTTAAAGGTGGGGGAAAGGATGGGAAGGATGAAGGGGTTAACATGTAGATGAGGAGGGGTGGGTACGGGCATGGTGGCATGAATGGGCAGGGCAAAGGGTGTGGCTATGTTGCCGTGGACTGGTGTGGCGGTGGGAGGAGCAGGTGGGTGTGCGGGGGATACAGGATGGGTTGGTGAAACATGAGGTGAGAGAGGAGTAGAAGGTGTGGATGTTATTTCAAGGATAGTGGTAGTATGTACAACGGTAGTACGTGGCGGGGAGTCGACTAGGATAGCTTCTTCGGTGAAGGATCTTTCTGGACGTAGGCGTGCATCTTGCGCCTGGTGGGATGATTGAGCACCTACCGGAACTCGAATATATTCACCGGGCTTCGATAGCAGTCGAACTCTGCGAGGGTCATATTGGGGGAGTGGCTTCCTTTGTAAATACCTCAGTGCTTCGACCGGGCCGATGGATTGGACCAGTTCTCTGAACCCTCTGATGTAGACTTCTTCAAATCCTCCGGAGACTAATTCTTGTTCGATTAGGGCCTGGCTCTCTTCTTCAGTTAATTTCTTCCGTGCCCAGACTTTCTCCATCGTACGATATAATTTATTGATTGCCAGCGTGTAAGCTGCTGCTTCGAAAGTCTCCTCTTCGTGCGTGCTGGTGTCACCGTGTGCATCGGTTTGTTGGCCTTTGCCGTTTGTCTGTCCTTGTTCTTGGGAATCATGCGTGCCCTGGCTGGCTTCATCGTCACCTTCTTCGTCATCTGTGGCTGTTCGTTCATCGTCAGAGCTAGACACAACTTGTCCCTGTGGCAGATCCCGCGGTGTGGTAGGGTAGCTGGGGCGTTCATATTCTTGGGAGAACATTTGTGCCTCTGAAAACTGGAACTCATTTGAGAATGCATCAGGCATTTCAAAATCGAATGTTGTGTTTATTGGTTCTACCTCCATGTGTGGTATTGGGAAAGAAAAGGCTTCCGCACCAATAGTGGTGGGAGCTTCTGCTGTCGTGGTGGTGGGTTCTGTGGTTGCAGCTGCCTGAGGTGCAGCGATACTAGTAGTGCCCTCCGTGACCACTGGTCTAGACAACCTTATGCGAATAGGTTGCACTGTGGGAGCGGCTTCGGTCGGTGATCGCTCTGGAGAGGGTTGTGGTGATGGTGACTCTGGCACTTGAAGGCAAGGAATGGTGCCTCTCATGCGCTTACCTGCCCGTGTTCTACTGGGCTTCCTGGCTTTCTTCGTCGTTCCTTTGAATGCTTTCAGCTCTTCTCCTGTTAATGCACGTTCAATTGGCAAATCATAGGCCAAGCACATATAAACAATTCTTGTGAGCGCACAACATCCATTAAGCACTTTCTTGCGTTCCCATCTGTGTTGTGCCAAATACATTTGATCAATGATCCAGCTTGCCAGATCAACCGTCTGAGGTCCCGTACATGCCAAATACAATCCAAACCATATTCTTTTATGTGGCATGGTAAATCTGTCCTGAGCGGGGAATGCGAAGTGTTGCATGCATATCCGTAGCGGCTTTGACAGCTCAGGTGTAATTGCTGAGATCTCCTCCCACTTAGTGACATCCCCACGTTTCATAGGGTCTGGAATTAATCTTTCGCGATCTGTGGGCGTGTGGGTGCCATGAATTTTGATGGCCGCTCTGATTAAATCCTTTGAGAGGTAAAACCTTTTGTAAGGTGGATCATCCACTAAAGAGGGCAAAATAAAAGTTCCTGGGATGTCCTTATTCTCTGAGGCCAGCAAAGTAGTGATTAAATAATAACACCTATAAAAGTCAGGTTTGGGTAGCGGATCACTGAAATACTCCGTGAAGCCTGCTCTGGCCCAAACGTGAGTTAAATCCTGGGTGTTCTGTAGGGCTTCGAACTCTCTGGAGAAGAATTGGTATTTTCCCCAAGTGCGGTCATCAAATGTCAAAGTAGATTCAAATATGAAATCCGCGTCCGCTAAGGGTCCTGCAAGTCCCTGAAACCAGTGAGAGTTACGGTGTATCTTTTCTGTGTAGCCCATAGGTGGGTTGTCGATCGGCATGGGCCCTGGAAATCCTTGGAATTCTGGCGGTGGAGCAGTCGGGTGGGATTCTGCTCGTAACATGTTGAGGGTCACTGCAGCTACACTGGGGCCTGCTCCTGATGGTCCTTCGTCGGTTTGCATGATGACTGGTGGGTTAATGAGAAAGATCTGCTACAAAAGATTAACACATTAGCATGGAAATTAATTATGATCCCATTAAAGTGAGACCGCAATCCCTTTCCATAACTGATGCGTAACCCGTGTAGCCAAGTGCTGTGATGTGATGGATGCAATGCTTCTTGCAGCACTAGTGCAGGTCTCTAGACGCCTACATGTTTCAGATCATGCATACATTCCTTGATGAGATGAGATTATGAGTGACGTGTGATGATGGTGGGTGAATTTATACAAGGTTTAAAGGTTAGTGATTTATTACACGGTTGTATGTTAGTCGGGGGGGTAGTTTTGTCAGACATGGGGTTAGGGGAAGACGATTGGACACGCTTCGGTATCCATTTCCTAAGAGTCTTTGAGTGGGTGGTGGGTTTCTGTTGAGGGGCAAAAGGTAGTATCGGGTGTGGTGGTATTGAGGGATGGAAAGATTTGTGAGGGGTATATATTACATGGCTTAAGGGTTGAGCTACGATACATGGTTTGGGTACCCAAATCTGCGTGGGTGTGGGTCTATGGATAAGGTATTTCTTGGCGATCCAAATTTGTCGAATGCTCGAACCTGTAGAAGAAGGTCGAGGGGATGGTGGATACCGATTCTGTTTCTGTTCTGTCTTTTTCTTGTCGATCTCTGCTTGGTTGGAGTTCTTCGGTGATTTTTATCCTTTTGGCACCCATATTTGTCTGGTGCCGCTTCCTTTGGGTGGCCTAGACTGCTTTCCTTGTTGTGTCTTTTGATACTGCCGTCGGTCTGGGTTCCTTCGTCGTGGTTGACTCTGTCGTGGTTGAGGTAGAGAGGTCGGATGGACGCTCTGCTTTGGAAAAGAAGGGAGATCCAATACTTGCGTGACCTGCCCATTAGGAAGTGATTCGTTCTTTAACTTTAATCTAGGCCAGTCCGCAACAAGTTTGGGAGGATGAGCACCGCAGGGTGTCGTGCTCATTTGGCCGCTGATGCAACCCACCTGACCGCTGATTGTGTCCATCTGCCCTAGTGGATGGGTAGCTGCCTCTTCTAGTTTGCAGGAAGTCCCAGGGAAGATCTCCTGCCGTCCTTCTGATTGACAACTGTCCATAGCCAAGCCCGAGTGGGTTGGTGTAGACGTAACGTGACTGGTCTGATTAAAGATCTTCCGGTCTTCCGTCGCATGTATTTCATAGGGTCTAGGGTTACAAACCTCAGTCGGAATACCGTTAGGGAAGTCAAGCGGTATCACTCGCTTCTGCTCTAAGGTTCCAACCTGTAAGGAGCCTTGTCTAAGATTTAGGTCCACTGAGTGATCGTATAGCCAATCTTGGCCAAGGATTAGGGGTTCTATTAGGTCGTCATCATGGCACACTAGTAGCTTCGCTGTCATGGTCGCATCCTTAATGAGGATAGGAAGGTCCACCTCACCCATGCAAGGGGTTTCCATGCCTCCAAGGCCTATGAGGTATGCCTCAATTGGCCGCATTTTTATTCCTGAATCCTTATAGTGGGACCATCTAATCGCACTAGTCGCAGCACCTGAGTCAATTAAAGCCCTGAGTTCTTGGCAAGGGTTGCCGTGCTCTAGCCTAACTGTAATGAATGGTCTCCTGTCCACTATGCTAGGATGAGTGGTTGACTTTACTTGACACATGGCCATGGGATATCTGGGTGATGTTTCCAGATGGTTATAATGTTCTCTCCCTAGTCCTTGTCTTCTTAGCTTCATGCGCTTAATGCGTTCTATTGCTTCTGCCTGAGCTTCCGCTCGTATTCTATTTTCTTCCTCCTTACGCTTCTTTGCCAATGTGAGTCGTCTAAGCATATCCTCAGTAAGAGGTTCTTGATATAACCTGACTCTACAACCACTAATGTAATTAGGCATTATATCTCCTTCTAAGGTGGCTAACTGTACTGCTCCACTTGTCGAAAGTCTGTTAATGATCATAGGTCCATAACCTCGTTTTTCTAACTTCCGTGCGTGCTGTTTCAGCGTATATACTAGAACTAAATCTCCTTCTTTTAAGCCTTTATCTTTCACATGTGCATCAAAATATGCTTTCTGTCGCTTCTTCGCTGCGTATATTCCCGCTGCTGCTTTCAGCCTGGTTTCTCCTAATCGTTCCAAGTCCATTATTCTTGCTGATAATTCATGGCCGGTCCACTGATGTTCTTGTGCAACCTTAAGGGTCGGTATCAAGAAGTCCAAAGGAAGCACTGCATTCTGACCAAAAACCATCTGAAAGGGAGTTGCATTGAGTACGGTCTTGTAGGCCACTCGATATGCCCAAACAGCGTGGTGTAACTGTTTGTCCCAATCTGAACGTTTGTTGTTCACGAGCTTCGTCAGTACGTTACAAAGTATCTTGTTAGTGCTTTCAACCTGACCATTGGCCTGAGGATGATATGGTGCAGATTTCTTGTGAATCACCATAAAATCCTGTAACAAATATTCAATGACTTGGTTTAGAAAGTGAGTGCCTCGATCGCTCACTAACTCTATAGGCAATCCATATCTTGTAAAGACATTTTCAAACAAGAATTTTGCAGTCGTGTGAGCATCATTCTTTTTTGTGGCTTTGGCCTCTACCCATTTGGTTAGATAATCTGTGGCAACAATAATGTATTCCGCATGTGTACCTTTTGCAGGGGGGTTAATGGGTCCTACAAAGTCTATACCCCACTTAGAAAATGCACGTCCGCCCATCATGGGTTTCAATGGCATTTCATCTCTGCGAGTAGGAAACTGAGTTCTTTGGCACACATCACATCTCTTTACATAGGTATGTGCATCCATGTGAAGAGTGGGCCACCATAATCCTGCAAAGAGAATGGCTTTGACTATCCTATTGGGTCCAAAATGACCTCCTGCAACACCTTGGTGTGCAGTCTCTAGTATGCTCAGATAATCGCTTTCATGAACGCATTGTCTTAGATATCCATCTCGTCCTCTTTTGTATAAATTATCGCCAATAAGTGAATAGTCTTGAGCTTCCTGCTCTAGACTGCGTTGTCGAGCTAAGGTCATGCCTTGAGGGAATGTGTTCGTCCTCAAGTATGTCACTAAAGGTTCACTCCAGTCTGGTGTGAGAGACACGTGATATAATGTAGCATGCTCTACTGGTGGTCTTTCACAACACACCTGACATTCTTTACACAACTTGTAGACATCTGCTTCCATAGAAGGCCAATATACTCCTAATCTATGCAGAGTCTGTAGTGTTCGATGTTTTGAATGATGTTGCTTTAGTGCACCTATGTGTGCTAATTGCAACCAATTCGCATGTTCTGATTCATCTACACAACAAGCAAGAATCTTTTGATTATCCTGTTTATATATGCTTCCTGCCATTATTTGATATTTCTGAGACTTGGTAATCTCTCCTTCTTTAATCTTTATCCTAGGATTCTTGGGTCCATATGTGAGAATGGGGACTATAGGCTTAGCCCATTCTGGTGCTATCTCAAGGTTAAACAAGTATGCATCTGGTAGATCATCCGCTACTCCTTGAGGAGCTTCTCCTGAGGTTAATCTTGAAAGGTGGTCAGCTCTAAGATGTGTCTTTCCTTTCCTGACTACTACTTCAAAATCATACTCCATGAGTAATAGAAACCAACGTATCAATCGTCCTGTGTTACATGGTTTGTTGACTAAGTACAATAGGGCTTGATGATCTGTAAAGAACTTGAATTTGTTGGCCAACAAGTAGTGCCTAAACTTCTTTACCGCGTAGATCATCCCTAATCCTTCTCGTTCCGTCGTGGTGTAATTTCTTTCTGCTGCGTTCAATTGTCTGCTAGCGTAAGCTATGGGGAGATCTATGTTACCTTCATTCGTGGGTTGTGCTAACACACATCCTATGGCATAATTGGATGCATCCACATGTACATGGAATGGCTTACTCCAATCAGGGGTAGTCAATATAGGTGCTGAGCACAAGCGTCGTTTAAGTTCATTGAATGAATTTTCACATTCATCTGTCCACTCAAAATTGGTCAAAAGAGAGTACAGAGGCTTGGCTATGATTGCATACATGTGTATGAATCTCCTATAATAACCGCAATGGCCCATAAATGCCTGTACCTCTTTCACATTAGTTGGTCTAGGTAATTCTGCAATTACCTTCACCTTTTCCTCGTCCGTAGAGATTTCATTTTTTGACACAATGTGTCCTAGAATTTTGCCTTGTCTGACCATGAAAACGCATTTTTCTGGGTTCAAACAAACCTGATATTCTCGACATTTGTCAAATATTTGTCTTAACTCTGGGATATGTGTCTGTCTTACATTTGAATGAGCACATAAGTCATCGACATAAACTTCCAAGCTCTTGCGTAAGAATTCCTTAAAAACATGACACATGAGTCGCTGGAAAGTGGCGGGTGCATTTGTTAAGCCAAATGGCATCACACGAAATGCAAATATGCCCCATTCAGTGGCAAAAGCCATCTTGTGTTGATCTTCTAGAGCAATGGCTACTTGATTATAGCCTGAGAATCCATCAAGAAAGCTGTAAACTTCCTTGCCCGCAACTCTTTCCAATAGGTGTTCTGTGATAGGAAGAGGATAACTATCTCTAATCGTGGCGGCATTAACTTTTTTAAGGTTAATACACACACGCAATTTTCCATTCTTCTTGGGCACAACCACAATGGGGGATACCCATTCGGTGTGCTCAATTTCGTAAATGAATCCTGCTTCTATCAAGCGATCTATCTCCTCTTTAATCTTCGCAGCGTAGTTATCATTATATGTGTATGGTTTTTGTTTTGTTGGTTTTGCATCTGGAGTCATAGGGATTCTATGAGAACATATATCTGGATCTACTCCTTTCAAATCTTTGTAACTCCAAGCAAAAACATCTCTATATTCGCGCAATAGGGCAACTAACTCTTCCTCTTCTTCAATCGTCAAATCATGCCCTATGTATGTGCATTTTTCTTCTTCTCCTTCTATGGCAACTATTACTTTCTTGGTTTTCTCTCGGTTATCATATACTTGTCCATCATTCGCTTTTCTATTAGGCATTCGTACCATGATTCTTCTATCTTCGATTTCATATTTCTTGAAGTTCTCGGGTACTTCAAATAAAGATTCTTCTTTTTCTGTCCTGGTGTCTTTCTTCTTTCTTTTCTTGCCTTCACTCTTGTTAGTCACTTCCGTGGCTAACCTCACTTCATTCGTAATTTCCTCATGTCTCTGAGTGTGAGTCTCTACTTCGTAGAAATATTCTTCCTCTGATGCGAATGGAGTGTCCATGATAATTGAGTCTAAATCAAAATCGCTTGCATCCTCAAATGCATCAGTGCTAGCTTCACATTCTTCTAAAATTGCATCGCCCGTGATTGGCTCTATCGTGAAAACTGAAATGTCATAGCCATCCTCGTCACAGTGGGGTGTCCATTGTTCTTCATTGATGGCTACATCCATGGTTGCTAGTATTTCTGCCCAACCATGGGGTTCAAACTCTTCGTCTGGGAATACTACAGGTGCATATGCTGGATCTTGAAGGGTTCGTGGATGTTGTTCTGCACCTAAGGTCCTTGCTTCTAATCGTTCTTCCTCTTGTTTGGCTACTTTACACATCCATAAATGGGTATCCTCATGCAACCAAGAAGGATCTGATTCTAATGAGTGCACGGATTCCGTCTCTACTGGTGTCTTATGGATGGTATTCCATTGTATTGGGGGTACATCTCTGTGTGAATAGTCTTTAAGATTGACTTTAGTGGTCACTCCTAAGTGTTGCAAGTACAAAGAATTAGTTCCCCAATCTTGTACAATTTGCAACTGACGCATGAATGGTCGTCCCAATATCATCTCATAAGCACGATTTTTCGCAAAGTCACAAATGGCGAAAGTATGCTCAAATTCTACACCACAAGTGGTGAGAGATATGCCTTCTAGTAAGCCTAATGGTTTTTCTATGTGTCCATCAGCCATTTGTAGTTTCATCCTGGTGGGTCTGAGTGCTGGCTTACCCCAACGTTTCCATAAAGCGGTGGTAGCGATGGCTACTCCGGCTCCTGAATCTAAGATGGCTTTCGTGGTGTAGCCCTGATGGGTTATTGGAAGATATGTGTTACCTTCCTCTCCTTCGCTTACGTCTCCAATCTTTTCCACGGGTATCTCTGGTACCTTCTTATGTGATCCTATCTGAGAGGGTGTGGTAGCTAGCTCAGGGAATTGATTTGCTACATGCTTCCACAATTCTGGTTTTACCTTTAACAATTCCTCCAGAGTGAGATTACACTGTACTTTCGTATTCTTGATAACTTCCGTGTTCCTAGGGATCACTGATTCTTCATTCCTCACTATTATCGTGGGTGCTCTCATACTAATAGACTTTGCTTCCCAAGGTCCTGTGAACTGAGGTAATTCTTGTAAAGAATTAGATTCAAATCCTGTGGGTTCACTCAGTTGTTCCACCTCTACATCATCATATATAGAGGGGATGTCTTGGGGAAATTGTTCCTGCAAGTCGTCTATTTCTTGAATAGGAGGATGAGTTCCCTGTTCTTTTCTCCATTTCTCTTCTTGGATTTCCCTCAAAAATTCATGTGAGTACCTATGTATGGAGGACAAATTGTCTTGACTTTCTGTATTGGGTACTTGAGACAGGGATGGTGCATTCCTTTCCTGTGTCTCTGAGACAATAGGGTTCCTATGCTGATCCTTTTTCTCTTTGCTTTCTATCAAGTGTTCTAGCCTCTCCATTAGTCCTTGAAAGTGTAATTCCGGTTTTGCCATGTTGTTCCAATTAAGATATCTAGAGGCTTCGAACAAAGCTTGTGCTAGTTCTACCATCTTCATGCAAAGTTTAGTTCTCTCAATTTCTAGATCATCTCGAGGGTAGTTTTTACTCATTTCCGTTACTTGAGGTCCCTCTTTTAATCTAGCATGATATGCACGAAACATCATGTCTAGATCTTCTGGTATGGGTTCCGCTAAAACTGATCCTGATTTCTGAGCTGGATTTTCTTGGTTTAATTCTTGTGAAGTCAATTCTTGTATTTTGGCTCTAGATTCCTTCAAAATTCCTTCCAACTCACTTATCTTTTTACTCCATTTTCTCTTTATTCTTTCTCTAGAATCTTTCCAAGATTTCGTCTTTTTACTGCTAGATTCTGCAACTTCACTAGTTCCTGCTATTTTCTCTTGATTAAGCTGTTGGTTTTGTAAGAGCGCCTGGGCTCTTGTTATAGCTTGGATAGGCACGTATGTAGGGTTGGATCCATCTGCGTTGTTTACAATACCTATCACGTTGATCGGTGTCACATTCGAAGCGTTAACTGGGTTCTTAGGACAATCTTTGATTATGTGCTCTTTGCCACAGTCGGCACAAAAGCCTTGGATGCTATAGTACTGTGATTGCCTTGCTATTGGGGGATGTGGACAATCCTTTATGAAGTGATCTCCTTGGCACCTAAAGCATGGTCCTCTTGGGCCCTGTGGTCTCTGTTGTCTCAATTGGGGCCGTGGGTTTGGGTTTGTGTACATCACATTAGTATAGTCTGGCTCCCAACTAGGTTCCATTGGAGGACTATCATAATGATATGTCTCCACATGTTCTGGTGACTCCGTGTAATAAGCGGGTGGACTAGTTACATGAGTAGAGTCAAAACTGTTTGAGTTCGGGTCACTTTCTGTGATCAAGGGTGAAGAAGGCACTAAGGCCCTACTTAGGTTCTCTTCCGCAGCAGCGTATTTGACTGAGATGACATTCGCTGGTGGGGGTGGCTGCTGAGCTAAGACGGGTTGAGGTCTCTGTTGACCCTGGTATGGGTAGTTCTGAGGAGGCCTATAGTAATAAGGCTGAGCATTGTATTGGCCTTGATACCTACCTGGCTGCTGGTATGTTTGCGGGTAGTTCTGTCTCACGGTTTGTTTGTTGTATGGGCAGTCCTGAGCCGTATGATTCGTGTATCTTCTCTCAATTGTACAATATTGGCCACTAGGGTTGGCTTGAGGTTGAGGTGCATTGGGGCACATGTTTGCCAAATGATTTCCACCACAAGTGTAACAACGTACATTAGTTGGTAGCTTGGGCACCTGTTTACTAGAAACTCCTAGTTTTTGGGCCACTTTTTCTGCTAGGTCCTCTATCGAATTAGACAATTTTGTGGATGCTAGAGAAGAACAATCTGAGTCTTTATAGACCTTTGAGAGTTCTAACTCATCACCTAGGTTATCCTCAATGTCTATACATATTCTTACACACTCCTCTAGCGTTCTGGGTTCCTTTAGGTACACATAAGAGCGTAGTTTCGCGCTCAACAAGCCATCTAGGAACAATGATACTTGTTTGGCTTGTGAGGGTAGCTCTTGCATTGGACATCGTTCGACATATTGTCTGAATCTACGACCTGCCAGTCTAACTGTCTCCTGAGGGGTCTGTTTAAAGCTATGAATCAACGAAGACGTGTCATGTCTAATCCCACTTTTAGAGAATTCAGTGATGAATGACTCTAAAAAGTGATGGATGTCTCTAAATTGCCTTTGTTGCAATGGTTGGAACCAAGTTAAAGTGGTATTCTTTAACGTTAGCCCAAATGCATTGTATTGCGTGAACATGTCCTTGACTTGTTCTGCTCTTAGTACTTGCTTGAATTCTGCGACATGGTCATAGGGATCTCTTGTCCCATCAAAATAATTCTTCATTGATTTTACTAATTGAGTGGGTCTCAGAACTCTTGCTTGTTCACGTGGTCTAGGTAGAGGAAAATCATCTCTACCACCTAGTATTCCATGATCTCTTTGTCTATCCGCTCTATTAGTGCTCGTGGTTGTTCTATCTCTCCCTATGGGATGATTAAAGCTTACTTCTGGTCCCTCTTTATTTCCTTCTCTTTGATGTCCATGGGCTGAGGATGTTCCTGCCCCTTGTTGATTTGTATTCATGTTCGTTCTAGATGGAGGGAATATCAATTCACCTCTCCATGTGTATGTGTTTTTAGCACGTTCAGGCACCACAAAGACTCTTTCTGAAGTCTCATCCAGGTATACAACCTTTCCAGGTGTATCTGGGTCCTTGAATTCATAAATTGTAATGATGCCTACCTCACCAGGGTGTTCCTTTCTATACCTCCAAAAGGCTTCATCTGTCTCTTTATTTACAAACAACTCGGTGCTCCTGTTATCTTGAGGGATCCACTCTGGGATGAGTATTCTTGTTAATACGGATTTCCCTCTAGGTGTTCTAGGTTCTTCTAACGGTTCTTTTCCTTGAAATTTAGCTTCCGTCTCTACTTGAATTGTGCCAAACTCATTAGTATCGTTTGGCTGCGTACTTAGGACGTACATGGTTCCTTCCTTGTCTATGTAAGCGTCTCTCTCAAATTTCACCACTGGTCTTTCCAATCCAATGGGTTGATCAGGGTTGTGCAGTTGCACCACTTACCTTTGCAAACCATCCTCATAGATACGAGCACCTAGTCGGTTGGTTCGGAGAAACTCTAATTGCGTTCTATAGGGTCCTTCAGGTTTTTCTAAATATGCTACATTAGGCCCTCCTTCTGGTCTGTCTGCGCTAAATGCCATTTCTGATTCGCTAGTCTCTGAGCTCTCGTAGGGGTAATTACTATTCAATTGCTGAGCCCACGATCGAGCAGTAGTCCTTACACTTGCTTCCGAAGATCTAAGGCTTCGTCGGTCCGACTTACCTATGTGTCTCCCTGATCTAAGGTTCATTAATTTTCTTCCTTGCACACTCAATTACACACTTAGATCGTCAATGGTTCTTTGTTATTACTTTCTTGATTATTTTTGATTTTCTTTGGATTCTTGTCTTAATATATGCGTCAGGAATTCGACTTTCCGTTATGATTTTGAGTTCTCGTTCCGTCAGACTTAGGTTCTTTTCTTTAGGTTTTCGTCACACACCTTTATCTTTAGTCTTAAACTTGAAAGAATTAAGTATCTTGAACTTGAGGCGTTCCTATCGTCTTAAATCCACAATGCTACCGTTTAGCCTAAGCTAAGAATTGACTGAGGGGGTTGAGTAATCTTCCAACCTCGAGTCGGCTTTTCTGGTTGCTCTGATGCCCTGTTGCCCAAGAAGCCGCGCTTCCCAAGCTTTACTGTCTTCACTGCCTTACTTGCTTGCCTTTGATTGCCTTTGCTAGACCTGGAAAATTCCAATATTAGACCTATTCACAAGATGATCAAACACTTGAGCATACACACCTTTTAAGTCCCTTCCCTTTTTGCCCAAATTTTCAATGTGTGCCCCCTGGCTTCCTAGTCCCCAAACTAGGTGAACCTCAAAATAGCTTGTCCAAAATTATATGTATTCTTTATGAAAAAAACAGTTGAGGTCACGTAGTACTCGTCACGAGCTTTCTAACAAGCTATTAAGCTCAAAAAACGGACTTCGGGTGGCAAAGTTATGAGCGTTCAGGCCCTGGGGGGTAAAAAGTGACAATCAGATTTTCCTTCAAATATAGGCTAAGGGGTCTCTTATGAGTCTAATGGTCCAAAAATTTCTCAAAAATACCCCCAAAACTGGTCAAAAACTGGAGCCCAAAATTTGCGATGGGGGTGCACAATCGCGATGGTCTGGGACCGTCGCGATGGTCCAAGCGAACCGTCGCGATGGCGTGGAGTTTGGACAATCGCGATGGCCCGAAAAAGTGAACCGTCGCGATGGCCCGAAGTGAACGATCACGATGGCGTGAGGTCGAACCGTCGCGATGGCCCGAAGTGAACGATCGCGATGGCGTGGAAATGGACCGTCGCGATGGTCCAAAAAATGAACTGTCGCGATGGCGTGATCAGACGGACAATCGCGATGGCGCGGTCAATGGTCAAAGGTGGACAATCGCGATGGTCCGAAGTGAACCGTCGCGATGGTCACAAGTGCGATGGCGTGAGCCAATCACGATGGTCCGATTTTGGGCTGTCGTGATGGTCCGAAAAACGAACCGTCGCGATGGTCTATCTTGACACGTGGCACTGTCGTGGCGATGGCGTGAGCCAATCGCGATGGTCCGGGGTCAGCTGAACAATCGCGATGGTCCAAGTGGACCGTCGCGATGGCTCAAGTGAACCGTCGCAATGGTCCGAGACCGTCGCGATGGTTCGGCCGAGCCGTCGCGATGGCGTGAGCCTATCGCGATGGTGCGACACAATCGCGATGGTCCGAGCCAATCGCGATGGTCCACCAAAGTATGAATTTTTGGGATGCAACAGTGGATTCGTAGATGCGCAAGGGTCGCCTACCTCGTGGTGTGGTCGCCTACCAAAAATTCCGAAGGTTGCAGACCATCGCGATGGTCCGCCACACTCGGCAGATCTTTGACAGAGAGTAAAATTTTACCTTTTCCAAGCTTTCCTGATGCACTGGAGCTCTGTACCTGCAAGAAAACTCAAGAAAACACAAGCACACACAAGCACAAAAGTTCTCTCTCGCTCTCTCGCATGCACAAATGAGGGGAAATGAGGTGAATGGGTGGATATGGTGAATTTCCTGATTTTTTTTGGAGATGAAGATGATGATGCGATGATGAAGATGGAGTATGGAGAAGGTGAAAAACACTAAAAACTAAGTAAAAACAATAACAAAAACTGAAATTTTTACCTTCCAACACCACTTCTTGCTATACTCTTACCATCACACATTCGTCCTAGACTCGATCCCCGGCAACGGCGCCAAATTTGGTGTTGCTCTAGCACGATGGTGAGAACCACGTTAAGAAGCTTCACCTCCTTAATGTCAATCCGTGGGAGAGGTAGGAGTGATATGAAGATCGTGAACGTGAGATGATGTGAGAGTGAAGGTGAGAAGCACAAAGATGCACACACACATACACACACACAATGAAGAGACAAGCAAGACACAATGGAAGGTAGGAAATTAGTTCTATTCCTCAAGATCACTATTACAAGCTCAAACTAGCTCTAAGCTCACACTAACCAAAATGAACCAACCTAAAAAATGAGCTCTCTAGCTCTTTTTATAGTTTCTAGACTAGTTTTGACCGGTTTCACATCTAGTGACCGGCCTAGTTAAAAAATAGGTCCTAGAGGCTATTTGGAAGGGTAAATGCTGTCTAAAAATAACGAAAATTGGTACGCGTATTCTACCTAAGCTCCTCAAGCTCGAGGACTCCTCGGCTTGCACAAAATGGAGCTATGAATTACAAAATGGGGTTTTGTCTATATTACATATGTTACAAGAGTGATGAAAATCACTGTTGGATATTTGAAGAGGTAATAAAAACATAATTGTTTGAAAAAATAATCCGACTGGCTCCCTGCTCCGTCTTTACATGCTTCCATGTCGTCTGTGCCTCTGACTGTGCCTCTGACTGCTTCCAACATCGACCATATCCAAGAAAAATGCATTTCTTTGACTTATGGTCCAACAATTGTCTAAGATTCTTGGGTATATGAACATATGCTTCACACCCAAAAACTTGAAGATGATCATAATATGGTGCCTTTCCTGTCCATAACTGTTTTGTGGTTCCAAATATGTGGAAGTAAAAAATAAGAGATAGAATTAAGATTGTATGACCTTGCTAAGGCATCCTTTGATCACCGTGCATTCAACCTCTCTTGTTCCTCATGTGTTGGTTGACCCTTGCTTCTGATGATTGACATAATTTCATATCCAAATATGTAACCATAGAGATTCCTTCCTTGAAGATAAGCTTCCATTCTAAGTGACCATGCTCAATAATTGCCTCAATCTAGTTCGTCAATATATGAGGGGAATCCATCACCCATGATGCTTAGTTTCTCTGATACCACTGTGAAGAGGTGATGGGTATTATGTAGGCGTGAGTGGTGTTTGCTACAAACATGATCTACACCAGCCAATGTAACTCCATGAATTATTATTTCAATTCTTTAGATTTCCAAATATACACAAATATCCATCAAGTCCATTGGAACATCATTATCAAATGTTCGCACCAAAACAGATGACTTGCATTTCTCAAGAGTTGAAGAACCTTTCTATTTTGAGAATAGAAGGTCACAAAAATATGCTTGGAGCTTACAACATGGTATCAATTGATTAGAGAGCTTTTGCACACATCTAATTGAAGTGTATAGCTAACAAAAGCAGATTATCTGATGAATTTAGCTGCACCATACAAGGAGAAATAAATCTAACAAGCATGGGGGGTCACCCTGACGTTTTAGGAGCAAGGTGATGTGTAGATAGAGTCAGCTTCAATCAGTCATATCTTGAGTTCTAATGAACTAATGATGATAAAATTTGTTATGCAAGTTCCAAACACTCTTATCTAACTATCATAAGTGAAACTATAGCATTTGGATTCTTATATACAGAGAAATGACAAGACAAGCTAACTACATACATGAATCTACTATAGTAGCATATAGAGAATGACTTAGTCAAAGTGAGGAACCAAAATGTATGTGATATTGAACATATGACACATGGGAAGTATAGAGGACTACTCCTTCATAAGTGAGCATAATTTATGCTAAAAAATGTAGCTCAATCTCTCTATTATCCCATGACTAAGAAGCATGTGTATTTATACATGAGTTCAAATTTGAACTTGGTGAATCCTCCACCTAAAAGTGATCGTAGATTTTGGGGATGTCTTGATCTTGATTCCAAATAACAAAGAGTTATGGAGTTTGCTTCCTATCATCACAAGATTGGATCTCCTTTTATAGAGGTTTTACAAGCATGTGTTCATGTGAACATTTTTGAGAGGATAATTTATGAGGGTAGTGCGTGAAGCTTAGAAAAGCTCTTAGGCTTGCTATTTTCACCAACAAAATTCATTAAACCTTATGAGGTTGGAATTGGTATAGGCCAATGGTAAGTCAGATGCACATATTTGGGTGTTTGACATATGCTCTTATGCCATCACAAAACATAACAAAGATAACAAGGAAAACACGTGTATATTTTTTGGATATAGTAGTGTGAGTAAAGATTATTGATTATATCATCCATTGATGGATAAAAGTTTTGTAATTCAAGATGTGCTATTGGTAAAAAATTCAGCTTTCCATTTACTTGAATGTAAATTTCAGCCAATGATTGGTTCCAAGATGTGTTTGATACACTCATGCCTTTGTTTTAAAGTGGTTCACTTGAGAATGTCCATGTACATCGATTGAATGAGATTCAAATAGTTGAGAATTTTCAGCCAAATAATGCTAAAATCTCCAATTAAAGATGGATTTTGATGAATTATCACATGAGGAATGCATCTCTACCAAGAAACCAGAATCTATGCCAAAAGTGACTACAAAAGACTTTGCAAGCTAGAAAATTGGCTGCTTCTTTGTTGATATATTTGATAGTGATGTGTGTGAACAGACTTAGGATCACGGGGGCACTTTTTGCCCTCTTTAGGAGGTTTTTTCCCTAATTTTGTATATACAAATATAAAGCTAACAAGCTACTTATCTTTGTACATTCACTTGGTAATTCATTCAATATTGTGTTGTGATCCAAGCTTCTTCTTCTTCTTTGTGTTATTCATGTGCTTCCATATACCTCAAACTCCAACAATTGGTATCAGAGCAAGTTTCTGCTTCATCTAGGGCATCGTTGACACCCCTCTGATTAGAGTCTTAGAATTGCATGAAAATTGGTGAGCATACTCAAGAAGATTAGGAGTTCAAAATGGCTTTGCTCTACAATGTCAAAATTTTGATCTAAGCTTGTTTTGGCCTTCGAACGCACTACCTCACTGCCTATGAAGGCAATTTCATCCCTTTATGTCAATCATACATATGAGTTTTGGTTGTCATTCATAGATTAGACAATGAGTAGGTACACATAGAGAAATGACTCATGGAACTTGATAGATTTTATCAATGTACATAGATAATGAATAGAGATACATGTGGCAACAAAAATGAAGTATCAATGTATTATTGATTGACATATGATACAGTGAGAGAGTAGGGGCTTTTCTAGCTTTGGGGCAAGACATAGATTACTCAAAATGAGTGAGATAATCAGCTCATATTAGCTCTCATACTTGTGACTAAAGTGTATAGTGTATCTATACAATTTTGCTTGATTATTGTTGATAGATTCCACCTAAAATTTATCCATAATTTTAGGGAGTGATTTGAATTTTGAATTCAAGTGGAGTTGTGGTTTTTGGATTCCAATTAATCCACGACACTCTCTCAAATTATCTCCTTTACATTTGACTAAGGTAAAGTTGGTCATTAACGTTTGAAGATCCTTAAGTATATGCTGCAATGAGTGTAAAATTATGCCTCATCTATCAAGAGAAATCCTTTATGCACATGTCAAGAACTTAGGCTTGATTCATGCACTAACAGAAGGATTTGCATCACTTGGCTTGTATCCACACCTGCAAAAATAATGTTCAAGCCTTTGATTCCAAGCTTTGTTCAAACCATACAATGCTTTCCTAAGTTTACAAACAAAATCTAAATTTTTGTTTTCAAACCCTAAGGGTTGAGCCATGCCAATTGTCTCCTGCAAGTCGCCATTAAGAAAAGAACTTTTAACATCCAATTGATATACTGGGAATCTCTTAGATGTGGAAACCCCAATGATTGCCCTAAATGTGGTCAACTTTGCAATTGGACTGGATGTTTCTCATAGTCAGTCCCATACAATTGAGAAAATACCTTTCTGACAAGTCTTTCTTTATACCTAGAAATAAAACCATAAGAATTTCTCTTGATTTTATACACCCACTTGTTTCCAATCACCTTCATCCCTTCTGGTCTTGGAACTAACTCCATGCGATGTTTTCTTCAAAGGCGTTGTACTCTTCTTCCATAACCTCTTGCCACTCCTTTGTGTCCTTTGCCTCTTCACATGTGGAAGGCTCATGGTCTTTGATAACCTTCAAAATGAAAGAATAATGCCTCGCAATGAAACTATGATAGATATACCTTGCAATTGGATGTTTTACTCTTGTTAAAATTGTTTTCTTTTCTTTTGGTGGAATACCGTCTACATCTTTTTGTTTTGATCTCTAGCTTTGATGTTGCTCCCCATCCTAACATTGGTCTTCGAATTCTTCAATTTTATGTCCATCTTCATCAAGCTCCACCAAGCTTGCCTTCTGTTTATTCATTGATTAATTGGCTAACTTCGTGCTTAATCTTCTTTGTATGCTTTGACCACTATTTTTAAAGCTATTGTGGAAGCACTCTCCCCTCCATTTGACCTTATTGTTTTGATGTAGCAACCTATCTCATTTTCAACCTATGGCTTGAACCTTTTGAACACATGAAACACATTTGATCTTTGTTTTATACAATAGAACCATACTTTTCTTGATTAGTCATCAATCAAGGTTACAAAATACCTATTACCTGCAAGATGTTTCCCTTTGGTTTGCCCCCACATATCTCTGTGCACAAGGTCCAACACACCATGAGCTGCATATTCACTCTTCTTGAAGAGCTACCTAGTAGACTTGCCTTACTGGCAAGTTTCACATGTCTTGACTGATATTTGTAATAAAAAATGCGGTAAATCTCTTACAAAATGCCTATTCGCTTCTTCCTTTAGCCTTAGAATGTTTATGTGGTGAAAACATTTGTGCCACAAATACAAGTCTCTAATCTTCTTCTCTCCCTAGGTGATGAACATAACCTTGTTGCTTTGCCCTTTGCCATTGTCAAAAGTGAAAATCTTTCCTTCTTTTTTTTCTTTGGCTATCAGCTCATAGCCATTCTTTGGGTCTTCAATAAAGCATCCTTTTGTGGTTGAAATTTAATTGGTATCCCCTTTCAACCATATCCCAACAAAGGTTAGATTATTTTTGATAGTAGGAAAATGCAATACCATAGATATACTCCTTGCTTTGTGATTACCTTCAAAATTGACATATGATTACCTTCAAAATAAACATATCCCATTTATTTGATATCATGATCTATGTTGTCTCTTGCCTCCACAAAGCCTCTTAGCTTGGTTGCTGCAATATTTCTCTCTACCTAACATGTGGTTACTACAAACAATGTCTCCATACCACACCCCATCATTTGGTTTGGCTTCACTACTATGCTTCATAGGTGACAAATGATCATTTTTTGAATTGGTTGAGTTAGCGTAGTTACCTTGCCCTTTGTAGTTGTTCCCACAATCCTTGGCATAATGTCCTTGCTTCCCGCAATCAAAGCATCCATTTAAATTGGAGTAGAATCTACCTCCATGTCTTCATCCTCTACCTCTACCTCTTCCTCTTCCTCTTCCTCTTCCTCTTCCTCTTCCTCTTCCTCTTGAGGATTGACCTTCATCTTGTCTTGGATGAATCCCTTGATAGTTTTGGTTGCTTTTTTTGTAGTTGCTTCTACCCCTTCCTCTTGAGCGACCTTTGTAGCCATACCTCTTCCTCTATTTCCTACATACAAGAGTTGATGTTGGTTTCCCTTTGACATTTTGTCTCCATGGTTGAATTCCTTAGTCACTAGAAGAGTGTTAAGTTTCTAAAAATAAGGTAATGATTCTGTTACATACACAGAGGTTGTCAATGCCTTCCATTTATTTCACTTATACTCTAATTTTATTTCCAAAGGTTCTTGAGCTCATTCTTGAGCTAGATTTTCATAGCCTTTATAGAGGTAGAGTAGAATCTTTCTAAACATTCCCAAACCTTCTTAGATGTATAAGTCTTGGATATCATGGAGTCGCTTATGTGTTGAGATAGAATGAAGCCACAAGAGCCTCCAATTGTCTTGAACCCTTGGTGATCATAAGAGCTAGTGCTCAGTTTTGAGCTTTGATACCACTAGTGGAGTATATCATGTACTAGTTGCAACAGAAGAACAATAGATGCTTCCTAGGACCACTCTGTTGGCCAGCAAAGTCTTCTAAAACTTGAATTGCTCTCTAGAATAGAGGATTGAGCCTCTCAAACTTTGCACATAGCAAATATACTTTTTAGGCTTTTGAACGAGGCCTATATCACTAAATGTGGATAACATGAAGTATGTCAGTCTCTTTGCACATGAAAGACTAATGAATATCGAATTAGGTGACTTGTACCTATGTGTACTCTTCACACACATATACTTGAAACTATGCAAAGAATAGAACAATGATCTTTCAAGTTCAATTTTCTCAATAATAATGAATAGTTGAGACTAAGATTATACTCAAAAGAAAGATTAGAAGATTTCTAATTACATGAGCTATTCTTTCTTATGAAACAAGAAAGTACACAAAAAGATATAAGTAGATGTAAATCTCTACCTATCAAGAGACTCGAACTAGCAAGGGGTTATCTTAGATCTAGAGTATAGCCTATAAGTAAAAAATTGATGTTAGATGATGAACACAACTCTTCTTTAATCTCATCCTTACATAATGTTTCAAATTTGGTGTATATCCTGAATTCAAATGAGGTGTCCAAAGTTCTTGACTTTTCTCCATTACGTGAGTTGGGATCTTCAACTGAAAAACTTGTGGAAAAGTTGTTGAAGTCTTCAGCAAAAAGTGTAGGTGATGTAGCAATTTAAGTTTAGAATTGGTTCACACACTGAGCTTTCTAGGCTTCTAACAAATCATGGCTATCATGAAGAAATACCACTCTTACTACATTTTTGACATTGCCACCTAGGTTTTGGGAGTCTATAAAATATGGATACAAGTTCCAACTTATTAGGTAGTAAATACCAAAATGCAAAAGAGAATGATGGTGAAAAATGGAGCCATTAAACCACCATGATTGTATCATATACAAAAGAGACGATTGGAAGCTTATTTTTTGTTCAATATAGTATAATCATACATTAGTTCTATATCTATTTTCAAAATGTGTTTTCTACTTAAGCTACCCCTTTTCTTGCTTATCTATTCACATTGACACTGTTCTTTCACAATACTCCTCTCTATCTAGCTAAGAAAGTTGTGTATTCTATTTCTCAATATTTATATTAATAGAATAAAGAGAGTATGGGGGACTTCTCTGGATTTGAGTTCTTGATCCACATGGATTCTTGAGTTGCATTGGCGAATCCTTTGTATTTAGTTTTAGTTGATGAAAGTGCAGTAGTACGTTGCTTCTTTGATGACCATGGCATGAGATTTGTACTTGCAAAAGTAAGGTATCTTGAGGTTCTTCTCCTGTCATCTTTAGAATGTACCCAACTTTCATCAAAGAAGAGCATTATGTCTATATCCTACATATATGAATAATATATACCTTCATTAAGGTTTCCCTTCAAATATTTGAGTATCCTTTTTGCTAGTCCCTTGTGAGGTTTCGTAGGAGTGTGCATAAATTGACTTAGAACACTCAAACTACCTACTAGAATCTGATAGCTTGTTATGTCTTCAGTTGGTTCTCCTTCATGAGCACTTAGCTTCAAATTCATCTCTTGGAGTTCTCCATATTGAACTTGGTAAGCATATCCTTGATGTATTTCTTGTGAATGAGATACATACTCTTTTTTGTGTATACAATTTCCAACCCTAAGAACTATGTGAGCTGCCTTAGGTCATTGTAGCCCAAGCGTGAGCACCACCTCCTTTACTTGTCAATCTATGGAGACATGAGGCGCATATGAAGATCATGAGCAATTGTGGCACGCAAATGTGAGTGACAAGCACATACATGCACGCATGTGCGCGCGCACACACACACACACACACACACACACACACAAGGCAAGATAACAAAAATAGGAACAATGGAAGTTAGGTTCCAGGGCTTATTTGAGGGCTCAAATGGAGTCTAAAAATCATGAAGATTGGTATGTAGACCTCAAGGTCGAGTGTTAAAAAATAAAAAAGCAAGGTCATATTTATTTTGCAAAAAGGATTTTCTTCAAATAGAAGAAAAATAAAAAAATGAAAAATGAAAGCATTTACTTCAGCAAGTAGTCGAGGCCAAAAGAGAATCGATCCAAAAACTGAAACGAATGAGAAGAGTGGTTATGGAGAAGAGCTCACGAATACTTGAATACAAAAGAGGCAAGGGAGGACACTCAAGTATAGAGGAAGAAGGCACTAAAGTCACCTTGTTGGTAGTTTTGGTTTCAGTCATTTCATTTCCTATAGTCTCATAGACTATGATCATATGCTCACCATTTCTAGGTAGCGTGATTGTGAGAGTCATATCTCTCAATATATGTATTTATTTTTAGAGCTTGAATATTCTTTGGAAAGCTTAAATAGTTTTGCCAAAATAGTCATGATCTATGAGTTATTAAGTTTTTAGCGAAGACCAGTTTTCAGCCTAACTAAGTGGACAAGCAGCCTATTTTGAGGCAAAGAATCACCAAACCCAAACTACTCCAAATTTAGTGTTTGATAGCTCATTTAAAAGCTATTAGTGTCTAGTTTGAGTGAACAAAGCCTCAAGCTCAGAAAGAGCACCATAAAATATTTGAGGTAAACTTCAAACTTGGAAGTTTTCAATGGTTGATTTAGGACAGCAAGTTGAGAATTTAGATAAAGATAATTTTCAGTCTTGGAGGTATAGAATTACCTTAAAGGTAAAGGTCTATGGAGTCTAGTTACTGGAGATGATCCACAACCAGTGGACTTTCAAGATCCCAACATCACTCCAACACAAAGGAGACAATTTGCAGATTGGGAAGAGAGGAATCGAAGGGTGACATTCCGCATTTCACAAGATATTTCTAACAGTATGATTGTTCATGTGCAAAGCCTAGAGACAACCAAGGAAGTTTGGGAAGCATTGGAGAAGATGTATGCTATCTCAACAAGGTCTCGAAAGATGCAACTCAAGAACGATCTCAACAACATGAAGAAAAGCTCAAACCAAAGCATTAGTGACTATACGTTGAAGATCAAGGAGCTTCGAGATCAGCTGGTATCAGTTGGATGCAAGATAGAAGAGGAAGGCATCGTACGAATAGCCCTCAATGGCTTGAGGAGTGAAGAGAAGTGGAAGCCGCCCATCACAAATATTCTTTATAGAGACCCTCTACCAACATTTGACGACATTATACCAAATCTTGTGGTTGAAGAGGCGGCTCAACAAGGAGAAGGCAACAAAGGTAAGGGTATCCATAGCCAAATGTTATATGTAGGTCAAGGTAGAAGAATAGAGGAAGGAATTCAAGAGGAGGATCGAAAGGAAAAGGAAGAAGCTATAGCAACACAAATTCCAGCAACACAACTCGGAGGACAACAAGGACAACTCAAATGACAACACATATGGAAGAAGACGAGGAAGAAATAGAGGAAGAGGTCAAGGTTCATCCAATACTCATAAAGATATAACATGTTATCATTGTGGTAAAATAGGACATTTATGCAAATGCTTGTTGGCAAAAGAATGGAAGGCCGAATGGAGGCAACCAAACGAGCCAAAATAACTATGTGAGTACATCAAGTGAAGGAAACAAGAAAACCATGCTTGCCATGAAGCATGAGTACAACAACCCGAGAAGTGATGATAAAAAAATGGTTTATAGATTCAGGTTGCAACAATCATATGACATGCCAAGGAGATTTATTCACAAATCTACAAGCTCCAAGTGGAAAAGGATGTGTAGAGACCGGTGATGAAACTCAACACACAATTAAGCATGTTGGAGAAATCAAGCTTGGAGACAAGAAGGTATTGACTGATGTTCTTCATGTTCCTACTATTGCAAAGAATTTGATTTCAGCAGGACAAATGGTAGAGAAAGGATATCATGTCATCTTCAATGAAAAAGGATTCTTTATAAAGAATCCAAAAGAAGGATTTAAGGTCATTGATCAAGGAAGGAAAGAAGGTAGGATGTTCACTTTGGACATTCAACAACCACATGGAAAGGTGATGTATATTCAATTTGGAAACAAGAGGATTGCTGAAATTGATTTGGGGCACAAAAGGTTTGGACATATCAAAATTCCCAAGCTCAAGGACAAGAGCAACCATGAAATGGTAAGAGGTCTTCCAAGATTCAATGATGCTGGATTGCATGAGTTTTGTGAAGCATGCCAAGTAGGAAAGCAAACTTGATAACCATTCAAGAAGAGCAACTATGTGGCAAGGAATGTCCTCGACTTGATACACATGGATGTATGGGGACCATCACAACAACCATGGATTATTGGTAATAAATATTTTGTGACTTTTATTGATGATAATTCAAGAAAAATATGGATTTTCTACATAAAACAAAAATCAGATGTGTTCCCTATGTGCAATAGATTTAAAGCACAGGTAGAAAAGGAAACATGATGGTACATAAAGACCTTGAGGTCTGATGGAGGAGGAGAATATTTCTCCAAATAATTTTCAGATCTTCTTTATGAAAATGGCATCAAATGATAATTTACATGTAGGTACATGCCTCAAGAAAATGGAATTGCTGAAAGGAAAAATAGACATATCATAGAAGTTGTAAGATGCATGCTCAACGAGATGAAGGTTCCTCTAAACTATTGAGCTGAAGCAGCTGGTATGACCATTTATTTGATGAACAAGTGCACCTGACCTTACAGATCTCAAAGTTTTTGGATGTGTGTGTTATGTTCACATTCCTCAAGAACTAAGGACAACGATGGAACCAAAGTTAGAAAAATGCATTTTCATTGGATATTCATCGGAGCAAAAAAGATATAGGTGCTACAATCCGGTGACAACGGAGCTATGAGTCTCACGAGATGTGCTATTTGGTGAGCTAAGTCCATGGTTTGGAGACAAAGGGAAAGAGAACATTCTTGAAGAAGATTATGAAGATGATCGAGGTGCTATCCAAGAAGAATTTCAACAAAAAAGCACTGAAATGTCAAGTCCAAAAGCTTCTACATCACATGGAGAAAGCTCAACATGGAAGGGGAGACAGAGGAGTCATTCCTCATCACAAACATCAGGTTATGAAATATTTGAAGTTGAAAGTGCTGCCCAAAATAGTGATTCAAATGCAAGTGAAGAAGAGTATGAAGAGGTGATTACAACAAAGGTAAAGTTGAACCTGTTGAAGAAGCAACATTCAAAAGGAAATGAAAGGAGGTCTTCAAGATAAACGTATCCAATTCAAAGGTTGAACTATAATAGTTTTATTGCAAAGCATTTTGCATATATGACACAGGTGGTGAAAGACAAAGAACCGGATGCATATGAAGAAGCATGTACACAAAAAGAATGGCAACAAGCTATGCAAGAAGACATAAAAGCTCTCAAGGACAATCATACATGGAAGCTAGTTCTAAAGGTTGAAGGTATGAATATTGTTCCAAATAAATGGATGTTTAAATGCTGATAATTCTCTAGCTAGGCATAAAGCTGGACTAGTAGCAAAAGGATTCAAACGGACTCACGACATCGATTATGAAGAGGCTTTCATCCCAGTTGCAAAGATGGGAACCATTAGAACCTTGATTGTAGTGAGTGCAACAAGGATATAGCCATTGTACCAACTTGACATAAAAAATGCTTTTCTCAGTGGTAAACTTCAAGAAGAGTTATACGTGAGTCAACGGATCAGATTTGAAGATAAAAAGCATCCATATTTTGTTTGTAAATTGAAGAAATCTTTGTATGGGCTGAAGCAAGCACCATGTGCTTGGAACTAAGGATTGGTTGAGTACCTCAAAAGGTGTGGGTATAGTCCAAGTAGTGCAGATACTTCTCTCTACATGAAGAAAGAAGAAGGCAAGTAGGTATACATCTGCATATATGTTGATGATCTCATCATAACAGGAAGTAATGTTGCAGGAATACAAGAAATGAAAAGAAAACTCAGTAAGGAGTCTAAAATTCAAATCTTGGTGAACTGAAATATTTTTTAGGCATTGAGGTAGGCTATGAGAAAGATGGCATCTACTTGATGCAAAGAAAGTACCTGTTGGATGTTCTTTTCAGATTTGGAATGAGTAAATGCAAACCACTCACTCAACCTATGGACACAAATGTGAAGATATGCTCAAATGATGGAGAGAAGTTACATGATGTAACTACATACATGAGTATTATAGGTTCATTGATCTATGCTATGATCACAAGACCAAATTTGTGTTATATCGTTGGATTTCTTTCTCAATTTATGCAAACTTCAACAAATGAACATTTAAATTCAGCCAAACGAGTGCTAAGATATTTGAAGTGCACAATCAATCATGCCTTGTTTTATAGATATGATGAAGAATTGCAGGTGAAGGGCTTTAGTGATGCTGATTGGGCTGGTTTGAAGGAAGACAAAAGATCCACTTCAAGTTATGTATTCATGATAGGCAGCAAACCTATCACATGGAGTGCGAAGAAGCAACCTACTGTTGCACTATCATCTAGAGAAGTTGAATAGAGAGAATTAACATTTGAAACTTGTGAAATGATGTGTATTAAGAAGCTCTTGGTCGATCTTGCTGTACAGGTAGAGACCATTCTAATTTATGGTGACAACATGCCAAGCATTCACTTGACAAACAATCCAATGTTTCATGCACGAAGTAAGCACATAGAAGTGCATTATCATTATGTTCGAGAAAAAGTTTTGAGCAAGGATGTGGATATGAAGTTCATTAGAACTAATGATCAGGTTCCAAACATGTTTAGAAAGTCCTTAGATGCGTCTAAACTAAAGAGGTTCAAGTATGAAATCAATTTGCAGGATATGGCTGAAGGTGCAAGCTCACATGTGAGCTTGAGGGAGAGTGTTAAAAAATAAGAAAGCAAAGATGTATATATTTTCTTGCAAAAAGGATTTTCTTGAAACTTCAACAAGTAGTGGAGGCCAAAAGAGAATCAATCAAAAGAGAATCAATCGAAAAACTAAAATGAACAAGAAGAGTGGTTGCTCAAAGAAGTGGAGGAGTTATGGAGAAGAGCTCACAAAGTCATCATGAGAGCTCGTGGTCACTTGGCTACAAAAGAGGAAAGGGAGGACACTCAAGTATAGAGGAAGAAGGCGCTAAAGTCCTCTTGTAGGTAGTTCATTTGGTTTCAGTCATTTTGTTTTCTACAATCTCATAGACTATGTCCAGTCGCTCACCATTTCTAGGTAGCCTAATTGCAAGAGTCATATCTCTCAATGTTTGTATCCATTTTTAGAGTTTAAATATTCATTGGAAAGCTTATCTTTTGCACCTCCCATTCTTTCAAATTTATCATGCTCTCTGGGTTACTAAGTGTTTAGTGAAGACTAGTTTTCAGCCTAACTAAGTGGACATGCAGCTTGTTTTGAGGCAAAGAGTTTCCAAATGAAAACTAATCCAAATTGAGTGTTTATAGCTCATTTGAAAGATATTAGTGTCAAGTTTGAGTGACCAAAGTTTCAAGTTCATTGTGTTCTTCAGTTGATACTAGTTTTCATTCTAGGGTTCAACTATAGGTAAAAGTCTTGATCCTGAGAGGGTCTTCTACACTTTCTGTTGCGTATAGGAGAGGAATCATCCAACATCAAGGACTCCTTGGCTTGAACAAAATGAATTTGAAAAAATGTGAAATGATACTTACAATGGTTTTTAGTGATCAAAATCACTACTTTTATAGGGGTTTCTTTTCAAAATTTGACATATACTTCTTGGAGCTCCCTACGTGCTCCCTCTTCTTGTGTGTCCACTTCTTTGATGTGTTCCCATGCCTTGTGATTAACTTTGAGTGCCAACAATCCCCCCTCTTGAGTCTGTCATCTCTAAAAGACCCTTATTGGAGTGGGTGTTTCATGTCATACTTTGAGAGGTAGTGTCCATCATGTATCCACAAGAGCGGTTCGTCTTCTAAATGTATCCAGGTTGGTTGGCCTGTTCTTCATTTTTTCATTGCTAGCCTTTGCTATTTTTAGTCCCTTTGTATTTAATTATTCTTAGATTCTGGCATGATGGTGTATTTGTGAGCTTTTAAGAATTTATATTTTCTCAAAAGAGGTTTTCAATGTTGATTTTGAGCAGCTGTCGATTGTGAATTGCTTCATAGGTATTGATGTGGTAACCTTGATGTCCTCTGGATCTTTCAAAAATGGGTATCATAGTTTTCATGGCAAGTATTGGTAACCATAATGAATGATGGGTAAGTGTGTTAGTGCATAGGTTGAAGAAAATATGTGCCTTGTACATGGCCTTGTAATGTGGCTGATTACTTGGGGAATGCATGGTAAGAAGTGTGGTGCAAAAAATTGGGTCTTGAGCTAACTACTCAAGGGTCTGCTGATGAAGAGGTTTCTTAATCTATCATTGTTTTAGTATTGCCAAAGTAGGGGATTCTTACCATGGTGACAGTTGATATTCATCTCTTCGTGTTGTACTCCCATCATGGTGATTGATCATTGGCTTGTCTTTCATTGTTGATGGTTCACTGATGAGATTCTTCAAGCACATGGTCATGTTCCTTTTTTTTGGGAATAGTGTAAAAAAACAAGAAGAAAGAGGTTAGTATCAATAAAATAGTTTACATATTCCAAATGTGTCTCATGTGTGTGGGATTCTAAACCATGTTTATGCATGGCCTTGTAATGTGGCCCTATATTAATGCATACTATGGAAATGCATGAAGTGAATGGTGCAAAAGATAGGGTTATGCCAAGCGCACATGGTTTTCACACATCGAGGCTTTTGATGTTACTTGCAGGCATTGATACAATCTTTGTTTTGAGGTATCCATTGGATCTTGAAATGATATAATCAATGGATGGTTGAATAACAACTGATCATTCCTCCTTATAGGGATCCATTTTAGAACAGTCTTTGGCTATGTGCACATCACTTTTGGCCTCTTCATCTTTGGATGGTTTCTTAAAATTTGTATCCCTCCCAGTTGGCTCTTTGGTTGTGTGGGGGCTACTAGTGCTGTTGGCTTCTAAACCCATACCCTTGATGATTGTCTTCTTACTATTTCCTAAGAGGTGAGTTGATCTTCTTTTGATCTTTGTGCTTAGTTTGAACCCTTGCCTCTACTTAGCTTCTTTTTTGATACTTTTCTCATGAGGGAGAGCATTGGGTTTTGTGTATGTAAGAGTTCCTTTGTTACCCACATGTGTAATCACCCTTGTTGAGCTGCAACTAATTCCTTAGGTACCCAAATTTGTCAGATACCTTGTGGCTAAGCTTTTCCTAGTTGCTTGATTCTTCTCTTGGTATGGTTGGCTTGCTTGGATGGAAATTGATGGGGCAAAGCTGGTGGTTGTTTGCCTTTCATCACCCATATTTGTTTAGTCTTGAAATCTAGTTTAGGTTTTGTTCTTGTGCATGAGGAGCGACATTTTGTAGTAGATTTAGTCATCAAGGTGGCCTCCTTCTTGCCACCTGGTTGTAGTTGTCCTCCTCTGTTCTACAAAATTGATCATTCCAATTGTGATGTTGATACTTTTGGAAGAGAAGGGGGTTCTAGCTTAAGTCTCATTGTGCTCGGTTGACTGTGTGTAATAAGCTCGTGGACTATCTTCATGGGTGTAGTAAGAACTTTGACCATGAGGGTCATTTTCTGAGACCAAAGGGGTCATTGACACCAATGCTCTATTAGGGTTCTCCTCTACCACTACATACTTAACTGGAATCACATTCACAAGAGGTGGCAGTTGGTTTCGTAGGACTCGTTGTGGCCTATATGGTGCCTGATATTGCTATTGGTATTGGGGTCGATATTGCTATTGTGGCCTATAATATGGCTATTGGTATTGGTTCTAATACCTACCCTGTTGGTAAGGTTGTTGATAAGTTCTTTGATAGCCTGCCTATTGTATGGACAATCTTGAGCTGTATGGTTTGTGTATTTTCTCTCAATATTGCAATAAGGAGCATTCAGTTCTCTCACATTCTGGTTTTTCGTTGGGCATACGTTAGCCATGTGGTAACCTCCACAGGTATAAAATTGCTTCAATGAGGTGACCCTAGGTGTTTGTCTATTTTAAACTCCTAGCTTCTTGGAAACCTACTTAGCTAGCTCATCTATCAAAGTGGAGGGTCTGGAAGTATGACTAGTAGAACTCTCAGAATCCTTATAGAGTTTGGACAATTCTAACTCCTTGCCCGAGTTGTCTTCTATGTCAATACACATTCCCAAGCATTGATCAAGTGTGATTGGCTCCTTGATATATATATATATATATATATATATATATATATATATATATATATATATATATATATATATATATATATATATATATATATATATATATATATATATATATATATATATATATATATATATATATATATATATATATATGATCTAAGTTTCCCACTTAGAAGTCATCTAAAAATAGGGAAAGTTGTTTTGCTTGTGTAGGTAATTCATGTCTAGGACATCTTTCCACGTATTGTTTAAATCTCTGCCCGGCTAGCTGAAGTGTTTCTTGGGGTGTTTGCTTGAAGCTGTGGATCAAGGATGATGTGTTATGCCTGATGCCACTCTTGGAAAATTCTACGATGAATGCTTCTAGTAGTTGACCTATATTTTTGTAGTTGCGACTATCTAGGGGCTGAAACCAAGCTAAGGTAGTACCCTTGAGGGTCAAACCAAATGCCTCAAGCTGGGTGAACAAGTCCTTGACCTGATAAGCTCTTAACGCTTGTTTGAACTTGGCCAATGATCATAAGGATCTCCTAACCCATCAAAGTAGTTTTTCATTATCTTGAACACTTGAGTGGGTCTACAGGTTCTTGGGTACTCTTGGGGTCAATGAAATGGAAAATAATGTTCATCTCTTTGATGCCTATGTGCTATATGTCTCCCTCTTTCACGTATTTCACTCTCAAGTCATGATCCATCTCTGCCCATAGTGTGTGCAAAGCTTACCTCAGGTCTTTCTCTATCTCTTTCCTTCTCGAATTTCATGAGCCTAGGATGATCCTACACTTTGAAGGCCATAAGACATTAGATCATGGTGGAGGAAAAAGCAATTGGCCCTTCCAAGTGTATGCATGCCTACCATGCTCTATTACCAAGAACATTCTCTCCGACATGTTATCCAGATAGACAACTTTGCATGGTATCTTAGGATCTTTGAACTCATAGATGGTGATTGCACCTATTTTGCTAAGTTGATTTGGCTTGAATCTCCAAAAAGCTTCCTCCATTTCTCTATTCAAGAATAGGTCTATGCTTTTGTTGTCTTGGGGAACCCACTTTGGGGTAATCACTGAAGTATTCTGATGGCGATGCACCATAGTGCGCTTCCTATCCTCAGAGTAGAAACCAAGCTCTTGAGGCCACACATGATACTCCGCACAAAGACTACATAATACGCAGAAAAACACAGTACACAGGGGAGCATGAAGATCAGACTTCTTAGCTCTTACAAATGTGGTTGAACTTACAGTCTATGAGTGACCAGACCACTATATGTTTTACTAAAGAACATATACAAAGAAGTGTGCGGTGGCCATTTGGCCTTTCACATGGACACTAACGATAACAATCTCCCACTAAAGGCCAATATGGCCAAAGTAACTCTGGGAGAAAAATAAAGAATGATAAAGGATACTTGAGTGTAAGTATACAAACTATACCTCCTACCTGATGGGCATGTTACACAGTATACAAGTGACTGTGCAAGATCATGAATCAAGTAACCCCCGTCAAGTGACAACATTGTCGAAAGCTATCGTATGGTAGAGCTTTAGTCAAAGCATCTGCAACATTATCTCGAGTGTGAATCTTCTCAAGAATAATGCACTCTTTGGCTAAGCAATCTCTAATGAAGTGATAACTCACCTCCATGTGCTTAGTCTTTGCATGATAGACTGGATTCAAGCCAAAGCAATGGCACTCTGACTATCACTGAGCAAACGAGGTACATGTTGAGGTAAACCCATATCACAAGCAAGATGAGAAAGCCACAATGCTTCCTTACATGGCTCACTTGCTGCAACATACTCTGCCTCTGTGGTGGAAACAACTGTACATTCTTGAAGACAAGATCTTTAAGAGATAGCACCTCCAGCAAAATGAAAAATGTACCTTGATATAGACTTACTATTGTCTACATAACCAACGTAGTTAGAATCTGTGTAACCAATAACGGATGCTTTGCCTCTACCTAAGCATAAACATTTGTCCTTCGTACCACTCAGATATCTTAAAATCATCTTGACCGCTTCCCAATGTTTCTTGCCAGGATTAGACATATATATGCTCACAACTCCCACTGCAAATGCAATGTCTGGTCTTGTAGCTACCATAGCATACATGAGACTACCAACAACAAACTGATAGGTAGTTTTGGTAATGAATTCCTTTTCCTCATCTGATTTGGAGCAATCATCCTTGCTCAATTTCACATATGTGGGTAAAGGTGTATTCAATGCCTTTCCACCTTGCATATTGAACCTATGAAGTACTTTGGATATGTACTCACTTTGAGACAAGTATATGCATCGTTTTCTCCTATCACGAGTAATGCGCATGCCAAGAACATGTTTGGCATCCCCCAAATCCTTCATATCAAATGTTTGACTCAACTTCTTTTTCAGAATTGACAAATCATAAGAGGACTTCCCAACAATCAACATATCATCAACATAAAGTATCAAGCATATCAAGCTACATCTAAGCATCTCTTTGTGTAGAGACAATGATCCTCATTGCTTCGAGAATAGCCTTGAGACTTCATAAAAGCATCAAAATTTTGGTACCATTGTCTAGGGGACTGTTTACGTGCATACAAGCTCTTTTTAAGCTTACAAACTAGACTTTCCTTGCCAAGAACTACATAACCCTCTAGTTGTTCCATATAGATCTCATCTGTAAGATCTCCATGCAAGAAAGCAATTTTCACATCCATTTGAACTAGTTCTAAGTCCTATATTGCAACGAATCCAAGCAACATAAGCAGGGTAGTCATCTTGACCATTGGAGATAAGTTTCCTCGAAATCAACTCCATGTTGTTGCTTAAAACCCTTTGCAACAAGTCATGCTTTATACTTTGGAGAAGCACTATCTGATATGAATTTCAGCTTATATACCCATTTACATGGTAAAGCTTTCTTGCGCTTTGGCAAATGTACTAAGTCCCAAGTACCATTCTTGTGAATAGAATCCAACTCTCTTCATGGCACGCTCCCACTTGACATGGTCCTCTGTTTGCATAGCCTCTTTGTAGCAAGAAGACTCACTGGCATCTATTAGCATAACAAAATCTAAACTTGGAACATATCTATCAGGTGGATGTGAGACATGTGCAGAATGTCTCAATTGGTTGTTGAATGGGAACATGTGCAGACTGATCTGAATGGATATTCTCTTGAACATCCCTATGTGTAGCATTTTTATGCATGCTAACCGGAGGACTAGTATCCTCAAACACCACTCTTCTCACTTCAACCTCCTTTATGGGCTATTTATGCATCTTAGACTCATTGAAAATGACATAGCTACTTCTGATCACTGATCGTGTTCCAAGATCCCATAAGCGATATCCAAATTGTCCTTCTCGACCATATCCAAGAAAAATGCATTTCTTTGACTTATGGTCCAACTTTTGTTTAAGATTATTGGGTATATGAACATATGCTTCACACCCAAAAACTTGAAGATGTTTATAATATGGTGGCTTCCTTGTCCATAACTCTTGTGTCACTTTCAGACCTTTGGCTGTACTAGGTGAAAGGTTAATCACATGAACTACAGTCAATAGTGCTTTTTCCCAGAAACCTTGTGAGAGGTTTGCATGATGCAACATAGAGACTACTCTATCTTGAATAGTTCTATTCATCCTCTAAGCTACATGTTGCTCTAGCACAATGGTGAGAACCACGTTAAGAAGCTCCACCTCCTTAATGTCAATCCGCGGAAGAGATAGGAGTGATATGAAGATCGTGAATGTGAGATGAAGTGAGAGTGAAGGTGAGAAGCATAGAAATGCACACACACATACACACACACTACGAAGAGACAAGCAAGACACAATGGAAGGTGAGAAATCAACTCTATTGCTCAAGATCTCAATTACAAGCTCAAAGTAGCTCTAAGCTCACACTAATCAACACTAAGTAACCCCAAAAATGAGCTCTCTAGCTCTTTTTATAGATTCTAGACTAGTTTTGATCGGTTTCACATCTAGTGACCGGCATAGTTAAAAAATAGGTCCTAAGTGCTATTTGAGGGGGTAAATGGTGTCTAAAAATAACCAAAATCGATACGCTCAATCTACCTAAGCTCCTCAAGCTCAAGGACTCCTCGGCTTGCACAAAATGGAGCTATGGATTACAAAAAGGGTTTTTCTATGTTACATATGTTACAATAGTGATGAAAATCACTGTTGGAGGTTTTGAAGAATATTTATAAAACATAAATCTTTGAAAAATTGATTCGGCTGACTCCCTTCTCTGTCTTTACATGCTTCCGCATCTTCTATGCCTCTGGCTACTGCTACTGCCAACATGCCCCTCCCTCTCGCTTCTGTCGTCCTCGAGAGAACCTTGTTGTGCGGTCTGTCGGATGTAGTTCTATAGTAGTTCTTGAGCGAGGGTGTGTTCTGATATTCGAATGCCTCGGGCCAAATCTGCCTCGAGTTTCTCCCAATCAATTGGTTGCAGTTCATTAGGTGGTGGGAGTCGATAATGTGTGGAATAAACCATCTGTTCACAGGCGAATAACTGAAGCAAGTGGGTGGGCTTGCTGATGAACACTTCTGAATGGTATTCCCAGAAACCGGTTGTGAACATTTCTTCGAAGGTTTGCTTGTAGCACGTCGGTAGGTATTTAATTCTGCAATGCCAGGCATAACAGACCCGTAGTGATGGCGTTGTACTCATATCATATGCAAGATCTAGATTGCCATGCTCAAAGCCCGGGGTGTTTACATGGGGTGCCTTGACGCGTCTGAAGACTTTAAAAACCATTTGCATCATGTCAAATATCTTGACAGTCATGTGTGCTGCTATATCGTCCATGTGTTTCAAGCAAGGGATCCAGTGGCAAATCGTGGCCATCATGTATCCGATTGTAGGTGGTCCTGTAGGTGGCCTGAAGTATGGGTATTTTAGCCAATCCTGGCATTGCTTGTTGTTTTGTATCTTAATTGCAAATGCCTTCCAGGAACGGCGACGTGGCACTAGTCCCCAACATGGGTTGTATTTTAAATGTAAAGGTGCCTTAACCCAAGTACTCATCATCTCAGGATATTCTTGTTAAAGATGTTTACGCCAATCTGGTTGATAGATCTCGCCTTGCTGCGCATCCAGTGGCAAATCCTCAGGTTCAAATTGAGTAGTGTGAGATGGTTTCTTGCCTGTTTCTTTCTCTATGGCCAACTGATATTCGGCCATTAACATGAAATACGGTTTGTACTATAAATCATGCCCTGATATGTATCTGCGCGGGGCCAAATGAGCAAATTAGGGCGACTGTAAAATTCTCTTTTCAATCATTGCCATGGCGTGCAACTGTGCCTCTACTTGTGGAGAGTGGGTGGTTCCAAGCTCTTCAATTGTCTTCATCCATGCGGGAGTAGGAAGTTCGTAAGTCGTCTGGCCTTCGGCCGTGACTCGTCCGCTTGGGATGGGTTGTGGCTCATAGGCTTCTTCAAAGGTTTCCTCCACCGGAATAGTTACATTTTCTTCATCAGCTGGGAGCTCTGGTGGGGAATCTGGCCTTGGTGGTGCTTCATATATAGCTATCCGTGATTCAAGAGTAGATACCTGGACGCGTAGTGTGTTGAGTTCCTCTAGGATGTCAGGAGATGGGTCCGTAGGAGCTGGTAGTCCTTGTGTTGCAGGTGCTCTGAGCTGGAGTAGCTTATGATCATCTTTTAGCTTCTGATATTCTTCGTTCATTCGATCGTATTCATCGAGCAATTTGATTGATCATCGAGCAACATTTTCATTGATTCGGAGGGCACTGCTTTGAACCGGCTAGGACTTAATGGTTGGTCTGGATGATCGAGAGCAACTTCTAAATTTTCTCTGTTCTGCTCTTGTAGCCGCTGGTTCTCTTCCTTTGCTGCTGCTAGATGTCTTCTGAGTAAGCCCATGTTCCGTGTAAGCGTCGCATTGCGAACTGTCTGGGCCCTTAACAAATTGTCAAGATCAGCAGTGGCCTCTTTGGCTTTCTCTTCACTTTCTACTTTCAGTTTGTGGTATGCCTCGCGTAATTCTTGGTACCGCGTATTTAATGAGGCATTCTCAATCGACAATGAATTAAGCTGTGACTGTAAGTCGTTGGTTGTCCTCTGCAGCTGCTGATAGTTATTTCCAAGAGATGTGAACTCATCTCTTACTTGCGTCATACACGTGAACATCTGTCGAAATGCTGTGTCTATGGTGGGTGATAATATTAATGGTGTGCTAAGTGAAGATGCAGTGGGTGTAGATGCAAAGGGAACGGGGAATGGGGGTGGGAAAGTGGATGCTGTGGTGATTGTGGAAAATTGTGGTGTGCTTAAATATTGTGGTGCCACAAATGAAGTGAGTGGAGGTGCAGTGGGGGGTGATATATCCATATTGCTAGATGTGGTGTCGAGTGCGGTGACTGTGAATAGTGGTGTGATCATGGGTAAGTGTGTGGGTGTAAAATACAGGATTTACGAAGGTTGACGAGTAATTTACAGAGGGGTTGTCTTGGACAGCTTGGTGGAAAGGGGAAAGAGGGGTTATGGTGGGTGGGGGAGGTGAGTCTGGGGAGAAGGTTAATGGAGGTGGGAATGGGAAAAGGGGTCTTGGAGGTGTGGGGAAGGGTGGAAAAGATGGATGGAGAAATGGGTTGGATAGAAAGGTGGATGTGTTAGAGGGTAGACTAGGTTGAGTGGGTGAGGGAATTGTGGGATGAATGGGAGTAAGGACGACTTCTGCTACTCCACCGGAGAAAGAGGATGTTGTTCGGGGAGAAGGGGGGTGTATGGGGGAGACTGGATGGATGGGAGGTGATGGAGGAGCGATTGGGGTGGTCGGTACTTCGACGACTGTGGTGGTATGTACAGCGGTAGTACGGGGTGGGGAGTCGACGATAATGGTGTCCTCTGCCAATGAGATTTCAGGGACGAGACGTGCTTCCCTGGCGTGTTCTGAAGATTGTCCACCGGTGGGTACCCGAATATATTCACCAGGTTTGGTTAGTAGACGGATTCTACGCGGGTCATACTGCGGTAGCGGTTTTCTCTGCAAATATCTTAAGGCTTCAGTGGGTCCAACTGATTTGACAAGCTCTCTGAAACCTCTGATATATACTTCTTCGAACCCACCCGAGACAAGCTCCTGTTCTATAAGTGTTTGGCTCTCTTCGTCAGTCAACTTCTTGCACGCCCAAACCTTTTCCATAGTACGGTATAACTTTTTGATGGCCAGTGTATAAGCTGCTGCTTCGAAGGTTTCTTCTTCATGTGTGCTTGTATCACCTTGGGTGTCCGTTTGTTGTCCTTGCTCATCCGTTTGTACATGTTCTTGGGATTCATGTGTGCCCTGGCTAGCATCATCATCGCCTTCATCTTCATCTGTCTCTGTTCTTTCTTCCTCGGAACTAGACACAACTTGTCCTTGTGGTTGGTCTCGGGGCGTGGTAGGGTAGCTGGGCCTTTCATATTCCTGAGAAAATATCTGTCCTTCTGAGAACTGAAATTCATTTGAAAATACATCCTGCATCTCAAAATCAAATGTGGTGTCTGCTTGTTCTGCTTCTAAATGGGGTATCGGGAAAGAGAAGGCTTCCGCACCAATAGTGGTGGGAACTTCTGCTGTAGTGGTGGTAGGTCCTGGGACTGTGGCTGTTTGAGGAGCAACTGTGCTGGTGGTAGTCTCCGTTATAATCGGTCTTGATAACCTTATGCGAATAGGTTGTACAGATGGAGTGGCTTCTGTCGGAGACTGCTCTGGAGAGGGTTGTGGTGAGGGTGATTCTGGCACTTGAAGGCAGGGGATAGTTCCTCTCATTCGCTTTCCTGCCCTTCCTTTGCTGGGCTTCCTAGCTTTCGTTGTGGTTGCTTTGAACGCTTTTAGCTCCTCACTTGTCAATGCACGTTCGATCGGCAAGTCATATGCTAAGCACATATATACAATTCTAGTCAGTGCGCAACATCCATTGATGACTTTCTTTCTTTCCCATCTATGTTGTGCTAAATACATCTAATCAATGATCCAGCTAGCTAGATCAACTGTCTGGGGTCCAATACAAGATAAATACAAACCAAACCATATTCTTTTGTGAGGCATTGTGAATCTGTCCTGAGCGGGGAAAGCAAAATGCTGCATACATATCCGTAGTGGTTTTGAAAGCTCAGGTGTGATCGCCAAAATTTCTTCCCACTTAGTGATGTCCCCACGTTTCATAGGGTCTGGAACTAACCTTTCTCGCTCTATGGGCGTGTGGAATCCATGAATCTTGATGGCAGCTCGAATCAGATCGTTAGAAAGATAAAATCTTTTATATGGTGGATCATTCACTAAAGATGGCAAAATGAAAGTTCCGGGCAGGTCCTTATTCTCCGAAGCTATCAAAGTGGTGATTAAGTAATAGCATCTGTAGAAGTCAGGTTTAGGCAAAGGGTCACTGAAATACTCTATGAAGCCGACTCTTGCCCAAACATGTGTTAAGTCTTGTGTGTTTTGTAGCCCTTCGAACTCTCTTGAGAGAAACTGATATTTGCGCCAGGTACGGTCATCAAAAGTCAAATTAGCCTCAAATATAAACTTAGCATCTGCCAAGGGTTTTGCTAGCCCTTGAAACCAGTGAGAATTACGATGAACCTTCTCAGTATACCCTCTAGGAGGATTGTCAATAGGCATCGGTCTTGGGAAACCTTGAAATTCTGGTGGTGGAGCCGTCGGATGGGACTCAGTGAGTAAATCACTAATAGTAGCCCTGAGTATATTGGTTCCAGCTTCAGATGGTCCTTCTTCGGTTTGCATGATGATTGACGTGCTAATGGAAAAGATCTGCTACAAAAGATTAGCACATTAGTATGGAAATTAATTATGATCCCATTAAGGTGAGACCGCAATCCCTTTCCATAGCCGATGTGTAACCTGTGTAGCCAAGTGTTGTGATGTGATTGATGCAATGCTTCTTGCAGAACTAGTGCAGGTCTCTAGACACCTATATGTTTTCAGATATTGCATGCAGTTCTTTGATGAGATGTTATCACAGGTGATGTTGGGTTATAGTGTGTGGATTTATACAAGGTTCAATCATGAATGAGTTATTACAAGGTTGTAGATTAGTCGGGGTGGTAGTTATGTTAGACAATGGGTTAGGAGAAGACTTCTGGATACGTTTCGGTATCCACTTCCTAAGAGTTTGTGATCGGGTGATAGGTCTCTGCGGAGGGACAAAAGTTGAGATCGGACGTGGTGGTATTGAGGGTTGAAGAGATTTCTGAGGGGTGTAGATTACAAGGCTTGAGGGTTGAGCTATAATAAAGTGTTTGGGTACCCAAATCTGCGTGGGTGTGGGTCGGTTTGTAAGGTACTTCTTGGCGATCCAAATTTTTCGAATGTTCGTATTCGTAGAAGAAGGTAGAGGGGATGTTGGATACTGATTCTGCTTCTTCCTTGACCTCTTCTTATCATTGTCTGCATTGTTGAAATCTGTTGGTGACTTTTGTCCTTTTGGCACCCATATTTGTCTTGAGCCTCTTGCTTTATGATACTGAGACTGCAGCTTTCTTCCTTGTGTCGTCTGATGTTGTCGTCGGTCTGGGTTCCTTCGTCGTGGTTGACTCTTTTGTGGTTGAGGTTGAGAGGTCGAATGGACACTCTGCTTTGGAAAAGAAGGGAGGTCCAACACTTGTGAAACCTGCCCATTAGGAAGTGCTCTGTTTTGTACTTTTAATCTAGGCCAGTCCGCAGTAAGTGTGGAAGGATGGGCACCGCAGGGTGTTTTGCCCATGTGTCCGCTGATGTAACCCACCTGACCGCTGATTGTGTCCATTTGACCAAGCGGTTGGGTAATTGCCCCTTCTAATTTGCAGGAAGCCCAAGGGAAAATCTCCTGACGTCCTTTAGATTGACAATTGTCCATCGCCAAGCCCGCATGGGTTGGTGTAGATGTAACGTGACTGATCTGATCAAAGATCTTCCGGTCTTCCGTCGCATGCATTTCATAGGGTCTAGGGCTACAAACCTCAGTCGGAATTCCATTAGGGAAGTCAAGCAGTATCACTCGCTTCTGATCTAAGGTTCCAATATGCAAGGAGCCTTGTCTAAGATTTAGATCCACTAAGTGATCGTATAGCCAATCTTGGCCAAGGATTAGGGGTTCTATCAGGTTATCATCATGGCACACTAGTAGCTTTACTATCAAGGTCACTTTGTTTATGAGGATAGGAAGGTCCACCTCACCCATGCAAGGGGTTTCCATGCCTCCTAGCCTTATGAGGTACGCCTCAATTGGCCGCATTTCTATTCTTGAGTCCTTATAGTGGGACCATCTAATTGCACTAGTCGCAGCACCTGAATCAATTAAAGCCCTGAGCTCTTGGCAAGGGTAGCCGTGCTCTAGCCTGACTGTAATGAATGGTCTCCTGTCCACTATGCTAGGATGAGTGGTTGACTTTACTTGACACATGGCCATGGGATATCTAGGTGTTGTTTCCAGATGGTTATAATGTTCTCTCCCTAGTCCTTGTCTTCTTAACTTCATGCGCTTAATGCGTTCTATAGCTTCTGCCTGAGCTTCAGCTCGTATTCTATTTTCTTCCTCCTTACGCTTGTTTGCCAACATGAGTCGTCTAAGCATATCCTCAGTAAGAGGTTCCTGGTATAACCTGACTCTACATCCACTAATGTAATTAAGCATTATATCTCCTTCTAAGGTGGCTAATTGTACTGCTCCACTTGTTGAGAGTCGGTTAATGATCATAGGTCCATAACCTCGCTTTTCTAACTTGCGTGCGTGCTGTTTCAACATATATACTAGGACTAAATCTCCTTCTTTCAAACCTTTATCTTTCACATGTGCATCAAAATATGCTTTCTGTCGCTTCTTTGTTGCGTATATTCTTGCTGTTGCTTTCAGCCTGGTTTCTCCTAATCGCTCCAAGTCCATTATTCTTGTTGATAATTCATGGCCGGTCCACTGATGTTCTTGTGCAACCTTAAGGGTCGGTATCAAGAAGTCCAAAGGAAGCACATCATTCTGACCAAAAACCATCTGAAAGGGAGTTGCATTGAGTACGGTCTTGTAGGCCACTCGATATGCCCAAACAGCGTGGTGTAACTGTTTGTCCCAATCTGAACGTTTGTTGTTCACAAGTTTCGTCAGTACGTTACAAAGGATCTTGTTAGTGCTTTCAGCCTGACCATTGGCCTGAGGTTGATATGGTGCGGATTTCTTGTGAATCACCAGAAAATCCTGTAACAAATATTCAATGACTTGGTTTAGAAAGTGAGTTCCTCGATCGCTCACTAACTCGATAGGCAATCCATATCTTGTAAAGAAATTTTCAAATAAGAATTTTGCAGTAGTGTGTGCATCATTCTTTTTTGTGGCTTTTGCCTCTACCCATTTGGTAAGATAATATGTCGCAACAATAATGTATTCCGCATGTGTACCTTTTGCAGGGGGGTTAATGGGTCCTACAAAGTCTATACCCCACTTAGAAAATGCACGTCCGCCCATCATGGGTTTCAATGGCATTTCATCTCTACGAGTAGGAAACTGAGTTCTTTGGCACACATCACATCTCTTTACATAGGTATGAGCATCCATGTGAAGAGTGGGCCACCATAATCCTGCAAAGAGGATGGCTTTGATTATCCTATCGGGTCCAAAGTGACCTCCTGAAACACCTTGGTGTGCAGTCTCTAGTATGCTCAGATAATCGCTTTCATGAACACATTGTCTTAAGTATCCATCTCATCCTCGTTTGTATAGATTATCGCCAATAAGTGAATAGTCCTGAGCTTCCTGCTCTAGACTTCGTTGTCGTGCTAAAGTCATTCCTTGAGGGAATGTTTTCGTCCTCAAATATGTTACTAAAGATTCACTCCAGTCTGGTGTGAGAGACACATGATACAATGTAGCATGTTCTATTGGTGGTCTTTCACAGCAAACATGGCATTCTTTACACAGCTTATAGACATCTGCTTCCATCGTAGGCCAATATACTCCTAGTCTATGCAGGGTCTGCAATGTACGATGTTTCGAGTGATGTTGCATCAATGCACCTACATGTGCTAATTGCAACCAATTCGCATGTTCTGATTCATCTACACAACAAGCAAGAATCTTTTGATTATCCTGTTTATATATGCTTTCTGCTATGATTTGATATCTTTGAGATTTGGTAATCTCTCCTTCCTTGATCCTTATCCTAGGATTCTTGGGTCCATATGTGAGAATAGGGACTATCGGCTTAGCCCATTCTGGTGCTATCTCAAGGTTAAACAAGTATGCATCGGGTAATTCATCCACTATTCCTTGAGGAGCTTCTCCTGTGGTTAATCTTGAAAGGTGTTCAACTCTGAGATGTGTCTTTCCTTTCTTGACTACTACTTCAAAATCGTACTCCATGAGTAATAGAAACCAATGTATTAATCGTCCTGTGTTACATGGCTTATTGACTAAGTACAATAGGGCTTGATGATCTGTAAAGAACTTGAACTTGTTTGCCAACAAATAATGTCTGAATTTCTTTACCGCGTAGATCATCCCTAATCCTTCTCGTTCCGTAGTGGTGTAATTTCTTTCTGCTGCGTTCAACTGTCTGCTCGCGTAAGATATGGGGAGATCTATATTACCTTCATTCCTGGGTTGTGCTAACACACATCCTATGGCATAATTGGACGCATCCACATGTACATGGAATGGCTTACTCCAATCCGGGGTTGTTAATATAGGTGCTGAGCACAAACGTCGTTTAAGTTCATTGAATGAATTCTCACACTCATCTATCCATTCAAAATGGGTCAAAAGAGAGTACAAAGGCTTGGCTATGATTGCATACATGTGTATGAATCGTCTATAATAACCGCAATGGCCCATAAATGCCTGTACTTCTTTTACGTTAGTTGGCCTAGGTAGATCTGCAATCACCTTTACCTTTTCTTCGTCTGTAGAAATTCCATTCTTTGACACAATGTGTCCTAAAATTTTACCTTGTCTGACCATGAAGACACATTTTTCTGGGTTCAAACAAACCTGATATTCTCGACATTTGTCAAATACTTGTTTTAACTCAGGGATATGTGTCTGTCTTACATTCGAATGAGCACATAAGTCATCGACATAAACTTCAAAATTCTTGCGTAAGAATTCCTTAAAAACATGACACATGAGTCGCTGGAAAGTAGCGGGTGCATTTGTTAAGCCAAATGGCATCACACGAAATGCAAATATGCCCCATTCAGTGGCAAAAGCCGTCTTGTGTTGATCTTTTGGAGCAATGGCTACTTGATTATAGCCTGAGAATCCATCAAGAAAGCTGTAAACTTCCTTGCCCACAACTCTTTCCAATAAGTGTTCTGTGATAGGAAGAGGATAACTATCTCTAATTGTGGCGGCATTAACTTTTTTAAGGTTAATACACACACGCAATTTTCCATTCTTCTTGGGCACAACCACAATGGGGGATACCCACTCGGTATGCTCAATCTCATAAATGAATCCTGCTTCTATCAAACGATCTATCTCCTCTTTAATTTTCGCAGCGTAGTTATCATTGTATGTGTATGGTTTTTGTTTTGTTGGTTTTGCATCTGGAGTCATAGGGACACATCTCTATATTCGCGCAATAGGGCAACTAATTCTTCTTCTTCTTCCTTCGTCAAATCATGCCCGATGTATGTACATTTCTCTTCTTCTCCTTCTATGGCAACTATTATTTTCTTGGTTTTCTCTCGATTATCATATACTTCTCCAATGTCGGCTTTTCTGTTCAGCATTCGTACCATGATTCGTCTATCTTCTATTTCATATTTCTTAAAATTGTCAGGAACTTCAAATAGAGACTCTTCTTCCTCTGACATGGTTTCTTTCTTCTTTCTTTTCTTGCCTTCACTCTTGCTGGTCACTTGTGTGGCTATTCTCACATCATTCATAATTTCTTCGTGTTTCTGAGGATGAGTTTCTACTTCGTAAAAATATTCTTCCTCTGATGCAAATGGAGGGTCCATAATAATTGACTCTAAATTGAAGTCACTCGCATCCTCAAATGCATCAGTGCTAGGTTCACATTCTTCTAAAACGGAATCACACATGATTGGCTCTATCGTGAAAACTGAAATGTCATAGCCATCCTCGTCACAATGGGGTGTCCATTGTTCTTCATTGATGGCTACATCCATGGTTGCTAGGATTTCTGCCCAACCATGGGGTTCGAATTCTTCATCTGGAAATACTACAGGTGCGTACGCTGGGTCTTGAAGGGTTCTTGGATGTTGTTCTGCACCTAAGGTCCTGGCTTCTAACCGTTCTTCCTCTTGTTTTGCTACTTTACACATCCATAGATGAGTGTCCTCGTGTAACCATGAGGGGTCTGACTCCAAAGAGTGTACTGATTCTGTTTCTACTGGTGTCTTATGGATGGTGTTCCATTGTATTGGGGGTACATCTCGATGTGAATAGTCTTTAAGATTGACTTTAGTAGTCACTCCTAAATGTTGCAAGTACAAAGAATTAGTTCCCCAATCTTGTACAATTTGCAACTGACGCATGAATGGTCATCCCAATATCATCTCATAAGCATGATTTTTTACTAAAATCACAAATGGCACAGGTATGCTCAAAATCCACACCACAAGTGGTGAGAGATATGCCTTCTAGTAAGCCTAATGGTTTTTCTATATGTCCATCAGCCATTTGTAGCTTCATCCTGGTAGGTCTTAGTGCTGGCTTACCCTAACGTTTCCATAAAGCGGTGGTAGCAATGGCTACTCCGGCTCCTGAGTCTAAGATGGCTTTCGTGGTGTAGCCCTGATGGGTTATTGGAAGATAAGTATTACCTTCCTCTCCTTCGCTTACATCTCCGATCTTTTCTACGTGTATCTCTGGTACCTGCTTATGTGATCCTATCTGAGAGGAAGTTGTAGCAAGCTCGGGGAATTGATTTGCTACATGTTTCCACAGTTTTGGTTTTACCTTCAATAACTCCTCTAGAGTGAGATTACAATGTACTTTAGTGTTCTTGATCACTTCCGTGTTTCTAGGGATTACTGATTCTTCATTCCTCACTATTATCGTGGGTGCTCTCATGCTAATAGACTTGTCTTCCCAAGGTCCTGTGAACTGAGGTAATTCTTGCAAAGAATTAGATTCAAAACCTGTATGTTCACTCAGTTGTTCCTCCTCTACATCATCATAAATAGAGGGGATGTCTTGGTGAAATTGTTCCTGCAAGTCGTCTATTTCTTGAATAAGAGGATGGGTTCCTTGTTCTTTTCTCCACTTCTCTTCTTGTATTTCTCTCAAAAATTCATGTGAATATCTATGTATAGAAGACAGGTTGTCTTCCCCTTCTGTTTTTGGCACTTGAGATAGGGATGGTGCATTCCTTTCTTGTGTCTCTGTGATAGTTCCTATGCTGATCCTTTTTCTCTTTGCTTTCTATCAAGTATTCTAGCCTCTCCATTAGAACTTGAAAGTGTAACTCAGGTTTTGCCATGTTATTCCAATTAAGATATCTAGAGGCTTCGAACAAAGCTTGTGCTAATTCTACCATCTTCATGCAAAGTTTAGTCCTCTCTATTTCTAAGTCTGCTCGAGGGTAGTTTTTGCTCATTTCAGCTACTTGAGGTCCCTCTTTTATTCTAGCCTGATACGCACGGAACATCATGTCTAGGTTTTCTGGTATGGGTTCTGCTAAAACAAATCCTGATTTTTGAGCTGGGTTCTCTTGATTTAATTCTTGTGAAGTCAACTCTAGAATTTTGGCTCTAGATTCCTTTAAACTTCCTTCCAACTCAGTTATCTTTTTACTCCATTTTCTCTGAATTTTCTCTGGAATCTTTCCAAGATTTTGTCTTTTTACTACTAGACTCTGCAACTTCACTAGTTCTGGTTATTTTCTCATGATTAAGCTGTTGGTTTTGTAAGAGCGCCTGGGCTCTGGTTATAGCTTGGATAGGCACGTATGTAGGGTTGGATCCGTCCGCGTTGTTTACAATGCCTATCACATTGATCGGTGTCACATTTGAAGCAATAGTAGGGTTCTTAGGACAATCTTTGATTATGTGCTCTTTGCCACAATCGGCGCAAAAGCCTTGTATGTTATAATATTGTGATTGTCCTGCTATTGGAGGATGTGGACAATATTTTATGAAGTGATCTCCTTGCCACCTAAAGCATGGTCCTCTAGGGCTCTGTGGTCTTTGCTGTCTCAATTGGGGCCGCGGATTTGGGTTTGTGTACATCACATTCGCATATTCGGGCTCCCAACTCGGTTCCACTGGTGGACTATCATAATGATATGTCTCTACATGTTTTGGTGACTCCGTGTAATAAGTGGGTGGACTATCTACATGAGTGGAGTCAAAACTGTTTGAGTTCGGATCACTTTCTGTGATCAAAGGTGAAGAAGGCACTAAGGCCCTACTTAGGTTCTCTTCTGCAGCAGGATATTTCACTGAGATGACATTCGCTGGTGGGGGTGGCTGCTGAGCTAAGACAGGTTGAGGTCTTTGTTGTGCCTGAGTAGTTTTGAGGAGGCCTATAGTAATAAGGCTGAGCATTGTATTGGCCTTGATACCTACCTGGCTGTGCGTATACTTGCGGGTAGTTCTGTCTTACTGCTTGTTTGTTGTATGGGCAATCTTGAGCCGTGTGATTTGTGTATCTTCTCTCAATAGTGCAATATTGGCCACTAGGGTTGGCTTGTGTTTGTGTTGCATTGGGACACACATTTGCCAAATGATTTCCACCACAGGTGTAACAACGTATGTTAGTTGTTAACTTGGGTATCTGTTTACTAGAAACTCCTAGTTTCTGGGCCACTTTTTCTGCTAGGTCCTCTATCGAGTTAGACAATTTTGTGGATGCTAGAGATGAACAGTCTGAGTCCTTATAGACCTTTGAGAGTTCCAACTCGTCTCCTAAGTTGTCCTCAATGTCTATGCAAATTCTTACACACTGCTCTAGCGTTCTAGGTTCCTTCAAGTATACATAGGAGCGTAGTTTAGAGCTCAACAAGCCGTCTAAAAACAATGACACTTGTTTGGCCTGTGATGGAAGCTCTTGCATTGGACATCTTTCAACATATTGTCTAAAGCTACGTCCTACGAGTCTAACTGTTTCCTGAGGGGTCTGTTTAAAGCTATGAATCAACAAAGATGTGTCATGTCTGATCCCACTTTTAGAGAATTCAGTGATGAATGACTCTAAAAAGTGATGGATGTCTCTAAATTGCCTTTGTTGCAATGGTTGAAACCAAGTTAAAGCGGTATTCTTTAATGTTAGTCCAAACGCGTTATATTGCGTGAACATGTCTTTGACTTGTTTTGCTCTTAGTACTTGCTTGAATTCTGCGACATGGTCATAGGGATCTCCTGTCCCATCAAAGTAATTTTTCATGGACTTTACTAATTGAGTGGGTCTTAATATTCTTGCGTGTTCACGTGGTCTAGGTAGAGGAAAATCATCTCTACCACCTGACATTCTTTGTCTTTCCACTCTATCCGTATCTATGGTGGTTCTATCTCTTCCTATGGGATGATTGAAGCTTACTTCCGGTCTTTCTTTGTTCTCTTCTCTTTGCATGCCCTGAGCTGAGGATGTTCCAGCCCCTTGTTGGCTTGCGTTTACGTTTGCTCGTGATGGAGGGAATACCAATTCACCTCTCCATGTGTATGTATTTCTAGCGTGGTCTAGCACCACAAATACTCTTTCTGAAGTTTCATCCAGGTATACAACCTTTCCAAGTGTATCTGGGTCCTTGAACTCGTAGATTATAATGGAACCAACCTCGCTAGGTTGTTCCATTCTGTATCTCCAAAATGCTTCATCAGTTTCTTTATTTACAAACAACTCTATGCTCCTGTTGTCCAGAGGGGTCCAATCTAGAACTAGTACTCGTGTCAGTACAGATTTCCCTCTAGGTGTCCTTGGTTCTTCTAATGGTTCCTTTCCTTGGGATCTCGCTTCTGTTTCCAACTGAATTACGCCAAACTCATTCGTATTGTTTGGCTGCATACTTAAGATATACATCGTTCCTTCCTTGTCTATGTACGCGTCTCTTTCGAATTTCACCACTAGACGTTCCAATCCAATGGGTTGATCAGGGTTGTGCATTTGCACCACTTGCCTTCTCAAACCATCCTCATACATGCGAGCACCTAAGCGGTTGGTTCGGAGAAATTCTAGTTGAGTCCTATAGGGTCCTTCTGGTTTTTCTAAATATGCAACATTTGACCCTCCTTCTGGTCTTTCTGTGCTAAATGCCATTTCTGATTCACTCGTATCTGACCTCTCGTAGGGGTAACTAGTGTTCAATTGTTGAGCCCACGATCGGTCAGACTTACCTATATGTTTGCCCGATCTAAGGTTCATTAATTTATTTCCTTGCACACTTAGTACACGCTCAGATCGTCAATGATTCTTTGTTCTTACTTTCTTGATTCTTTTTAAATCCCTTTAGATTCTTGTCTAGATGTATGCATCAGGAATTTGACTTTCTGTGGTACTTTGAGTTCTCGTTCCGTCAGACTTATGTTCTTTCCCTTATGTTTTCGTATCACACGCCTTTGTCTTTAGTCTTAAACTTGATAAATTAATGTCTTGAACTTGAGGTATTCCTATCGTCGTTAACCCACAAAGCTACCGTTTAGCCTAAGCTAAGAATTGACTAAGGGGGTTGAGTAATCTTCCAACCTCGAGTCAGCTTTTCTGGTTGCTCTAATGCCCAAGAAGCCGCGTTTCCCAAGCTTTGCGTTCTTCACTGCCTTGCCTTGAATGCCCTTGATTGCCTTGCTAGACCTGCCAAAATTCAATGTTTAGACCAATTCACAATGGATGCTCAAGCATTTGAGTATATACACCTTTAAAAGTTCGTTCCCTTTTGCCCAAAATTTCAATGATTGCCCCTTGACTTTCTAGTCCCACACTAGGTTAACTTCAAACTAGATTATATAAAAATCAATGTATTCTTTATGAAAAAAACAATTGAGGCCACGTAGTACTCGTCAAGAGCTTTCTAACAAGCTATAAAGCTCAAAAAACGGACTTCGGATGAAAAAGATATGACCGTTCAGGCCCTGGGGGGTGAAAACTCACAAACAGGTTTTTCTTCAAATATGAGCTAAGGGGTCTCCTATGAGTGCAATGATCCAAAAATTTTCAAAAAATAGCCCCAAAATTGGTCAAAAAATCGAACCCTAAAATTTGCGTTTGGGTGAGCAATCGCGATGGTCTGAGATGATCGCGATGGTTTGGGACCGTCGCGATGGTCCAGGCGAACCGTCGCGATGGCATGATGCGCGAACCGTCTCGATGGTCTGAAGTGCACGGTCGCGATGGTCTGGATGTGAGCAATCGCGATGGTCGGGGTGAGGCGTCACGATGGTCTGATTGAGTGAACAATCGCGATGGCATCAGTCAACGGTCAACGTGAACAATCGTGATGGTCCAAAGTGAACCGTCGTGATGGTCACAGATGCGATGGCGTGAGCCAATCGCGATGGTCCAAATTTTGAGCTGTCGCGATGGTGTAAGGGTCTCGTCGCGATGGCGTGGCTAGTGAGCAATCGCGATGGTCTAATTTGACACGTGGCACTATCGAGGCGATGGCATGGGCCAATCGCGATGGCGTGGGGTCGACGGGATCGTCGCGATGGTCCAAGGGAACCGTCGCGATGGCTCAAGTGAGCCGTCGCGATGGTGCGAGACCGTCGCGATGGTCCGGTCGAGCCGTCGCGATGGCGTGAGCCAATCGCGATGGTGTGACACAATCGCGATGGTCTGAGCCAATCGCGATGGTCCACCAAAGTGTGAATTTCCAAGATGCATCTATGGATTCCTATGTGCGCAAGTGTGCTCTACACGTTGGCGTGGTCGCCTACCTCAAATTTCGAACTTTGCAGACCATCGCGATGGTCTGACACAGTCAACAATTTCTGACAGAGAGTACATTTCTTACCTTTCTGCAGCTTTCCTGATGCTCTGGAGCTCTGTACCTGCAAGAAAACTCAAAAACACACAAGTACACACAAGCACAAAAGCTCTCTCTCTCTCTCTCTTGCACATGCACAAATGAGGGGAAATGAGGAGAATGGGTGGATATGGTGATTTTTTTGAATTTTTTGGAATTGGAGGTGATGATGCGGTGATGAAGATGGCGTGTGGGGGAGGTGAAAAACACTAAAAACTAACTAAAAACAACAACAAAAACTGAAATTTTTACCTTCCAACGCCACTTCTTGCTATACTCTTACCATCACACATTCGTCCTAGACTCGTTCCCTGGCAACGACGCCAAATTTGGTGTTGCTATAGCACAATGGTGAGAACCACGTTAAGAAGCTCCACCTCCTTAATGTCAATCCGCGGAAGAGATAGGAGTGATATGAAGATCGTGAATGTGAGATGAAGTGAGAGTGAAGGTGAGAAGCATAGAAATGCACACACACATACACACACACTACGAAGAGACAAGCAAGACACAATGGAAGGTGAGAAATCAACTCTATTGCTCAAGATCTCAATTACAAGCTCAAAGTAGCTCTAAGCTCACACTAACCAACACTAAGTAACCCCAAAAATGAGCTCTCTAGCTCTTTTTATAGAGTCTAGACTAGTTTTGACAGGTTTCACATCTAGTGACCGGCATAGTTAAAAAATAGGTCCTAAGTGCTATTTGAGGGAGTAAACGGTGTCTAAAAATAACCAAAATTGATACGATCATTCTACCTAAGCTCCTCAAGCTCGAGGACTCCTCGGCTTGCACAAAATGGAGCTATGGATTACAAAAAGGGTTTTTCTATGTTACATATGTTACAATAGTGATGAAAATCACTGTTGGAGGTTTTGAAGAATATTTATAAAACATAAATCTTTGAAAAATTGATTCAGCTGGCTCCCTGCTCTGTCTTTACATGCTTCCGCGTCTTCTATGCCTCTGGCTACTACTACTCCCAACACTACACCATTCTGTACTAGGGTATAAGGAGCTATAAAATCTCTACGAATCCCTCTAGACTGACAGAAGAGGCTGAATTCATTTGAGGTATACTCACCCTCGTTATCTGAACGTAAAACCTTAAGCTTAGTTCCTTTTTTAGTCTCAACTAAAGCAAGCCATTTTCTGAAAAGTAGGGAATAACTCTACCTTCGATTTGATAGGATATACCCAGACTTTTCTAGTAGCATCATCTATGAAAGTGACAAAGTAAAGAGAACCACCTAAGGACCTAGTGGGGATAGGATCACACACATCTATATGAACGAGATCTACAGGCTGAATTGAAGAGTCAATGTGCATTCTATGCACATTTCTAATTTTCTTTCCATATTGACAATGCTCACAAAATGAAAAATTAGAGAAAGATAACACAGGTAAGTAGCCAAAAAGTCCAAAGTTTAAATCAAGCTTTAACTCTAATTTATTTGATAGACAATTTGATTCAAGCATCTTTAAAGCTGTATTTTCCCCTTTATATTACTGAAAAATCCTTTCGAGCCCCCTTGGCTTCCTAATCCCACTTGTGGGATTTGAAACGAGCTTTCCAACACATTCTAGAGCTCAAAAAACAGATTTTGGATGAAAACATTATGTCAAATCAGGTTCCTAGGGGTCAAATAAACAAACAGAACCTATCAGAGAATTGCAATTATTTGAGAGTTAGAGAACCAGAAAGTCGCGATGCTTTGAAAGCCAAAAGCCAAAAAGTCATGATGTTGTGAGAGCCAAAAAGAAAGGTTGCAATTTTTTGAGAGAGACAACCAGAAAATTGTGATTTTTTCATATTTAGAAAACCAAAAAGTCATGATTTTTTGACAGTGAGACAATTAGAAAATTGTGATCTTTTGACAGCTAGAAAACCAAAAATTCATGATTTTTTTTGACAATAAGAGAACAAAAAATTCACAGTTTTTTGAAAATTAGAGAACCAGAAAGTCATGATTTTTTGATAATTAGAGAACCAGAAATTGCGATGTTATGCGATCCTTAGAGAATTGCGATTTTATGAGACTAGCAAAAAGTTGTGATTTTTACCCAATTCACCTTGGGAAAATTCGTGACGTTTTGCCAAAAAATTATCCCAAAGTTGCAATTTCACCTTCTCAATTTTCCTTAGCCAATCCTTAGCCAAAACGTATCCAAAATATCGTGATTTTTTCCTCTTTTGTTCATTCAAAAGTCACGATTTTCTCAAAAATTGTATTGCAAAAAGTCACGATTTTTTCAAAAGTTGCCTTCCAAAAAGTCACGATTTTTACCCAAAAAGTCACGATTTTTTTAGAGTGAGAGAAAAAGAAAATTGCAAATTTTTGAGTGATTTTAGTCAAGAACTAGGCAATCGTGATATTCAAAAGAATTTGAATTTTCCAAAAAGTCATATTTTTTTCCAAAAAAATCATGATTTTCTGAGAATTTTGGTGGGAACTCTGAAATCCAGTGCTGAGACTTGTATGTTGTGTACAGGGTCACAAAAACCATAGAAACTCACACACACAAACACACTCTCTCTCTCTCTCTTGCATAACCATGAATGAAAAATGAGGTGAAAATAGTGAATATACAGTCATAACCATGAATGAGGGAGAAGATGGTGATGATGATGAAGGTGGAGAAAAAAATAAAAAACATATAAAAAATGTCTATTTTTACCTTCCAATGTCACAAATCTATGATCTTACCATCACAACGCTCATCCTCGAGCAACACTTCCCAACAACAATGCCAAAATTTTGTGTAGCCCAAGTGTGAACACCACCTCCTTTACTTGTCAATCCGCAGAGATCTAAGGAGGATATGAAGATCATGAGCAATTGTGGCACAGAAATGTGAGTGACAAGCACATACATGCACACATAAACACACATATACACAAGGCAAGATAACAAAGATAGGAACAATGGAAGCTTAGATTCTCAATAACTTGATTACACTCTTCAAGAAGCTCTCTGTCTAACTTGCTAACCTAAAAAATGCTCACCTCAACTAACCAACCCCAAAAATGAGCTCTCTAGCTTTTTTTATAGTTTTTTGACTAGTTTTGGCCCTCTTTGATGGGGGATGATTCTAACACCCCAGTGCAACAATGGAAGATGGCGGGCCTCCACTAGGTCCACAAGCAGTGATATATGCTCATTGATATGAACTTTTCTCTGCACCAGTATAAAGAATTAATATGAAATTTTGCAAACTTATAGTAGACTATAAGAGCTACCAAATAAGCTTTAAATAATCCAAAATTGATATTCTAGCTAGGAAAACCACCCTCTGCAAAATAGGCTATCTGTTTGCAACACTGTCTACCTATGTGGAGAGATATATCTTCACAAAGTTGACAATGTCTCACAACTCACTCAGTCAAATAACTTGAAACTTTAGAAATTTTAGGGCACTATATGAGAGACGAAATGAAGCTTGAAATCAATGAAAATGAGAACAGTGAGAGAGCAAACAATGCTCTGCAATCTGGTACAATCAGATTTGGAAAAGCCCAACTACATCTCTAGATAGAGAGGAGCAAAATCATGAGAAAATGAGGTAAGAAAGCAAGGGGGCTGCTTGCTAGAGTTTATGAATTTACCAAAATAAGTGGGAAACTTGTGGAATGAATACAACTCAAGAAAGGGATGATGATTATATAGAGTTTTATTTTTCCTACAATCTAGCTAACCACCCACCAATAAGTGTAGGTGCACTTTCTAGTGGCTGATCTGATGAGATTTGAATATGATTGAGTTTGGTGGAGCTTCTAACTTTATTCCACAACTTTGAGTCCTCCTTTTTGATTGGTCTACTTGCAAAAATCGTGGTTGAGCCCTTTTGCATGATAGAGACTTGATTTTCAACAATTCCCTTCAAGTCTCAATGCGTAGGTCCTTCATTCCAATGCATGCATTCTGTTGTAGCTTTACTCTATCCAATGCTTTGGTAAACATATCTGCATATTGGTCCTTTGTATTGACATGCTCTACCTTGATATCCTTTGACATGATCTTCTCACTAATAAAGTGGTAATGGACTTCTATATGCTTCGACCTTGCATCGAGCACCGGATTTTGATCCAAGCATATGCTACTGATGTTGTCACAAAAAATAGGTACTTGCTTAACTTGCAAATCAACATCAATAAACAACTTCTTGATCCACATAAGCTCACTTGAGACTTATGCTAAGCCTCTATACCCAACTTTGATCGATGCGAGAGTCACTATTGGTTGTTTCTTTGACATCCATGAGATGGTCTTCTTCCCTAGCATGATAACATATCCACTAGTGCTTCTCCTATCATCTTTGCAACCTACCCAATCAACATCATAATAAGCTTGTACATTTAATCCATCATCAAATGGATTATATAGACCTTCATTTATTGATCCTTTGAGGCACCTACATACCCTTTTGGTTGCAACAAGATGAGGTACCCTTGGTGCTTGCAAAAATTGAGATAACACTCCAACTACATGTGCAATATCTAGTCTTGCCATAGTAGAATACAAGAGAGAGCCAATTATTGACCTATACATGGTGACATCCTTCACTTCTTCACCTTCATGAGAACTTAGCTTAACATTTACTTCTAATGGATTTGAAATGGGCTTGCAATCACACAAGCCAAATTTCTTCAAAAGATCTAGAATGTATTTCCTTTGCATCAAGTATATACCTTCCTCTTTATATAGTACTTCAATCCCAAGGAAGTATCTTAAAATCCCTATATTTAAGATTTTAAACTCACATCCAACCGTTCTTTTTATGTCCTTGATGTTGGCTTCATCATCCTCTATAATGATCAAATCATCAACATATATACGAATGAAAACCATTTTGCTACCTTCATTCTTCACGAGTGATGGGTCTGCATGCATGACTTTGATTGTATCCACATTTTACCAGGTAGTCCACAAGTCCTTGGTTCCAAGATCTTGGGCCTTGCTTGAGTCCATAAATAGCCATCTTTACCCTGCATACATGATGTGGAAACCTCTCATCTTCAAAGCCTTGGAGCTGCTCCATGAAGACTACCTCTTCAAGCTCTCCATTTAGGAAAGCATTCTTCACATCCAACTAGTACACCTTCCAACCTTTTGAGGCTGAAATTGCAATCAAACTTCTGAAGGTGGACATCTTTGCTACTGAATTGAATGTTTCTTCAAAGTCTATGCCATATATTTGAGCAAAACCTTTGGCAACCAGCCTTGCTTTATACCTAGAGATGCTCTCATCTACATGCCTCTTTACCTTGTACACCCATTTGTTGCCAATGACTTTCATGTACTTTGTTCTTGGCACCAATGACCAAGTATCATTTTCTTCAAGTGCTTTGACTTCCTCCTCCATGGCTTCAATCCATTCCCTATGCTTATTTGCTTCTTCAAAGAAATTAGGCTCTTCACAAGCTATAACTTGACTCATGTAGGCATAGTGTCTTGCAATGAATGAATCATAAGTTAACCTTTGAACAGGGTATTTAACCCTATTGTATGACCTTACCTCACCATTAGGTGGCAAGAATCTCCTTCTCCTTGGTTTAGATGCTTTAAATCCTGGAGTTTCTAATTTTTCCATATCTTCGTCACTTGTAGATTCCATGTCTACCCATCGATGGTCTTTGTCATTTGCCTTTTACTTTCCTTTGCTACTTCCTTCACGTGAATGAGCTTCATTCATTGTCCTTCCATTAGGGGAAAAAATGAACCCTGAATGGGCCTTTTAGATTAAGGAGTGATTAGTGATGGACCAATGAGAAGAGGGTGGTGGCCACAGTCTAGTCTAGGCAAGGCATAGGCTTCCCTTGTTTTTGTGTGGTCAAAGAGGAGAAAACCACCTAGATCTTGTGGTTTTGGCCATTTGAATGGTTTTGAAAGCCTTTCAAATGAACTCCAGCCCTTGGATTGATTAAAGATCTAAAGGTTGAGGTTTAACTGCAAAAGTCAAGGCAATATTGGATTTGAGCCCTTGGATTTTTTTGAAATGCATGGCTAAGATCGTATGGCCCTTCAAAAAGCGCCTTTCATTGCTACCCATTGGATCTTGAAGTCGATCGGACGGCTCAGATCAGTACCTCAGCAAAAAATGCGCGTTGGATTTTCCTCCATCCGATTCAGACTTGATCCTATGGCTCACATTCAGATCCACCTTTGGATCCAACTTTCAAAAGCGCCTTTTGATCTAGGCCATCAGATGAAGTCTCTATCGGACGGCTCCGGAGCATTCCTCTCTCTAGATCAGCCCAAAATGCGCTCATCCATTGGATTTAAGAGCATCTAACGGCCGAAAAAGCTGCAGAATTCTACAAATGCAATCATGAGCGAATCTAGAACCCCACGCCTTCTCAGATCAATCTCTCTCTAGATTTCCCACGCTTTAAATCCTAGCCGTCGGTGATGATTGCATCCGATGGCCATGAGTGCATTCGACTGCCCATTTTCTAGAAAGTTTTTTGTCCTCTTGTGACAGGCAACTAAAGAAAATTGTAGCCGTCGATATGATCATATCCAAGGGCAAAAAATGCCCACGAGCCCATTTAGCCTGAGCACCAACTTGAGAAAAATTATTTTATTATGAAAACCACTAGTGGTATTTTTTCTAGCCTTTAACCCTATTTTTGCTAATCTTAATCCCTAAAAATTAGGGATCCTTACAAGGCCCATGCAGGGTTCATTTTTTCCCCTAATGCCATGCCAAGCTGATGTAATACTCTCCTCTGATGGTGTGCTTGAAGTGGTTGGACCACTCATCTTGATGCTTTGTTGTTGCTCTTTGAAATTCTTCTCGGTTTCATATGCATCATCAACATGTAACACATCTTTGCTACCATATCAAGGCAACAACTCATCAAATATTACATCCCTAGACACCTTAAGCTCTTTGGTGCAAGGATTATAGCACCTAAAGCCCTTTTGCTAAGAAGAATATGCAAGAAATATACACCTATGTACCTTTGGGTCTAACTTGTGTCTCAATTCTTGAGGTATGTGAACATAACACACACAACCAAATACTTTGAGATGTGAAAGGTTGGGTTTCTTACCACACCAAGCTTCATAAGTGTAACTCCATGTACTCCTAAGGTTGGACACCTATTCATAATGTATATGGCTGTATTTGTTGCATCAACCCAACAAGAGTTAGGAACATTCATTTCATTTAACAAAGCTCTAGCCACTTTTGCTATGTATCTATTCTTCCCCTCTGCCACCCCATTTTGTTGACGTATATATCTACAAGTGAATTGCCTTTTGATGCCATAGTCATGTAGAAAATCTGAAAATTCATTAGAAAAATGCTCTTCCCCTCCATCCAATGTGAGTCTTTATATACCACCCTGTTTCCTTCTCCACTGGGTTTTTGAACCTCTTGAAGTGGTAAAACACTTCTGACTTTAACTTCATGCAATACATCCAAACAAAACTTGAATGATCATCTATAAATGTGATGAAATATATATTACCTCCAATGGATGGCTCCCTTGTAGGTCCCCATACATCTGTGTATGAGATTCAACACTTCATTGCTTACATGTGCTCCCTTCTTGAATGGCAATCTGCTTTGTTTTCCTAATTGACAAGCATGGCACAAATGTTGCATATTCTGACATGTAAGATCAAGTAGACCACTCATCAAGCCCTTCCTTTGCATGTCCTTCATCCTTTGTAAGTTTATGTGCCCAATTCTTTTATGTTATAAGTCAATTTTTGCAATCTGTTTATTTCCAATTGACAAGTAGACAGTGAAGGGTTGATGGCTTTACCTCCCTGGTGAAGAGTCTTCCTTGATTCTTTCCTTTTGCTATGCGCTTGTCGTCCTACATAGGGTCTTCAAAGAAACAACCTTGATCATTGAACCTCACCTCATAACCTCTTTCAACCATTTGACCTACCGAAACCAAGTTCTTTGTGATGGTTGGCCCATGCAACACATCCTTCAACACCTTGGAGCTTTGAGATCCATTCAATGAAACATCTCCCACATGTGTAATCTTATGCTCAGTGTCATCCCGTGTCTCTACATGTCCTTCAGTGATGGGTGAGTGTAAATTAAAGAAATCATCTTTATTGCAACTCATATGGTTGCTACAACCACTATCAATGTATGATGTAAAATCTGAATTTACTTTTTCACTTGACCCATACATCATAAGAAAGTTATCATTTTCTGAATTTGCTAAAGTACTAGCATAATTACCTTGGTTCCTTTTGTATCCTTTATTTCCTCCTCCTTTGGACCAACATTCTCTTGCATAATGGCCCAATTTTTCCACAATTGAAGCATTCTCCATTGGATGCTTCTCTTCCATGTGATCTTTGTCCTGGTCCTCTACTCCTTCCTCTTCCTCTAGATCCTTAGCTTTGGTTGGAGCCTTCTTGGTTGCTTGAGCTTCAGGTTGACCTTATTCTCCCTCTACCTTGGGAGTTTTGTCCACCTCTTTTTCCTTTGCTTCTACCTACATAGAAAACTTGGGCTTGGTTGCCCTTTGATTGTGAAGCTCTTTGGTTCATCTCCTCAGTCACCATCAATGTGACTAATTGATCAAATTTTGGTAGGGAATCCCTCACATAAACTAATTTGGTGAATTCTTTCCACCTTTCATCCTCTCTCAAGCCATTGAGGGTGTGCATGACAAGATCATCATCTTCGATTGGGCTCCCAATTGAGCCTAGGGCATCTACAACCTCCTTAACCTTCAAAATGTACTCATTTATGTTAGTACTTGGTGCTTTCCTAAGATTATTTAGCTCATTCTTGAGCTGAATCTTCCTTGCCTTGGTTGATGAAGAGTATAATCTCTCCAAGGCCACCCAAACCTTCTTGGATGTGTCCAAGTCTTGTATATGCCCTATCATGCTATTGCTTATGTGTTGGGATAGAATGAATATGACTCTTCTATCCATTCATTAAGTGCCTCAACCTACCCTTGAAGTGGCGGATCATGTACATGAGGCATTTGTTGGTGCAAGAGAATCTAAATCCCACATACTTGGATGATTGGAATATCTCTCATATAGTCATATATGAACAATCCCTTGTAAAATCAATTACATTTTACCTTTGTAAAAGTCTCTTACTTCCATGTGGAGTTAGGAAGCATCAAATTTCGAGTCATTTGGTAGATGAGAGAATATATCCTATAGTTTAGGATTCACTTTTAGGTGAACATTTGAATTTGAATTCAAGATTAGCTCCAAGCGCAACTATAAAGGTGGACTAAAAGACTCACGTGTAAGCCCAACTTTTGGAGAGAAATAGAGAGGGATCCCAAGTGATTTGAGAGCTCATCTCATAGCTCAATAACTACCCTCACATTGTGCAATGGATTATTGCCAATGACATTGTATTTCTATGTGATCTTATACATACATTTTGATTATATCTCTACTTCACTTATCTGCCATGACTACATCAGTACAATTATCTTCTCTGAGCTTGTTCTCAGTGTATGATTGATCGTTTGTCATGAGTTAAAGCATCATAGATTCAATATATTGTCTATTTTATAGCTACAAAATCTCATTACCATTGGTTCTTGCAATCATGAGATATGATCAAGTCTCTACTCTGATGCATCCCGAAAATATCGGGGAAGTCCTATGATTTGATAAACATCATACTCAGTGTGTAGTTCATCTTTTTTATTGAAATCACTCATGGTTGGTAGCTATATAATGTTGCGAACATTTGTTTTATGTAGGGTACAAGTTTAAAATTATGTAAATACCTTTGGGAAGTCTTCAAATACTTCAAGAAGGCTCATATTATTCATTAAATATAGCCAAAATACCACATGAGTTCTAGAACATGGTGAGTCAAATTAGTGAGTCACAAGGGAGCTGCAGTGGTGTCCTAGTGGAAGGTCGATGTGGCTAGTTCTCAAAGTCCATCAATACTTTGCTTATTTGAGCACTTGAGTCATGTAATACCTCCATCCAAGTGTCTACCACGAATTTAGATGTATTAGGAAGGTTTTAGATTAGTTTTCCATGCTATAAAAAGAGGAGAAAAGTCGTGATCTTGTGGGAAGTTCAAGAGAGGCATATGTGTATCTCTATGCTGCTGTAGTTTTTTATGCAGAGATTGCAGAGCTTGTATCTCCCTCATTATATATCCAAATTACATGTTTGATAGCTCATTTGAAAGCTCTTACTGTCTACTTTCTTCCTCTAAATTTTCATAATCATTGGAGTTGTGAGTTGAGAGCAGTACTCTCTGCAAGTAGTGTGTGTTCTCTGGTTTCACCCCTGCTAAAGGTCTCCATTAAACCTCTAACTTGCAGAGGTCATATCTCCTTGTGTATTTATCCAAATTGAGTGTTCTTTTGCTCATTGAAAAGCTCTTGGTGTCTAGTATATGTGGTTAAAACAGTTTTAGAAAATTCTAATCCATTAGAGAATAGTAAGCTCTGAAAGCATGACTGGTTTTCTATGATGAAGTTTGTGAGAAGGTCAACTTGTTCCTAGGGGGTTCCACCTACTTCTTGCTATATTTTGGAGGTCAATAAACTCCAACATTGGTATCAGAGCAAGTAATTGGAGGCTTGGAGAAGGTTATCATACCTTGATGAATAATTTGAAGCTATCAAAGAAGCAGTTCATCATCAACACTACACAAAGGTAGAAGAAGATCGCAAGGAGGCATCTCAAGCAACATCCAAGCAAAGAAAGGTGCACATACCTCATTTACAAGGTAAATATTATATTTATTCTCATCACACACATTGGAAAGAAGGCTTACAGGAGGAAGCTTAGCATTTGTATTATGGGAGACCAACATGCACAAATAGAGAAGCTTGATAAGAACAATTATCAAGCATGGAAGTTTAGAATCACAACATACTTGCAAGGTAGAGGCTTGTATGGTTTGATTGACGGCATAGATATCAAACCCACATTACCAGAGGAAGCTTAGCATTTGTATTATGGGAGACCAACATGCACAAATAGAGAAGCTTGATAAGAACAATTATCAAGCATGGAAGTTTAGAATCACAACATACTTGCAAGGTAGAGGCTTGTATGGTTTGATTGACGGCACAGATATCAAACCCACATTACCAGAGGACCCAAATCAGCAACAATTGAGGGAGTTTAGACTTTGGAGTGAGAGAGACAAAAGGGTTATATTCATTTTATCACAAAATATTCAAGATTCAATGGTAGGACACATACAAGATCTAGACACAAGTAGAGATGTTTGGCTTGCATTGGAAAGGTTGTATGCTACATGTACAAGAGCAAGGAAGATTCAACTAAAAAATGAGTTGAATAACATAAAGAAAGATACAAGGACATCGATCAATGATTACATATTGAAAGTTAAAGAGATTGCAGATCAACTAGGATCAATTCAAGCTCATGTGGAGGACGACGACTTGGTTGCACATACTCTCAACGGACTCAAGGATGATGAGAGATGGAAACCATTCATTACTTCAGTCTATGTTAGAGGAGAATTACCAGACTTCGATCAGCTTGTTGCTCTTATGGTCATGGAGGAGATGAATCTAAATGGCTCTACTTCAAATAAAAAAGGATCTCAAGGACAAGCTCTTTATGTAGAATCATCAAGAGGTGGAAAGAGAGGAAGAAGAGGTTCAAATAGAGGTCGAGGAAGGAATGATGATCAAGGGACTTCAAGTGGCTTCTTCAACACAAGAGGAAGAGGAAGATCAAGCGCTAGAGGTACGAGAGGCTACTACAACTACAATTAAAGACAAAGGAGTGAAGATAACAACAATTGCTATATATGTGGAAGGTATGGACACTATGCCAAAGATTGTTATCAAAATGAAAATAATCAAGGTGGTAATCAAAGAGGAGGCTATTCAAGAAGAGGTTAACAACAAGGAAATTATGCAGTTGAAGGTAAAAGTGATGATTATGATTCTCTTCTTATGATGAATGTAGAAACTAAGATGAATTGCAATAGTGATGTATGGTATTTAGATAGTGGTTTCTCTAACCATATGTCACATGATGCTTCATGGTTTTCTAATATGCATAATCCTTCATGTAAAGGTCATGTTGAAACAGGAGATGATACAACACATAAGATTATGCAGGTTGGAGATGTTGTTATGCAGGATAAGAGCAAGACAAATTGCTTGAAGGATGTACTTTATGTGCCAATGATCACTAAGAATTTGATGTCGGTTGGTCAAATGGTAGAAAAAGGTCTACAAGTGAGATTTAATCATGCAGGTTGTTTCATTGAGGATCCAAAGCAAAGGAGGTTGATTGCCAAAGGTAAAAAACAAGGTAGATTGTTTACATTCAAGGTAAACCCTAATCATACAAACTATTTCTCTTATGGTATGCATAGGATAGCAGAACTTGATCTGTGGCACAAAAGGATTGGACACATGAATGTACACAGGTTAAAGGAGCTATCAAAGAAGATGATTGTTGAAGGATTACCTGATCTTACTAAGCAACATATGGTACATCTTTGTGAAGCATGTCAAATGGGTAAGCAGAGTAGACAACCTTTCAAGCATTCAAGCTATGTAAGTGATGGTTTGCTAGATCTCATACACACAGATGTGTGGGGACCTACTAAAGAGGCATCCTTGGTTGGTAATAAGTACTATGTATCATTCATTGATGATCATAGTAGAATGACATTTGTGTATTTCATTAAACATAAGAGTGAGGTCTTTGATTGTTTCAAGAAGTTCAAATCATATGTCGAAAAGCAAACAGGAAGGTATATTAAGAAGCTAAGATCTGATGGAGGGGGAGAGTATTTCTCTCAAGCTTTTACTGATTTTTTGTATGATGAAGGTATCAAAAGAGAAGTTACATGCAGGTATACTCCACAACAAAATGGAGTCGCAGAAAGAAGAAACAGAATCATAGCAGAAGCATCTATAGGCATGCTTAATGATATGTGTTTGCCTAATTATTTTTGGGCTGAAGCTGTTAGCACAAGTGTTTACATTATGAATAGAGTTCCGACTGCTGGAGTTCATCATTTGACACCATATGAGGTATGGCATGGAAGGAAACCAAGTGTAAGTCATTTGAAAGTATTTGGTTGTGTATGTTATGTACATGTACCTAGTGAGGTGAGATCTAAACTTGATGCGAAATCAGAAAAATGTATATTTATTGGTTATGCAGATACTCAAAGAGGATATAGATGCTATAATCCTCATACCAATAAGGTTGTTGTGTCAAGAAATGTAAACTTTGATGAATCACTTTCATGGTATGCAGATAAGAATTGTTTGCAGGTCATGATGAAAATGAAGAAGGTGTGGTTGAAGGAGATGAATGCATAGTTCAACCATCAGGAAGTTTAAATGATGAAAGGAGTGGTTTAGATGAAGAAAGAGGATCACCTTTCAATGGACGATTAAGGCAAGAGTCACCTCCAAGTGTTAAAAGTAAAGGTAAACTCAAACTTGTTGAAGTTAATGATGAAAGAGAGGAAATTAGTGATGTATGTGAGTATGGAGAATCATCAAAGGTTCCTAATAAGAAAGGAAGATAATCTACATTGGAGGTAAGAAGAACTTCAAGAGTGAGTAAGCAACCTCAAAGGTATACTTATGAATCTTTTATGAATACTCATTATGTTTTTATGACAAAAGTTGAGCAGGAAAATGAACCCACATGTTATGATGAGGCAAAAGGAGATCAAAAGTGGGAGAAAGCAATGAGAGAAGAAATGGAAGCACTACAGGATAACAAGACTTGGAATTTAGTTCCAAAGACACCAAAGCAAAAGGTAATTGGATGCAAATGGGTTTTTAAGATTAAAAGAAATAGTGATGGTAGTGTGTCAAGATATAAGGCTAGACTTGTAGCAAAAGGATATAATCAAACTCAAGGAGTGGACTATGAGGAAACATTTAGTCCAATAGCAAACATGGCAACGATAAGAACTTTGTTGGCTTTAGCTGCAAGTAAAAGGTGGGATATATATCAACTTGATATAAAGAATGCCTTTCTTAATGGTGAGTTAAATGAAGAAGTGTATATGTCACAACCAGATGGTTATGTGGATGCAAAATGTCCTAATCATGTATGCAGGTTAAAGAAGGCATTGTATGGTCTTAAGCAAGCACCAAGGGCATGGAATGCAAGGTTGGTAAAGTATCTTATGCTGCAGGATACACAGCGAGTCATGTTGATCCTTCACTTTATGTAAAACATGTAGATGGCATGTGTGTCTATGTATGCATTCATGTGTTTACAGGGAATGATGCAAACGCAATTGATGAGATAAAAGGTAATTTGGGAAAGGAATTTAAAATTTCAGATCTTGGTTTGCTTAGATACTTTCTTGGGATTGAAATTGTGTATGGCGATGAAGGTATGTGGTTGATACAGAGAAAGTATATATGTGATATGCTGAAAAGGTTTGGTATGCAGGAATGTAAATTTGTTTCTACTCCAATGGAATGTAATGTAAAGTTGATTGCAAAGGAAGGTGATGAGTTGCATGATATGAATGTGTATAGATCCATGGTAGGATCTTTGATTTATGCAACAAAAACTAGACCTGATATATGCTATGCAGTGGGAGTATTGTCACAGTTTATGCATGAACCTAGAGTACCTCATATGCATGCAACGAAAAGAGTGCTTAGGTATTTGAAAGGTACCATGAACGAAGGATTATTTTATAGTCATGATGCTGATCTAACTCTTAAAGTCTTTAGTGATGCAGATTGGGATGGAAGCTAAGATGACAGAAGATCCACAAGTGGATATGTGGTAATAGTAGGAAACAAGACATTAACATGGAGTTCAAAGAAACAGCCTACATTTGCTTTATCTTCTACAGAGGCTGAGTATAGAGGTTTAGCATTGGCTACTACTGAGGTTATGTGGTTTAAAAAGTTGTTTCATGACTTGAATGTGCAGGTTGATGTACCATTGATTTATGGGGATAACTTGAGCAACATTCATATGACCTCAAATCCTATTTTTAATGCTAGAACAAAGCATATAGAGGTTCATTATCATTATGTTCGAGAGAAGGCCATGAATAATGAAGTGCAGGTTTCTTTTGTTGGAACAAAGGATCAAGTTGCAGATATCTTCACCAAATCCTTGGATGGATCAAAGCTTCAAAGATTCAACTATATTCTTGGCATGAATTTTGGAGGTCAATAAACTCCAACATATAAGTTAATTAGAAACCATCAAAAGGAATTAGAGTAATTGCTATCATATTGAGAGCACTGTTCATTATACTGAACATGTGTAGAGACTAAATTAGCAAGTCTATGATCTTGGATTAATTTCGTACTCATCTATTTTGATCCATTGAGTAGTGGATCATGTTCGAAAAGACATAGGTGATTATTTATGATCATTAGCAAGCTAAAGAGGCCCACTAATCTCTCCATCATTTGTTCTTGGATAGTGTGAAGCAGGTCTTAGCAACACCACTTCATCTCTGAAGACTATCCACCCTCCTCCAATAGTGGTATTAGAGCAACAACAAGCAAGATGGGAGATGGATTTCCATCATTCATTGACAAATTGGACAGAAGTAACTACACAACATGGTCATTAAGGATGCAAGCCTACTCCAAGGAACAAGTCTATATGGATACATCTCAGGAGATGAAAAGATGCCAACATTGAGGAGCAAACATCAACCCACAAGGGAAGAACAAGAAAGGCTGACCACATGGTGTGCAAGGGATGCTCTTGCGAGGTCTTATCTACTAAACTCAATATTGGATTTCTTATTACCTCACATTAGGAATTGTAAGACCTCCCAAGAGACTTGGGAAGTACTTTCTTCATACTTCTCATCGAATATAAGAGCTAGGAAAAACTAGCTATGGATGGAGTTTACAACCCTAAAAAAGCAACCTAAACAAAGTGTAACTGATTATGTGACCAAGATGAAGGATGTGGCTGATCAGCTTGCAAGCATTGGAGAAGAGATAGAAGGAGAACACATAGTAAGGCATATCATAAATGGCATCAAAGCCCATGATAAGTGGGAGTCCTTCACCACAACAATGGACCTTTATATGGATATGCAGATACTTGACCTCAAATTCATTGATGGGGCAACTCTTCACCCATGAGACAAAGCTCAACAAGAATGGTGACAACTCTAGAGGTAACCAATCTTCCGCCCTTTCTACAAATAGAAATAATAAGTAAGGAGTAGGGTAAAAGCAAAAATAATGAAGAAGAGGCGAGTACCTCTCAAGTTAACTTCATAGGTAGAGGAAGAGTTACAAGAGGAAGGAGCAGAGGAGGAAAGCAAGGCAAGGGGAGATCCTACAACACTACAATCCAGAGGCATGTTCAACAATGGAGGAAACAATTACAATCACACCTACAACCAAAGCTACAACAACAACAATTATCAAGGAGGTTTCAGAGGAAGAAGAGATTATAACAACGACACAGAATGTTGGTGCATTTTGCCCAAGCCTACATGCTTGATATGCTTGATATTATCCTCATTTGTAAGTCACATGAGTAGTCATGTGAACACCTCTTGTAAAAGAGTACATTTTATCTCTTGTAAATGGAAAAAGAAAAAAGTAAAAGGATGGCTTACCTCATCCATGATGTAAAAGCAAATTCGTGGCTCCAACTACCAAAATCACGAATTTTTGAGCTGAGGGAATCTCTCCTAACTTTGGGGATCACTTTTAGGTGGAGCCATTCGAATTCGAATTCAAAACTCCCTCCAAGAATTGCTATAAAAGGAGCAAGAAGGAAGAGGCGATTAGCAAGCCTTGTACGTGACCACTTGATGTCATTTTGTAGAGATTGAAGAGCTTACTCCATAGCTCTATCATTCTACTCCCATTGTGCAAAGATTCATTGCCAATGTGGTTGTAATCATATGTGAATCTATACATTTATTATCATCTACCTCTCTGTTTTGTTCTCTGCTATACTCACTCAGAGCAGTAACTTCAGAAGGTCATATCTCGAGTTTTACTGAACCTTTTTCAGTGTTTTAAAGTGCGTTGGATAGCTCTCATTGTCTAGTTTCTACCTATAAATTTTCAAGGTCATTGGATTTATACTTTTGGAGATATCTGCATTTTACTGCTTACTGGTCTATCTCTGCAGAGCCCCGAGAATTGTGGGAATGTTCCAGAACTTGATGAAACTTGTTCTCAGTGCTCAGTCCATCATTTGAAGTGTTTTAACTTGGAATAGGAAGCTTGCTAAGTCTATTTGCTATGCCCAAAAGGAATTTTTCTAATTCCTTCCAGGTTGAGAGCACTGTTCATTTTTTCCAGCAGGTGTATGTCCAAAAATAGCAAGTTTTGGGAGCTAGTCATTTCGCAACTAGTCTGTCTTGACTTAAACTTTTGGGATACATGTTCCAAAGTACTTGGCTGATATTTTGGTGGATTTAGGAAGCTCAAAGGGTCTACTAATCAACTCTGAAGTCTCAGTTGGCTGGTGTGAAGCTGGTCGTAGCGGCACCTACTCATCTTTGGATTGCATCCACCATCTCTCTTCACAGTGGTATCAGAGCATAGTCAAGCAACATGGGAGATGGATTTCCATCAACAATTGACAAATTGGATCGAAACAACTACCCGGCATGGTCTCTAAGGATGGAGGCTTACCTTCAAGGAAGGAATCTATATGGATTCATATCCGGAGATGAAGCAATGCCAACCATGAGGAACAAAGGGCAACCATCACATGAAGAAGTGGAAGGACTTTCGAATTGGTGTTCGAAGGATGCACTTGCAAGGTCCTATATTCTAAACTCAATCTCTGATTTTCTTTTACCTCATGTCAAGGGATGCAAGACATCAAGAGAAACCTGGAATGCACTTGCTTCTTTCTTCTCTTCCAACACTCGAGCAAGGAAGAACCAATTGTGGATGGAGTTCACAACAATGAAGAAAAGACCGAAGCAAAATGTGACTGATTATGTCACAAAGATGAAGGAGATTTCCGACCAACTTGGAAGCATTGGAGAGGTAATTGAAGAGGAGCAAATCATAAGACAAATCATGAATGGAATCAAAGCAGACGACAAGTGGGAGTCATTCACAACAGCCATGGATTTATACATGGATATGCATGTACCCGACCTCAACACACTCATGGGCCAACTCTTCACTCATGAAGCAAAGATTAGCAAAGGTGGTGAGTCCTCAAGAGGTAATCAAACTTCTGCCTTATATTCTGATAAAGCTAAGGTCAAGGACAAGTCAAAGAATAGAAAGAATGAAGATGAAGGAAGCTCTTTCCAAGCAAACTTTGCAGGTAGAGGACGAGCTAGAGGAAGAGGCAGAAGTGGAAAGCAAGGAAGGGGGAGATTCCAATCATCTCAACCTTGCAACATATGTGGCTTATCTAACCATACTACTGAAGAATGTTTCAGGAATCCAAGGAACTCAAGAGGAAGAGGATTCAATAGAGGTGGCTATGGATCAAATAGAGGCAGGTACAATGGAGGCTACAACAACAACTACTACAACAACAATTACAACAACAACAACAACTATCAAAGTGGCCATAGAGGAAGAAGAGATTACAATAACTATGTAGAGGACCAAAGTCAAGAAGATTCATTATTGATTATGAATCTATCAACGAAGAAGGGTAAGGATGATGATCACATATTTTACATTGATTCGGGATGCTCGAACCATGTAGCAGGAAATGTGGCTTTACTTTCTGATTTGGAAGATCCTCATAACAAGCATGAAGTGCAGACAGGAGATGACACAAAGCACTCAGTGGAGAAGATAGGTAATGTGAAGACATCAGATGGGAATATGAACCTCTTAAGCAAAGTCTTGTATGTCCCTACAATTACCAAAAATTTAATAAGTGTTGGACAGATTGTTGAAAAAGGATTGCAGGTTAGATTCAATCGATTTGGAGCATATGTTGAAGACCCAAGGCAAGGCTTTCGAAGGATTGCCAAAGGAGAAAAGACACGAAGGCTTTTCACTTTTGAAGTGGAAGATACAAAGAACATAGCTTTGTTTAGCTATGGATCTCAAACTCTAACAGAGTTGGAGATATGGCACAAAAGGCTTGCTCACATTGGTGAGAGGACACTCAAACAGATTTGCAGGGACCAAAGTGTACTTGGTTTGCCTAATATCACAAGGCAACACATGATTTATAAGTGTGAAGCTTGTCAACTCGGCAAGGCTCATAGACAACCTTTCAATAAGAAAGGATATATGTATCAAAATCCTTTGGATCTAGTGCACACGGATGTGTGGGGTCCAAGTAAGGAGCCATCTATATCAGGCTCAAGATATTATGTGTCTTTCATAGATGATTGTAGCAGGTGGACCATTCTGTTTTTCATGAAGCACAAGGATGAAGTGTTTAATTGCTTTAAGAAGTATATTGCTCTTGTTGAAAATCAAACAGGTAGGACTTTGAAAAGACTCAGATCAGATGGTGGAGGAGAATACTTCTCTTCTGAATTTGATGCCTTCTTGCATGAAAGAGGCATTAAAAGGGAAGTCACTACAAGGTATACACCTGAACTCAATGGTGTAGCAGAGAGGAGGAATAGAGCTATTGTCGAAGCTGCAAGGTCCATGCTCAACGAAAAGGGATTGCCAAACTACCTATGGGCAGAGGCTGTGTCGACAGCCACATATCTCATAAATAGACTTCCATCTAAGTCACTAGATGGAACCACTCCATATGAAGTGTGGAATGGAAGAAGACCTAGTCTAGAGCATTGTAAAATCTTTGGATGCTTAGCCTATGCTCACATTCCTTCTCAAGTAAGAGGGAAATTGGATCCCAAGGCAGAGAAGTGTGTATTCATTGGTTATGATCAAAACCAAAAAGGATATAGATTGTACAATCCAACCAATAAAGGATTTTCTGTGAGTAGAGATGTAATTTTTGATGAAAACAAATCATGGTTTGATGATGACAGGAAAGTGAAGCTGCCATATGACTTGGATGAAGATTTTCCATCACTTCAACCAAAGGAGCCAAAGCAGATTGAAGAAAGTGATTCGGAGATTGACCTAGAAGACTTGGAAAGACTAAAGCTATGGAAGAACAAAGGTAAAGCAAAGATGCAGGATGCTACATATGGACCCGAGAGCTCACATCAACCACTTAGAAGGTCTTCGAGGGAGAAGAAGAAACCAGAGAGGTTTGGTTATGACACTTCTTTGGTCACCAAGCACTCAATCTACATTGCAAAGGATTCAACCAATGAAGAACCTACCACATTCGAAGAAGCACAAAGCAAGAAAGCTTGGAGAGATGCAATGGATGAAGAAATGGAAGCCTTGAAGGAGAATGACACTTGGGAGCTTGTACCTAACAAGCCATCTATGAAGATAATCGGATCTCGATGGATATACAAAATCAAGAGGAATCCAGATGGAAGTATAAATAGACACAAAGCAAGGTTAGTTGCTAAAGGGTTTGCTCAAACCCATGGTATTGATTATGAGGAGACTTTCTCTCCTGTTGCAAAAATGCCTACAATTAGGGTTCTCATTAGTCTTGCTGCATCTAGAAATTGGAATCTTTATCAACTTGATGTAAAGAATGCTTTCTTGAATGGATGGATTTCTGAGGAAGTGTATATGGCACAACCTCCTGGATATGAGGATGCACATCATCCTAACTATGTATGCAAACTAAAGAAAGCTTTGTATGGATTGAAGCAAGCTCCAAGAGCTTGGAATTTCAGATTGGTTACTTATTTGCAGGACCAAGGATTCAAAGCTAGCAAGGCGGATACCTCTTTGTTCATAAAGAGGAATGGATCTGAAGTGATCTATTTATGTGTGTATGTTGATGATATTATTATCACAGGCAATGATCTTGAAGGAATCAAACAGGTAAAGAGTCAAATGAAGGAGGAGTTCAAAATAAGTGACCTCGGACCACTCACTTATTTTCTTGGATTGGAGTTGATCTACACAGATTCAGGTATATACATCACACAAAGGAAGTATGTCCATGACATGCTCGTCAAGTTCAAGATGGAAAATACCAAGTGTGCAGGTACACCTATGGAGCAAAATCATAAGCTTAGTGCTTATGAAGGAGAGCCAATTGAAGACATCACAAGCTATCAAAGCTTGGTTGGAAGTTTGAACTATGCAACACTCACAAGGGTGGATATATGCTATAGTGTTAGCATATTGAGTCAGTTTATGCATAAGCCGAGAAGACCACATATGGAAGCGGCCAAGCGAGTCCTCAAGTACCTAAAGGGGACCATGAATGAAGGTTTGTTCTATTCATATACTTCAGATATTGAGCTAAAGGTCTACTCAGATGCAGATTGGGCCGGATCTAAAGATGATAGAAGAAGCACATCAGGGTATATATCATTTGCAGGTTCAAAAATCATTTCTTGGTCATCGAAGAAGCAACCAACCGTGGCATTATCTTCTACTGAAGCTGAATATAGAGGTTTGGCTAATGCAACTCAAGAAATCATGTGGTTAAAATCTTTGTACACAGATCTTGGACTTCATTCTTCAACACCTCACATTTTTGGTGACAACACAAGCTCACTACATCTAGCAGCTAATCCGGTATACCATGCTAGAACCAAGCATATTGAAGTCCACTACCATTATGTAAGGGAGAAGCTAATGAGCAAGGATATTCAACTATCCTACGTCTCTACAGATATGCAATGTGCAGACATGTTGACGAAAGCTCTTGATGGTACGAAATTAAGTAGATTCAAGTTGATGATTGGCTTGCAGGAAATCAAGGACAATTGAAGACTTATTTGGAGGCCAAGCATGTTAGGCTTGAGGGGGAGCTGTTGGTGCATTTTGCCCAAGCCTACATGCTTGATATGCTTGATATTATCCTCATTTGTAAGTCACATGAGTAGTCATGTGAACACCTCTTGTAAAAGAGTACATTTTATCTCTTGTAAATGGAAAAAGAAAAAAGTAAAAGGATGGCTTACCTCATCCATGATGTAAAAGCAAATTCGTGGCTCCAACTACCAAAATCACGAATTTTTGAGCTGAGGGAATCTCTCCTAACTTTGGGGATCACTTTTAGGTGGAGCCATTCGAATTCGAATTCAAAACTCCCTCCAAGAATTGCTATAAAAGGAGCAAGAAGGAAGAGGCGATTAGCAAGCCTTGTACGTGACCACTTGATGTCATTTTGTAGAGATTGAAGAGCTTACTCCATAGCTCTATCATTCTACTCCCATTGTGCAAAGATTCATTGCCAATGTGGTTGTAATCATATGTGAATCTATACATTTATTATCATCTACCTCTCTGTTTTGTTCTCTGCTATACTCACTCAGAGCAGTAACTTCAGAAGGTCATATCTCGAGTTTTACTGAACCTTTTTCAGTGTTTTAAAGTGCGTTGGATAGCTCTCATTGTCTAGTTTCTACCTATAAATTTTCAAGGTCATTGGATTTATACTTTTGGAGATATCTGCATTTTACTGCTTACTGGTCTATCTCTGCAGAGCCCCGAGAATTGTGGGAATGTTCCAGAACTTGATGAAACTTGTTCTCAGTGCTCAGTCCATCATTTGAAGTGTTTTAACTTGGAATAGGAAGCTTGCTAAGTCTATTTGCTATGCCCAAAAGGAATTTTTCTAATTCCTTCCAGGTTGAGAGCACTGTTCATTTTTTCCAGCAGGTGTATGTCCAAAAATAGCAAGTTTTGGGAGCTAGTCATTTCGCAACTAGTCTGTCTTGACTTAAACTTTTGGGATACATGTTCCAAAGTACTTGGCTGATATTTTGGTGGATTTAGGAAGCTCAAAGGGTCTACTAATCAACTCTGAAGTCTCAGTTGGCTGGTGTGAAGCTGGTCGTAGCGGCACCTACTCATCTTTGGATTGCATCCACCATCTCTCTTCACACAGAAGACCAAGAGGATTCTCTACTCATCATGAACATGACATCCAAGCAAGGTAAAGATGATGAACATCTTTTTTATATTGATTCTGCTTGTTCTAATCATGTGGTTGGAAATGTAGCTTTACTATCTGATCTTGAAGAACCCAAAGGGAAGCATGAAGTGCAAACATGGGATGACACTAGACACTCTATTAAGAAAATTGGAAATGTCAAGGCTTTTGATGGTAACATGAACCTCTTAAGTAAGGTTTTGTAAACTATAACAAAAAACCTAATCATTGTTGGACAGATTGTTGAGAAAGGCTTATAGGTTAGATTCACAAGACATGGAGCATATGTGGAAGACCCTCAACAAGGCTTCAAAAAGATTGCAAAAGGTGAGAAATCTAGTAGAATTTTTACATTTGAGATTGAAGACACCAGACACATTGCACTCTTCAATTACAAAGATCAAACCCTATCTGAACTAGAGATATGGCATAAAAGGCTAGATCATATTGGAGAAAGAACACTAAAACAAATATGCAGGGATCAGAGTGTGCTTTGCATTCCAAATGTGTCCAAGCAACACATGATATACAAATGTGGAGCATGCCAATTTGGCCAAGCTCATAGGCAACCATTCAAAAGAAAGGGGTACATGTATGAAGACTATTTGGAGCTTGTGCACACTGATGTGTGGGGTCCTAGCAGAGAGCAATCAATCTCAGGTTCAAGGTACTATGTTTTATTTATAGATGATTACAGTAGATGGACAATTCTTTACTTCATGAAGCATAAGGATGAAGTATTTACATGTTTCAAAAAGTATTTGGAATTGGTTGAGAACCAAACATGTAGAAGCTTGAAGAGGATCATATCTAATGGAGGTGGTGAGTATTTTTCACATGAATTTAATTCATTCATACAGGAAAGAGGTATAAAGAGAGAGGTCGCAACAAGATATAGTCTTGAACTAAATGGAGTAGTAGAGAGGAGGAACAAATTGATAGTAGAGGCTGCAAGGTCAATGTTGAATGAGAAGAAACTACCCAATTACCTATGAGCAGAGGCTATTTCCACAACCACATACTTGGTTAACATGCTCCCATCCAAATCTTTGGATGGAATGGCACCCTATGAAGCATGGAATGGCAAGAAACCCTCATTGGACCATTGCAAAATCTTTGGGTGCATTGCTTATGCACATATACCCTCACAGATTAGAAGGAAGCTTGATCCTAAAGCTGAAAAGTGCATATTCATTGGCTATGACCAAAAGCAAAAGGGTTATAGATTATACAATCCCCCTAACAAAGGATTTATAGTTAGTAGGGATGTAGTCTTTGATGAAAATAATTCATGGTTTGAAGATGATTGCAAGAAGATCAAGTTACCTTATGATTTGGAAAGTAACTTTCCAAATCTCAGTCAAGAAAATCAACAAGTACCAGAAGATGTCAATTCAAAAGATGAAGAATAGATTGACTTGAAGGCTTGGAAGTCAAGGGGCAAGAGCAAGTTCAAGCAATTGGAAGACATTCTAGAGTCCTCCAACCAAGCACTCAGAAGGTCCCAAAGGGAGAGTAAAAAACCAATAAGGTATGGCTATGACACATCACTAGTCACCAAACATTCTGTGTACATCACTAAAAACTCTATGACAGAAGAACCTACTTCATTTGAAGAAGCACATGCAAAGAAAGAATGGAGAGAAGCCATGCATGAAGAAGTTGAAGCATTTCAGAAGAACAATACTTGGGATTTGGTTCCCAAGAAGCCAAGCATGAAGGTAATAGGATCCAAGTGGATATATAAGATCAAGAAAATTTCAGATGGTTCTGGAGTGGACTATGAAGAAACTTTTTCACTTGTGGCCAAGATGCCAACCATTAGAGTTTTGGTAAGTGTTGCTGCTTCCAAAAACTGGAATCTATATCAGTTAGATGTTAAGAATGCATTCCTAAATGGATGGATCTCAGAAGAAGTGTATATGGCACAACCACCAGGGTATGAAGATAAGGACAAACCACATTTTGTATGCAAGCTAAGGAAGTCACTCTATGGCCTAAAGCAAGCTCCTAGGGCTTGGAACCATAGGCTTGTTACTTATTTGTAGGATCAAGGATTTGTTGCTAGCAAAGTAGATTCTTCTTTATTCATAAAGAAGACCAACACAAAGGATATCTACTTATGTGTCTATGTGGATGACATTATGATTACACGGAATGATGCTAATGGCATCAAGCAGGTTAAAGCTCAGCTTATGGAAGAGTTTGAAATCAGTGACCTTGGTTTGTTAACATACTTTCTTGGCTTAGAACTTGTGTATACAAATTCTGGTGTGTTTATTACTCAGAGAAAGTATTTTCATGATATGTTAGTAAAATTCAAGATGGAGAACACCAAAATTGTAGGTACACCCAATGAACTCAATGAGAAGCTTAGTTCTCATGAAGGACAACTTCAAGATGTTAAAGGTTACCAAAAACTTGTTGGAAGTCTCAACTATGCAACCCTAACAAGAGTAGACATTGCTTATGGAGTAAGTACATTAAGCCAATTTATGCATGCACCAAGAAAGCCTCACATGGAAGCTGCCAAGAGGATACTAAAGTATATAAAGGGCACCATAAATAAAGGGCTGTTTTACCAATTGACTTTTGACTTGGACATAAAGATGTATTTTGATGTAGATTGGGCTGGATCCAAGGATGATAGAAGAAGCACCTCAGGGTACTTATCTTTTGCATGTTCAAAGCTAATATCATGGTCATCTAAAAAGCAACCAATTGTGGCTTTATCATATATATAGGCAGAATATAGAGGTTGAGCAAATGCAACAGGAGGCTATGTGGCTCAAGCAACTCTATACAGATTTAGGGTTACATTCTTATACTCCAATGATTTTTGGAGACAACACTAGTTCACTTCATTTGGCTGCAAATCCTATATATCATGCAAGGACTAAGCACATTGAAGTGCACTATCATTATGTAAAGGAGAAATTTCTTAGCAAGGACATTCAACTGACCTATGTATCAACTCAATTACAATGTGTAGATATACTCACAAAGTCTTTAGATGGAACTAAAATGAATAGGTTCAAATTAATGATTGGCTTATATGAGATCAAGAAGGAATGAAGACCAAGCATGATAGGCTTGAGGGGGAGCTATTGGTGCAAGAGAATCTAAGTCCACATACTTGGATGATTAGCATATCTCTCATATAGTCATATATGAACAATCTCTTGTAAAATCAATTACATTTTACCTTTGTAAAAGTATCTTACTTCCATGCGGAGATAGGAAGCATAATTTTTCCAGTCATTTGGTAGAAGATTGATGAGAGAATATATCCTATAATTTAGGATTTAGTTTTAGGTGAACATTTGAATTTGAATTCAAGATTGGCTCCAAGCTCAACTATAAAGGTGGACTAAAAGGCTCGCATGTAAGCCTCACTTTTGGAGAGCAATAGAGAGGGATCCAAAGTGATTTGAGAGCTGACCTCATAGCTCAATCACTACCCTAACATTGTGCAATGGATTATTTCCAATCGCATTGTATTTCTATGTGATCTAATACATACATTTTGATTATATCTCTATTTCACTTATCTGTCATGACTACATCAGTATAGTGATCTTCTCAGAGCTTGTTCTCGGTGTATGATTGATTGTTTGTCATGATTTAAAGCATTTGGTTCTCTCATTCCTTAGATATCATAACATCTTTACTCTTTGGTCTGTACTTGGATGCATCCTAAAAATGTCGGGGAAGTCCTATGATTTGCTAAACATCATACTCAACATGTAGTTCATCTTTTTTATTGAAATCACTCATGGTTGGTAATTGTCTAAGTTAATTAGACACCATCAAAAGGAATTAGACTAATTGCTATCATACTTAGAGCAGTGTCCATTATACTGAACAAGTGTAGAGACTAAAAAGCAAGTCTACGATCTTGGATTAATTTCCTACTCATATGCTTTGATCCATTGATTAGTGGATCATGTTCCAAAGGACATACGTGATTATTTATGATCATTACCAAGCTAAAGAGGCCCACTATAATCTCCATCACTTGTTCTTGGTTGGTGTAAAGCAGGTCTTAGCAACACCACTTCATCTTTGAAGACTATCCTCCATCTCCTCTAACAACATTGGCTCCATGTTTCTCACTAATCCCCACAATCCTTTGCCCATAAGATAGTTGCTAACTCTAAATTTCGATGGTTGATAATTGCCTTTCTCTAACTTCTCTATTTGTGCATTATACTCAGCCATACTCTAAGATGCTCCTCATGCGTCTCCTCTAGTGTTTGTATGCTTTAGAAGATGTGGATATTACCTTTTGGTAGCTTCTCCCTTGCTAACTTTCAACTAGTTGAGGTCTCCATCGACGTAGCCACCTTTTGATGTCTTCTTGCTTTGATAAGTCCTCCTTGGGATTCCACGAGTCATTGTGATCCCTTCAAGTACTCAATATGATGCCCATTGATGTCTCCAAGCCGCTAAAATGGCTCTGATACCACTGATGGGGGATGATTATAACACCCCAATGCAACAATGGAAGATGGCTGCCCTCCACTAGGTCCACAAGCAGTGATATATGTGCACTGTTCTGAATGTTTCTCTGCACTTGGAGTTCCATGAGTTGATTTCTCTTGGTGGAGTCTTCTGTTCATCTTCAAAATCACTTGATGCTTCAAGTGTATGTGTATTCATGCTTGAGAGAGTTGGCAAGTCTTCCTCTAAATCATATGCTAGCTTGATCTACTTGCAATCATCTTCAAACCATGATTTTTTCTCATCAGACACAACATCTAGACTTACTATAAAGCCCTTATTGCTAGGATTATAAATTCTATAGCCTTTTTGATTAAGGTCATGGCCTATGAACACACACTTCCCTACCTTAGGTTCAATTTACCTCGGATTTGTGAAGGTATGTGTGCATATGAAATGCATCCAAAGCTCCTCCAAAGGTCCAAGCTTGGTCTTCTCCCATTCCAAGCTTCATATGGAGTCATACCATCCAAAGCATTTGAAGGTGATACACACATATGGAAAATGTATTTTTGAACTCTACATCAAAAGTGATTCCTTTCAATGATCCCGATGGACGTTCAATATGGCCATCAACCATTTTAAGTTTCATTCATGTAGGAGGTAATTCTAGTTTGCCCAAATGCATCCATAAAGAAGTGGGTAATGCAAAGATAGGTATTACCTTCTTTACCTTTGCTCATATCCCCTATCTTATCTAATGGGACCTCATGTACTTGCCTTTTCAATCTTATCTTGAGTGCAAGCAATCAATTTCAGGGACTTGATTTGCCACATGTTTCCACAATTCTAGCTTCACTTTGGTGAGATCTTCTAGAGTGAGATAACACAGACCTTTAGCATTCTTCATAGCCTCCGTTTTCATAGGCATAATGCAATCTTCCTTTCTCACTAATAAATGGGGGCTCTCCATTAAAGAGATTAGATTCCAATGGGCACGTGAAGTGTGATGACTCTTTTAGAGAGTTAGATTGGAAATATAATTTTTCTTCTAACTATGGTTCCATCTCATCTCCGTAGAGTGAGGGAATATCTTGGGGAGATTGATCTTGCAAATCGTTTATCTCATTAATTAGAGATGTGTTCCCTCATTCCTTAGCCCACTTCTGTTCTTGAATTTCCCTCAAGAACTCTTGAGTGTACTTGGTGACAGATGATGAAATTCGACTCCATTGAATTAGGAACATAAGATTCCCTTTGGTAGAAGCTTCCTCTCTCACATTCAATAGAATGAGGCTTTTGTGGCACTGAAGGCTTTGGCTTAGTTGCCATTTTCCTAATCATTCTAATAATCCCTAAAACTATAGCTCTAGTTTTATTGAATTTGTTCAATTGAACAATTGGTTGGCTTCAAACATATCGTGTACTAGTTCCAACATTTTGACACATAGATTGGTCATCTCAATCTCCAAATAAGATATAGGATAAGAATTTTCTAAATCAAATCCATTTGGGCCTTGTTTGAGACAAGCCTTTTATGCTTTGAACATCATGTCTAAACCTTTTGGTGCAAGATTTGCTAAGAGTGATCTGGGCTTTGGAATGGGAGATATAGACATTGGGGTACGAGGGGATGGATTAGTTGATGGGTTGATAATGTGAGTGAGTTTGACCTATGAGTTATGATATTTGCTTTGGTTTCCTTTAGAATACCTTCTAGCTCCACTAGTCTTTATGACGACTTTTTTTTCTCTCTATCTCTGGTTACTTGCCATGTTGTAGCCTTCTTTTTACTAGATTTAACTCACTCAATAGAACTTGATTCCTTTTCTTGTTCTATTGACTTAAGTTGTTGTAAAGCTTGTGCCTTGATAACTACATGACTAGGAGCTACCATAACAACACTTCATTAGAACCTTTCACTTTGACAACCACATTAGTTTGTGCTACTTTCAATGCATTGGTTGAGATTTTAGGATTATCCCAAATGAGATGCTCTTTATTTCATTATGGAAAAAATCTTTGCAACAATGAAGCGAGAATGACCTCCATAGCTACCCTTCTTTGACCTCTACACATCAAAATTATTCTTTTTGAGGGCATATGCAGTAAAATTTGGCAAGCTTTTGTAAACTTGTAAGAAGCACCAAGATCTTTCCAACAAAATAAATTCAACTACAAATGGATGCCTATAGTTAGAGAAATAATGTCTACATGATGAGGTAGTTTAATGCACACCATTGGGTAGGCAAACAAAGACCACACTTCACTCCAATTAGCTTTTATCAAAGAATAAATAGCTAGTGAATCCCAAGATTGGCTTACATTTAGAGCACTCTAAGAGAGAAATAATGACAAAAAAATAATAGCAAATGGATAAATAGAGAAGAAAACTAGCCCTTACAAGGTAGAGCAAACTAGCTTCAATAGAGCCTACATAGAAAGAGAGATATCGATCAGCACAATCCACTAATTTGAAGGCTTCTCACAAAATACTCAAAGAATTCTCATGAGACTTGGTGTGTTTAAAAATTATGTTAATAGATAATTAATGATGCAAAGACTACATCAAGAGATGAGTAATGAGGGGGAACCAATGCTAACAATGCAGGGCTAGAGAGTTGCAAGACTGCATGTGTACACACATAGATATGTTGTGCAAGGGGCTAGGTTAAGCAAGGGGCTTGGTTATTACAACTCAAGCACTTAGTGAACACCCTAAATGAACTATAGATCCAACAAGATGAGTAAAAAAGTTTTGTGATACAAGCTACTTTTATAGAGAGAAGTTGGCCCCTAAAATCTAAGAATCAACTTTCCCAAACAATCAACCTCCTAAATTGGAGGACATAGTTGAGATGACTTGGGGAGTGTTTGGTTAAGTTCTTTTTATGTAGTATTTTTCTTTTAGGCTTCCATACATTGTTACTCATTTCCATGATTGATTTCCCATGAATTTTGGCTTGAACTTTGACTTTTGGCACGAAACCATTTGGATTCTTTCAAAACACGAAGATCTTTCCAACTAAATAGATTTAACTTCAAATGGATGCCTATAGTTATAGAAAGAATGTGTACGAGATGAGCTAGTTGAATGCTCACAATAGGTAGCCAAATAGAGACCACACTTCACTCCAACAACCTTTTATTAGAGAATCAATAGTGAGTGAATCCAAAAATTGGCTTACCTTTAGAGAAATCTAAGGGATACCCAATGACATCATAATCATAGCAAATGGATAAATAGAGAAGGAAAACCAGCCCTTACAATGTAGAGAAAACTAGCTCCAATATAGCCTACATAGAAAGAGAGATATTGATCACCACACTCCACTAAGTTGAAGGCTTCTCACAAACTACTCAGAGAATGCTTGTGAGACTTGGTGTGCTTAAAAATTATGTTAATGACTAGTCAATGATGCAAGTATTACATCAATAGATGAGTAACAAGGGGGAACCAATGCTAATAATTTAAGGCTAGAGAGTTGCAACACTTCGTGTACACACATAGATATGTCTATTGGAAGCTAACAATCAAGCGAGCAAGGGTCTAGCTTAAGCGAGGGGCTTGCTTAACCCAAGAACTTAGTGCAAACTCTAAATGAAATATAGATCCAACAAGACGAGTCAAAATGTTTTTTGATACAAGCTACTTTTAGAGAGAGAAGTTGGCCCCTAAAATCTAAGAATCACCGTTCCCAAAAAATCAGCCTCCTAAATTGGAGGACATAGTTGAGATGACTTTGGGAGTGTTTGGTTAAGTTCTTTTTATGTAATCTTGCTCTTTTAGGCTTCCATACATTGTTCCACATGTCCATGATTGATTTCCCAAGAATTTTGGCATGAAATTTGACTTTTGGCACAAAACTATTTGGATTCTTTCAAAACATAATATTTCTTGATCAATAAAGACGTCTCTTTCTTTTTCCCTCATTTACTCTAATGAAGATCATGATAATGATAAAGTTCAGTGAGAATTATGAAAGTTAAAAGTCCATACATTTTATGCATTCTATACTTGGAAAATGATTTTTCCAAGGGGTCTATTAATAGTAATTTGTGTAACCATATTTTGTTGAAAATATTAATGAGGTAGGTAATCCCTTGGTTTTCCTTTTGTTTTACCTACCTTGGTTTTCCTTTTGTGTTTCTTTTATGAGTGATGTTGTGGTGTGGTTGCAAAAAATATAAAATAATGAAGTATTCTCAAATGTATCAATATTGCAAGCTCCCGTCAATATCTGTATCTTTCGATGCTTGTAGATGATAGAGATGTTATTTTAACTATTCAACAAGGCTTTTCTAGTATATCCTTTGAATTTCAACAAGGGTATCAGTGGTTAATCATAGAGAAAGAGGTTTCAAGCCTTGTGATGGCATCATAGTGGAGATTATTAATGTCAATGTCTAATCCCTTGTCTTAGTAGGTGCCCACAGAGAAGTTAATGAACAAATTTATCACTTTACCTAGAAGTTTTTTTTGTAGACGGAAGCCTACCTCACCCGAAGGCGGACAAGGTCTAGAATGACTACTTAATAGATCATGAGGTGCATTGTTAGTAAGGACTTTTGAGCTTCTTTAACAAAAAGGACGATAAGCTCCCTTTACCGTGATACTTATAAAAGTTAGAGGAACCATTCCTTTGAGGGACATACGTCTTTGTCATCATCTTACCATCGTCTAATGTAGTCCGAATGATGTGCAAGACGTACTCTTTCTCCAGAAAAATATCCTCAGGCGAGTAGCACAACGGTGACGATTCTAATATTGTGGGTTGTCATATAACTGAATAATTAGGAGAGAGAGAGAGAGAGAGCGCAACACAGCATCATGTAAGCTGGCCGACATGAGAGCTGGCTACAGAAGAGAAAAATAAAACGGTGAGCTGCTTTCTGATCTTTATACAAAAGTTTCACATGATTTTGTCACCTTGCAGGTGTCACTTCTCGGTGCGGAACATATTCGCTTTGTTAAAGAAAATGTTGTACTCTTGTCTTACGACGAGAAAGCTTGTGCAGAAAGCGAAGACAGTTCAAGGTTCGTATAGGAAGAAGATGATTGTCGCTCGGATATGGTGTTGAAGAAATAACAGTTCTAGTAATTATCATGTTCGAGTGATAACAGCAATGACAACTGCCATAACAGAAGGAGTACAGCTTCAAAAAATAGCAACTACAGACAAAAAGCAATACAGCTTCAACAATAGCAAAGGCGGCGACCGTAGAAGCGACATCAATGGAAAGATGAGAAGAGTAGAAGCGACATCACCATGATTTCTGCACTACCAGAAAATAAATACAGTGGTAGTTACTCATAGCACAGCTTGAACAATGGCAACTACAGGTTGAAAAGTGTGAATACTCATAAGAGTGTGCATCACGTTGGCATCGCCTGCGCAATATCTCATTCAGCTGGAGACGCCTGCTATAACACTGGAAGCTGTAGTAATGACATAAACATCAATCTCGTCCACGTTCCCTTGTCCTCATGGTTGAGTCTTTGGTTTCTGCAGACATAGATCGTTGTCCTAGTGGTTGAGTTTTTGGTTTCTTCAGACAGAGATTCAGAAATTTCCAGGCTGGACATGTAATGACTTCGGTCAATCTAAACCAATTGAAACTAGTTGTAATGTTATCTAACTCCCCTTTTGTGAGATACAAGGAGTCTCGCGATTACTAAGCTGGACATGTAATGACTTCTGTCAATCTAAACCAATTGAAACTAGTTGTAATGTTATCTAACCCCTTCTTTGTGAGATACATGGAGTCTTGCGATTACTATGCCCATTCTTCTGTATAATTGTTCTTTCGAGTACTATACCCATTCATCTGTAAAATTGTTTTTTCAAAGTTAAAGCTCGAGAAAATAGGCTCTTGTCGAACCTCCATTTGAAATTATATATATATATATATATATATATATATATATATATATATATATATATATATATATATATATATATATATATATATATATATAAACATCAATACCGTCAGTAAGATGTTTTGTTGAGCAGAAGCGCTGATAACATGTTGGCTGACGAGTTCCTTTCCATGTACAAACAAACGCCATCTTCAGAGGAGTAGTTGACTCTGCAGAAAGTGCCTTCATCAAATGAAAGATATATGTACCTCATTATGATGCAGACTCGTCGATTTATAAACGATTGTATTATCTTTTCCGTCTATGCATTCTCAGTCGCTGCCTTTGTTTGAAACTCTGTATAAACAGGATAACAACATCAGTTCGGTAAACCCAAAAAAAAAGAAAGACAGCTTATTAGCCTCATAGCAAAGAGTGGTCAACTAACCAAGCAACACTAAGCTTATTAGCTTCTTGACATATACACTGTGTAAAGGAGGTAAAAAAAAGAACAAAAAAAGAGATGTCGCATTTAAGTAGTGAGTCCTTGAGACGCTTTTGAAGCAAAACGAGATCACCATGTTCACTCTATCTACAAAATCAATGGAATTATACACTAAACTAAATCTTTAAAACAATCTGAATTTTCTTATTCTCCTAACTCCCAAATGATTGGATTCAAACTTGCAATATTAAATCTTATTGAATCGTTGAAGAAAGGTCCATGTTTGTCTCAATCATACCGTCTATTATTAACAAGCGTAATCAAAACAGTGCATAGAATCTTGTTCATGCTCTCTACTTGTCCATTGGCTTGTGGGTGGTATGGGGTAGACTTTTTGTGAATGACCATGAATTCTTGTAATAAAGCTTCAATGAACTCGTTCAAGAAGTGGGTACCATGATCACTTACCAATTCTATCGCTAATCCATATCTTATGAATACATTTTCAAATGAAAACTTGGCTATTGTTTGCACATCATTCTTCTTAGTTGTTTTGACTTCTACCCATTTGGTTAGATAACCTTTTGCGATAATGATATATTTAGCATGTGAAATCTTGGTTAGGGGATTAATAGGACCTACAAAGTCTATTCCCCACTTAGAGAATGCATGTCATCCCATCATGGGTCTCAATGGCATCTCATCCTGACATATTGGATATTGATTTCTCTGACATATGCTAGAACTCTTATGGCAAAAGCCATTTCATGTTGGTCTTCAATGGTGATGGCCACTTGATTGTAGCTTGTAAATGCATCAAGGAAGCTATAAACTTCCTAGGCTGCTACTCATTCTAAGAGATGCTCGGTGATAGGAAGAGGATAACTATCTCATATAGTGGCTCCTTTAAATTTTTTCAAGTCAATGTAGACACACAATTTTCCATTCTTTTTTTGCACAAACACAATGGGGGATACCCATTCAGTATGCTTGATTTCATATAAAAAACCTACTTTTATCAAATGATCGATCTCCTCCTTGATTTTGACTACGTAATTATCATTGTAGGTGTAAGGTTTCTCCTTGGTAGGCTTGGCTTCCAATGATATCGGGATCTAGTGAGAATAGAAATCTAGATCCACTCCTTTCAAATCCTTGTAACTCCAAGCAGAGACATTTCTATATTCTCTCAACAAATCTACCCACTCACATTGTTCTTCTTCGCTTAGATTATGCCCTATATATGTACATCTATCTTTGTTGTCTTCTATGGTTGCTATTTTTTTTTTTGGTCTTCCCTTCATTGTCATAAGCTTCTCTTGTGAATGTTTCTCATTTAAGCATTCTTATCATGACCTTCCTATCTTCTATCTCATATTTCTTGAAATTTCCTAGCACTTTGAACAATGATTCTTCTTCCGCTTGCATACTGACTAGTTTCTTTTCTTTCTTTTTCTTACTTTGATCTTCTTCTGTTGTAGTCAACTTCTTTTCTAGTTCACATTTTTTGTGTTCCTGATTCCTAACCTCTATTAACTAAAGGCATTCTTCTTTTTACGCACAAAAAGGTTCGATGATGATGGACTCCTCATCTTGCTCACCTCCTTGCATGTGTCCTTCTAGGATCATATTCCTCTATAAGTAACTTAAGCATAAGTGGTTCTATGACGAAAACGGGGATTTCATAGCCATGTTCATCACAATGGGGGGTCCATTGCTCTTCACTAACAGCTATGCCCATCATGGCTAGAATCTCTACCCAAATGTAGGGTTCAAATTCCTCATTTGGAAATACCATAGGTGCATAGGTTGGGTCTTGAAATGATCTAGGGTTCTCATTAGCACCTACACTTCTAGAGGTTAACCTTTTCTCTTCTTCTACTACAACCGTACACATCCATATGTGAGTCTCTTCATGCATCCATGAGGACTCTGATTCTATGGAGTGCAGTGACTCTGTTTTGTCTAATGTTCTATGGACTTGTCTAATCTTTGAGATTGACTTTAGTTGTCACCCTTAGATGCTGTAAATACAAGGAATTGGTTCCCCAATCCTGCACTATCTGCAATTGTCACATGAAGGGTCTTCCTAATATCATCTCATATACATGATTCTTAACAAAATCACATATGGAAAATCTATGTTCAAACTCCACACCACAAGTGGTGAGAGTTATTCCTGATAGTAACCCCAAGGGTTGCTCTATATGTCCATCTACCATTTGTAACTTCATTCTTGTTGGCTTGAGTGCTGGCTTGCCCTATCACTTCCATGAGAAAGTGGTTGCAAATCTAGAATAGCTTTTTTTGTGTAGCCTTTATAAGTGATAGGTGTTTCCTTCCTCTCCTTCGCTCATATCTCCTTTCTTATCCAAGGGTATCTCGGGCACCATTTTGTGTGATCCTGCCTAAGATTTTGGCTTAGCTATTTCTGTCATTTGGTTAGCTATATGCTTCAGTAGTTTGGGCTTAATTTTTAGTGGCTTCTCTAAAGTGAGATGACACCACTTTAGTGTCCACTACTTTAGTGTTCCTTGGGAGAACTGATTCATCATTTCTTACCATTATTGTGGGGGATCTCATGTGAATAGACATAGACTCACATGGGCTTGTAAAGTGAGATTTGGTCTCGTCAACATCCTAGGTTTAGCTATGAATTGCTCTAACCTCTCCAATAGTCCATTGAAGTGTAATTATGACTTTGTTGAGCTAGTGTGATTCAAAAGACGACTTACATCGAACATAGCTTGAGCTATTTCGACCATTTTAATGCAAAGTTTGGTTCTCTCAATCTCCATGTCTACTCTAAGATAGAACTTATCTAGTTCTATCATGTTCTTCCCTTCTTGAAGTCTAGCCTGATAAGCCTTGAACATCATGTCCAAGTCTTCAGGGTTGGATATGCTATTACTGATTGTGCTATGGGTGGTGGTAGTATGGATGGGAGATTTTGATTAGATGATAGAGATGGTCTTTGAGGGCATGTTTGGGATGTGATCTCTATCAGTTTTGTTTTCGTTTCCTTGAGGCTTTCTTCTAATTTGATCATATTTCTAGCCCATTGTCTCTTCATTATTTCATGACTATCCTTCCAAGATTTAGTTCTTTTCCTAGATACGCTCTCTCACTCTTTGCCCTCCGAATTCTTCTCTTGATCTACTTCTATAGTCTCTTGCAGTGCCTCAACTTTAATCACTACTTGCACACGAGCTATAGTGTTTACACTTCCTCTAAATCCATAACCAAGTCAATAACATTAATGAATGTAATCTTTTGAGAATTGGTCAGATTTTTAGGAAAATATCAAAAGAGATGTTCGTTGCCACAATCAGGACAAAAGCCTTGAATTACCACTGGTTGGTCTAGGTGGAGGAAGTGGATAATCACAAATGAAATGATCTCCTTGTAATCTATAACATGGTCCTTTGGGTGCTTGGGGCCTCATCTACCTTGGGGGGCTAGGGTTAGAATTAGTACATCACGTTAGAGTATTCCGATTCCCAAATTGGTCCAATGGGTGTTTCATAAGGATAGACCTCATTATGCTCATGTGAATCCATGTAGTAAGCTGATGGATTATTGTCACTCTAGCACAATGGTAAGTACCAACGTGAGGAGATTCACCTCATAAATGTCAATCCGCAAAGACATGAGGACTCGTATGAAGACCATGAGCATGTGAAGGCACAAGTGCATGAGTAAAAGCACACAAGCATGCAGGCACATACACACACACACACACACACACAAGGTATGAACAAGGAGAGGAACAATGCAAAGCTTCTATTACAAAAGAAATCTTTTACAAAAGCTAAAATATCTAACAAGATAACCTCAAAAATGAGATCTCTAGCTCTTTTTATTGTTTTTTGAGTAGTTTTGGCCCTATCCAGACCTAATATCCGGCCTAGTTAAAAAATTAGGTTCTAGGGGTTATTTGAAGGCTCAAACGGAGTCTAAAAATGATGAAAATTAGTAGATAGATACTTGTAATACTCCTCAAGCTTGAGGACTCCTCTCCTTGAACAAAATGGAGTTGAAAAAATGTGAAATGGTATTTAAAATGTTTTTAGTGATGAAAATCACTGTTTTTGTAGGGATTTCTATTGAAGTTTGACATATACTTATTAGAGCTCCCTACATGCTCACTCTACTTGTGTGACCACTTCCTTGACACATTCGTGTGCCTTGTGCTTGACTTTGAGTGTCAACAACCCCCCCCCCCTCGAGTCTATCGTCCCTAACAGACCCTTGTTGGAGTGGTTGTTCCGTGTAGTACTTGAGAGGTAGTGTCCATCATCTATCAACAAGTTTATCTCTCTTTCAAATGTACCAAGTTCTGTTGTCAGGTTCTTCATTTTGTAACTACCAGCCCATGCAAGTGTTGTTCCCTTTGCATGAACTTCTTCCTTGGATTCCATCATGATGGTGTATCTATGAGCTTTCAAAATTGCTAGTTGCTCAAAAGAGGTTGTCAATGTTGATTTTGAGCAAGTGTTGGCTTTGAATTGCTTCATAAGTACTAATTTGTAATGTTGATGTCCTCTAGATCATTTAGACATGGCTATCACATTTTTTGGCAAAGTACTTGTAACCCATAATGAATGATGAGTGAGTGTTTCAGTGCATGGGTTGAAGAAAAAATGTGCCTTGTGCACGGCCTTGTAATGTGGCCCTATGCATGCTTACTTTCGGAATGCATTGTGTTAAAAGTGCTTTTTGTTAAGCCCTTTTAATCTCGTTTCTGGGTTCTTGGGATGGATAGGGATTTGATAGTACAGAGGCCCTTTTTAATTTTCCCAATTCAACGTTCAGTTAATAACTAAATACTTTCCGATTCAACACTTATCACTACGCAATGTGTCTACCATGCGTATCAAGAACTTACGGATTTGCACAGAACTATTAAGGTTAATCGTAATGTTATGGTAATTAACGATTAATTACTAAAACTTAATAAACAAACACAGTACTCACAATTCTTCAAAATCTGCAACATAGCATCTCTAGTGCTATCACCCAGACAGACAGTCTGGTGATTCCTCTTGCCCGAAGAATGCCGTGCTTGCCTTTCCATTACTCAAAAGAGGGTTACATCTTTTCGCCACACCTTTTCAATGCGTGTGAATATAGAAAATAAAATTACATAGAGATCCAATCTGGCGGCTAACACTGGCACGCATGGTGGACTCGAACCCAAAATGGAAAATTAAGGTTCATCAGTAATGCCCTGGATATACAGAGTGTGAGCTAATTTAAAGGTTCGGGTAATCTTCTGTTTTAAGGAATCTAACAGATCTTTCAAAATGTTAGGCTTGATAATTTGGGCATCAATTCGAACAGAACTAGCAGCGATGACTTGAGTCATTAGCGATTCCGTTTGTGTCTGCAAAAATGCTTCCTGAAGGTAGAAGTCATTAGCGATGGCAGCATCTCTTCTCAGCTTCATCTCAGCTATCTCTGCATCAATTCAAGAAAGCCTATCAGCCTGAGTGCCTAATTTTTTTTCGCGTCTTTCCAGCTCTTGAGCTTGAAAATGAATAGTTTTGTAATAAGCATCTCTTTCTTTCATAATAGCTTCCAGATCTTTCTTTATCTGAAGAGTCCGGCCAGTCTCCGCTTCCAAGTCACGACTTTTTTGAAAAAGATCTTCGGTCACTGTCTTTAACTCTGCACTAGTTTGCATGGCAAGGTCGGCCATTTCCTGTCCTTTCTGCTCTACCACAACAAGATCTGCACGAGTTTCCTCTAGTAGATTTCCTAGCGCAACTTGGGCATCTTCTTTATCAGTCACTATTTGTTTCAATTGAACAATTTCTTCATCACAAGCAGCATGAAGAACGTTCTTTTCCTTCAATTCAGCAAGCGCACTGTCCCATTGAGCAATCAGATTGTCTCTTTTGGCTAATTGTTCTTGAAGTTGCTGGAGCTGAATCTGCAATGCGTGATTCTCGGCTTTGACTGCAAGTGCTTCTTCTTGGAGCGGAGCAATATCGGCTTCGAGCAAGTCAACCTTGCTCTGCAATTCCTGTTGAATGTTCTGAGTTGCTATCTTCATATGGAGGGGCAATTGCTTGGAAAATTGGATAAGAAGTTGGCCCATAGATGCCAATTTTGTGAACATTACTGCTGGAGGAGGAAGAGAAGAAGGAGGTTGTGATGACGAGGCAGAGAGCAGATGAGGGGAGGATGGTGGAGAGTAATCGGGAGAGGATAGCGGATGAGTTGATGCCTCGCGAATGGCAGTAGAAGGTGTACCACAAAGAACTTCAACAGGATCAGGAATGGTAGTTGGCGGAGGAAGAGGGATAAGGGCGGTTGATGCCAAAACTATTCCGGTCTCAATCTGGGTTTCCTCCACAACAGCTTCGGTAACTGTCTCGGCATTTCCTGTCAATTGCTTGACTGCATCTACTTGGACAGTGACTACATCTACTTGGACCGTGACTGCATTTGATTAGACGTCAACAGTTGGTGATGAAGGAGATTGACAGGCCATACCCCCAGTAGCTTCTACTATCCCCTTCAGAGCCTTAGCATCCGGTTGCTGCGATTCCTCCCGCGATGAGACTTCAACGGCATCTTCCATGATAGCATCTTGATCCGGCTGCTTGAGAGAAGAAGACAGGACGGACTCGACCTGTAAGGAGGTGGCGGTGTCATGGAAGACTTCAGTTTCTTGACCTGCATTGGAACCCTGTACTTGGCTTTCGGATGGACTAACGCGTCTGCATTTGCGGTGAAAAAAATGAAGCAAGTCTTCGTCATCGTCGTCTTCGACCATCTGTGTAGATTCTTCATGTAACATAATAGTATTGGGTGGGGGTTGCGCGGCTTGTATCACCGGAAGGAGAAGGGTAAGGAGATGGGGTAAACGAGTGCGATCAATGTCATGCTTGGCTAACTATTTTGTAACCACTATGCATTCACGGTGAATGTGCCTAAAGAAAAAGGAGGTGAAATTGATGGGTTTGCGGGAGGCAGTATCGATCATTGAGTAAAAAGGTCGAGAAATACCATATGTGCGTTTTTGCAGGTTTAACACTACGACAAGGAATTGCAGAGCGGTACGCTCTTGTTCAGGTCGGCAAAGAATGGCAAACTCATTGGATGAGTGTCGGGGAAACAATTCCTTCATGGTGGCGAGAGGAAGGAGCGGTCCATTCTCTAACCCTTCCTGAGGGAGACAGAATCCCTTAGCAACCGTGTTTAGCGTAACTACGACATGGGGGTTTAAACATGTTAATGGCCAACACTGCTCTGTAGTAGGCGTGGCGACAATGGCAGAGATGATTTGCGCATGGAAGGGGTGACACTCCACTGAATGCCAAGGCAATTCAGCAAAGGCCAACAGTCCTCGAGCTCGCAAGTACTCACTCACATCTAGAGTGAGACCCGCACGGAAGGTTGCTATGTTAGCCAGAGCTTCCATGGCGCACACAGAGATAAACGAAGACACAGAATAGACAATGGTCGCAAACACATAAACACAATAACGATTAACAGCGAAAGAAACAAGATTAAGTAAGAGCACAAGGAAAAATTAGGCGGCAAGAACCCTAATCATAACGCAGTATTGGAAATATATCCTTCATAATGGTGACATGCATGCATGAACAGAAGCGGCGACATAGAGGCGGATCTTAATCATGATTAGATCAGCAAAACGGAAGGATTACGACAGTTGGTCAACTGAAATACGGGGAATAGAAAAGAAAATCAAGTGACAAGTGAAAAAGAATAAAAATACCGAGTACACCTCATGAGTTGGTAGATGGTGGGTGATAGGGGCGAAGCTTTGAACCATTAATCACTTTAGGTAGAAGGTGACCAGCCAAGGTAGATAACCGAAAAGTTGCAAGTCCCACTTGTTCAGCAATCCGGTATGGGCCGAACCACCATAGCTTAAATTTTTCGGCAGATCTATTGGCTTTAGCATTATAGAATAAAACGAGTTGGCCAATTGTAAATACAGGGGTTTTTAAAAAGCGATCATGAGTACGGGCTTGACGTAGCTAAACTTCTTGAAGAATCATAAAGCTTTCCAAGCGTTGTTCATCCAATGATCTGAGAACATCCAACCGGAATGGAAAAGATTCTTCCGGTAGCAATTTTTGGGATAAGGCTACTCGCAGGCTCGGCACCACCACTTCCATTGGTGCAATAGCTTCCAGTCCATAAGCAAGTTTAAATAGAGTCGTTCCGGTAGCCACTTTATACGTGGTCCGGTAAGCCCACAAAACGGCACGTAAGAGCTGGTCCCAGCTTTCCGGACACTCCAAGATCAGTTTCCAAAGAATATTGAGCAGAGTCTTATTAGTGCTCTCAGCAAGACCATTCACGCGTGGATAGTAAGGTGAGCTGAACTTATGCACAATCTGGAAAGTCTGAGTCAGCACTTGCATGAAGGTATTTGCAAAATGTGTACCTTGGTCCGTCACTATCACCAGAGGCAATCCATATCAAGGGAAGACATCCTTCATCAAACATTTGGCCATCGAAACAGTTGTGGCAGAACGTAGAGCCCAAGCTTCTGCCCAACTAGTGGCATAGTCTGTACAAGTCAAAATATATCGGTTATTAGTGAGGGTCGTTGGGGGTGTAATTGGGCCAATGAAATCTAAACCCCACTTCTGAAAGGATTCAAGAGGCACGACAGGTTGGAGAGGAAAGAAATGTTGTTGCAAGGGCTGTCCAGACCATTAGCAGACATCACACTGCTGCACAAATTTAACAACATCTCTATACATGGTAGGCCACCATAGCCCACTTTGCAGGATTTTGCGATGAGTAAGATCAGCTGCAAAGTGTCCTGGAGTGGGTGATGAGTGAGCCATGGCAATAAGTGATGCCGATTCATGTGGAGGGATACATCTGAGCAGGACACCAGTCTGATCTATGTAATACAGTTGACCCACAATCAATCGGAATCGTCGACTATAGACTGCAATTTTCCGGCGCAGAGTAGCAGGAGTATTAGGAGGGAGACAACCATCAGTAAGAAAAGTCACTAATGTATCATAGTATGCAGGGGCAACAAGAAGTTCTACAGATTCTTCAGGAGCTGCCTTGGTTACATAAATAGCCGGCATCGTGTCATCGACACCTACCGGAGTCTCACCGGAATCCAAACGAGATAAAAAGTCTGCCAAGACATGGGCCGCACCTGGTCGGTGAATAATTTCATAATCAAACTCCTGTAATAGTAAAAACCATCTTGCCAGTCTACCGCCTAAGTGTTGTTGGCAAACCAAATACACTAGTGCGGCATGATCCACATGGAAAGTGAATCTTCATCCCAGAAAGTAATGCGGGAGCTTCTTAACAGAGTATACTAGACCAAGACACTCTCGTTCTATCATAGAGTAATTTCTCTCTACAGGAGCTAATCTGCAGCTCGCATAGTACACTGCTCGAAACCATTTGTCGGTTTGTTGCATCAGCACACTGCCAATCTCTATGTCTGACACATCCACAAATACATGGAATGGACGTTCCCAATCAGGCAGTTGTAGGATCGGATCCTGCGTTAGTAGGACCTTCAAATGATCAAATGCCCTTTGACACTCATTAGTCCATTTGTACTTACGCAGGGTGCTGGTCATAAGTCGATTGAGTGGCGTCGCTAGATGAGCCAGCCACCGTAAGTGTCTACCACGCCACCTGATCTGGCCAAGAAACCGCATAACTTCTTTGGGTGTCCTTGGGGCTGGTGCCTCCAACACTACTGCTACCTTATCAAGGTCTACCTGTATTCCTTGTTTGGAGATGATATGACCGAGTAGCTTCCCACAGGAGACCGCAAAGACCGATTTGGTAGGATTCAAACATAATCGATATTCTCGGCACTTTTCAAAACAGCACCGTAAATGATACAGGTGCGCCGAAGTATCGCCAAATAATGAAAAATCATCCAAATATACTTGCATAAACGTTTTCAGGTAAGGTGAGAACACTTCCTGCATACATCTTTGAAATGTACTCGGGGCGTTTTGCAAATCGAACCACATTACAATGCATGCATAGATGCCCCAGTTGGTGATGAATGCCGTCTTCGGTATATCCTGTTCCGCCATCCTCACTTGATTGTATCCACTGTAGCCATCCAGGAAAGAATACATTTCGTGACCTGCTACCTCATTTGATTGTATCCACTGTAGCCATCCAGGAAAGAATACATTTCGTGACCTGCTACCTCATCGAACATCGTATCTAGAAAAGGAAGAGGGAATGAATCCGGTACGGTGGCTGCGTTAAGCTTCCGGTAGTTGACACAAATGCGTAACTGTTCGTTTTTCTTAGGCACTATCACTATTGGCGAGATCCACTCTGCATATTTGATAGGGATAATGAATCCAACCTTCAACAAGCCATCTAGTTCCGCTTTTACCTGAGCTGCATAATGCGGGTTCATCCGGTAGCTGGATTGCTTGAAAGGCCGCGCATCTAGCTTCAACATCACCCTATGTTGATAAATTCATGGGTCGAGACCCTTCATGTCTCTGTAATCCCAAGCGAAGACATCTGAGAATTCATGCAGGAGTTGCACCAAATCGTCTTGGAATTTGTCTGCTAATCCTGCCTTAATTTTGACTGGTCTTGGGTTGACCGTGTCACCCAAATTGTACGTTACCAGCTGATCCTCCGGTACATAGAACTACCGAGGCTTTGCCAAATCATCAGCTGGCTGCAACAGTTGTTGTAATATCGATTCATCCATAGTTATGTCGGCATCTGCTTCTGCTTCTTCGGTCAGTGGTACGACCGTACAAGCTGCCGGACTCCAATTATCTGCTACCGACTGTAAGTCTATAGTACCTAATGCAATGAGGTCCTTATTTGCCTTGGGGAAAGTCTCCTCCTCGCCATCAGATAGCCCATCCAACATATGGACTGGCTCTGCTACATATGGGTGTGCGTGTAGATCACAAGGTTGCATAACGTCCAATGCAACGACATATTTCTGGTGATTATTCTTAAAAATTAAGTCTTGAGCTGACCAATCCTGCACGACCTTGGCTTGCTTTAGCCATGGTCGACTGAAGAGTAAGTTGTAGTCAAGACTAGATTCGGGTAACTCCAGGACTACAAAAGTCATTTTAAATGTAGTTCCCTGCAGGGTGATAGGGATATTACACGCACTAGTCCAATAGGATGGACTCTGGATTGGTCCACCATTCGCACAAAGAACTGCACTGGTTCAATTTGGGTCCAACCCAGTTTCTTACAGAGTGTAGCTGTTGCAATATTCACTCCAGACCCTCCATCAATTAAAACTTGTGTGATCCTCTGGTTTTTATACCAAACGGTGATCAGCGGTACCATATGGTCCACCGTGGGATCCATCTCGGGTTGTATGGTTGCAGTTGCCGGAGTACATGAAGGTCCGAGGCTGACCTGCTATTGGAATTGCTGTCGTACACCAAGAACTAGGGCGAGCAACTGTCCCAGAGGAAGTGTGATTGAAGCCTTAGATATAACGTCCCATACCTGGTCTGTTTGTGTTGTGGTCATCACCGACTTTGGTTGTGATTTTGATGTTGCGGGGCAGAATTCTGTGCATTCGGTCTTGCATTTGGCGGAGGAGGCTGAGTTACCGGAACTGGGTCAGGGAACACCGCTGGCTCCTTAGTTGTCCATTGACTGGCCTTTGTAAAAATCCGTTGTTGCTCACGAATTCCGGGCTCGAAAACTTCAGCTGTTGGTTGCAACTGTTTTCTCGATCTTGTTTGTACTGCGGTTGCTTGTGAATCAACCGGGGAAATATAAACCATATTTGTCATCGGATTTTGTCTTTCCTTTTTTCTTTTGTCATACTCTACGGCTTCTTTACAAAATTTACAAATATGCCCAACCTCACCGCAAAAATGACATCGAGGGGATGGGAGAGAGGTACCTTCAGCCGATGTACCTGCATGCCATCGATTTTGATTGAAATTGTTACTTCGCGGACCCCGATACTTCCTGTATCCCTGCTGCTGGTTGGTCCACAACTATGGCGGTACGTAATGGTTGGCTGGCTGTCCTTGCTCTTGTATTATGGCGTTTATTGCCGTTCTACCTTGCACCTTTGCATTGTATGCACAGGTTTCTGTTGAGTGCCCTGACGTGTTACAAATGGCACAATACATTTGGTTGAGAGCACATGTGGAACTAGTGTGACTGGGATTCTTACACTTAGTATAGTACACTTGTTTGGACGGATCCTCGATCACATTCTTACTTGCTTTCAACCATTCCAGATCCTCCGTAAACCCTCCAACTTTGTGCTCCAACTCTAAGGCCATTGCAATGACAACATCCAATGTCATTCCGCCCACACATCAAATGATCATGATGTGTTTTAGCTGTGGATTCAATCCGTTGATAAACCATTGTGTTATGACATCGTCTGGCAGGTTGGCATGCGCCAGTGGCAGCTGCCACAAGTGAGTTCTGAACAGTGTCGCATACTCCTGGACACTCTGGTGTGGTTTTTGCCGATTGTTTTGCAAATAGTCAAAAATTTCCGCAGGGTTCTTCTTCAAGTGAAACCTCTGCAGGAACGCATCCTTCACATCATCATAATTACCAAAATGATTAATATCGTATTCTGTCAGCCACCTTGCTGCTTCATCAACCAGCGTGGCCTGAAACACTATGGCCTTATACGTTGGATCTGGTGGGTGGTTCAACACTGCATAACTGATTTCGAATGTGCGAACATGTGCGTCGGGGTCATCCCCCAGAAATCCACCGAATTTGTATACGTGACCCCTGTTGGTGCCGGACGCGGTGGGATAACCTGTTGCTACTGAAATTGCAGGTGCGGCTGTGGCGGTGTTTGTTGCTGTTGCTGTGAACCACTCATGGTGTTGTTGTGGGTGGTGTTGTTGTTACCTGAATTTTGGGGAGATATCTCTTGATCTTCCTGAACTATATGGTCAACTTGCTCACTTTCCGGTCCTAAAATGTCGTTGAACCGTTTGCTTAACTCCAAGTCTAGCAGCCTTTCCTCAACTTTGGTGTCGAAATTAGGTAGACCGAAAAGTGGTGAACGTAGTAAGTAAACACCAGGCAGCATCGCAGTGTCACCGAAAAACTTCAAATTTCCACCAGGTGATACCGAATTTCCACCGAAACCCATCGACGTCTCATCGGACCAGGCTACACTATCAGCGAAAACGTTCTCACCCGATAACGCGAACCTGTCACCGAAAATGACTGAATTTTGACCAGATAATGCGGAATTGACTCCACACTGCGTCTCTGTACAACCAGAAATCACCGTACTTTCTCCCAAAGGTACCAGACTCACATCGGAATTCACCGGAATCTCATCATGTGCTACCGAACTAGCACGGGAATCATTGCTGACTGGCTGTACCGAACCTTCTGCAACTGGACTTAACTGTCCTGTACTTCTACCACTAGGGGGTGTTCCTAATAAGTTTGGAACTGCCCAAGGATGTTGATCTCTCTGGTATTTGGGGTATGATTCACCGAAGCGTGTTACTGGCATATATCAAAGAATTCTTCGTCAATCTTTAATCTTCTGTGCAACCAACTACTCTAATTCCCATAGACGGTGCCAATGTTAAAAGTGCTTCCTATTAAGCCCTTTTAATCTCGTTTCTGGGTTCTTGGGATGGACAGGGGTCTGATCGTATAGAGGCCCTTTTTAATTTTCCTAATTAAACGTTCAGTTAACAACTAAATACTTTCCGATTCAACACTTATCACTACGCAATGTGTCTACCATGTTAAGCACTTACAGATTCGCACAGAACTATTAAGGTTAATCGTAATGTTACAGTAATTAATGATTAATTACTGAAACTTAATAATCAAACACAGTACTCAAAATTCTTCAAAATCTGCAACACAACATCTCCAGCGCTATCGCCCAGACAGACAGTCTGGCGATTCCTCTTGCCCGAAGAATGCCATGCTTGCCTTTTCATTACTCAAAAGAGGGTTACATCTTTTCGCCATGCCTTTTCAGTGCGTGTGAATATAGAAAATAAAATTACATAGAGATCCAATCTGGTGGCTAACACTTGGAAGAAATATGGTGCAAGGAATTGGGTCTTGAGCTAAGTGCTCAAGGGTATGCTGACGAAGAGGTTTCCTAATCAATCATGGTTATATTGTTGCCAAAGTAGGGTGTTATTACCATGGTGAAAGGTCAGTCGATGTTTATCTCTTCGTGTTGTACTCCCATTGCAATGATTGACCATTTTCTTGTCTTTCGTTGTTGATGAATGTTCTTGTTGATGGTTTACTGATGATATTTGTTGAGCGCATGGTCCTGTTCTTCTCTTCTCTTTTTTTTTGGGGGGGCAATGTCACAAAACAAGAAGAAAGAGGTTAGTATCAATAGAATAGTTTACATATGTCAAATGTGTCTCATGTGCTTGGGATTCTTAATTGCATCTATGCACATCCATGTAATGTGGCCGTAAATTAATGCATACTTTGGAAATGTATGACCTAAATGGTGTAAAATACAAGGTTATGCCAAAGGCACATGGTTGTTGCACATCAAGGATTTCAATGTGCTTGTAGATGTTGATGCAATCATTGTTGGAGGTATCCATTGGATTTCAAAATGACAACTAATCATTCCTCCTTATAGGGATCCATTTTAGAACAAGGTTTGGCTATGGACAAGTCATTTTTGACTTCTTCATCTTTGGTTGGTTGCTTAAATTTTGTGTCTGACGTGGTTGGGTCTTTGGTTCTGTGGGTGCTATTGGTGCTTTTGGCTTCCAAGCCCATACCCTAGTTGCTTGTCTTCTAACTATTGCCAAGGAGGTGAATTGATCTTCTTTGGCTCTTTGTCCTTGGTTCTGACCCTTGCCTCTCCTTGACTTCTTTGTTGAGACTTTCCTTGTGATGGAGATCAATGGTGTTTGTGCCTGTAAGAGTGCCTTGGGTACCCACATGTGTAATTGCCCTTGTTAAGCTACAATTAATTTCTTAGGCACCCAAATTTGTACGTAATTGTGGTCGGCCTTCGGTGATCACTTCAATACCCAAATTTTTTGGAGACCTTGTGGTTGAGCTCGTCCTTGTTGCTTGGTTCTTCTTTTCACATGGTTGGCTTTCCTGGGTGGAAGTTGTTGGGGGGAAAAACTAATGGTTGCTCTCCTTTTCGTAACCAGATCTGTTTCATGCTCGGAACTACTTTCTTCTTGAGCTTTGGTTGTATATTTGATATAGCGATTGTCTTGTACTGTTTCGCTTGCCTCTTTGGTTGAATTGTTGTGGCTGCATCAGTCTTTGAAAAAGAAGAGAGGTCCACATGCCTTTGAGACTGTTCTTCCATGGTTGAGTCCTTCTGTATCCTAGAGCTTTTAACACATACAACATCTTCTTTGCTAAGATAAGGCCTTGAAGAACTAAGAGAATGTGTGACATTTGGACTTGTGAGCATAAAATTCTCTAATTCTACTGTAATGCATTGTTCATGTACCCAAACTTGAAGAAGTTTACTTCTTAGGTTTAAGTTGACTACATGGTCATAGATCCAGTCTTGACCCAAGACAAGTGGTTTTGTGAGGTTTTCATCTTGACACACTAGCATTCTAACTATCATTGGGACATCTTGTAGGTAGATGGGAAACTCCACCTCACCCAAACAAGGGGTTTCCGGACTTCCCAACCCTATGAGATAGGCTTCTATGAGATTGATGTCTAGTTGTAGCTCTTGGCAGTATGAGAATCTAATTGCACTAGTTGCTGCACCCGAGTCAATCAAGGCTCTTACAGTTCTTGCATTCCTTCCATGTCCTACCTCTATGGTCACAAATGGGTGTCGCTTGATTATTCGAGAAGCAATTGCACTTGATGTTTGGCACATGGCCATGTGATATCTTGGGGCTTCAGATTGACATCTAGGCCTAGTTGTCTTAACTTATTTCACCTAATGCGCTGTCTCGCCTCTACCTATGCTTCTTCTCTAACCCTTAAATCTTCTTCTTTTTGCTTCTTAGTAGTGTTGAGTCTCATTAGCATATCCTCTATAAGAGGTTCTTGATATATCCTGACTCAACATCCACTTATATAGTTTGGCAAGATGTCACCTTCTAGAGTGGCCAATTGAACCGCACCACTAGTGGAAATTCTATTAATGATAATGGGTCTATATCCTCTTTTTTTCAATTTATGGGCATGTTGCTTTAGTGTATAAACCAACACTAGGTCTCCCTCTTTTAATCCTTTATCCTTGATGTGGGCATCAAAGTATGCCTTTTGTCTTTTCTTTGCAGCATAGATGCCTACTGCTACTTGTAGCCTCGTCTCACCTAAGCGGTCTAGATCAAAGATCCTAGATGACAATTCATGTCCATTCCACTCATGTTCTTGTGCTCCTTTTAAAGTCAGGATCAAGAAATCTAATGGTAACACAACATTATGTCCAAAGACCATCTGAAATGGGGTGGCATTGAGTACCGTTTTGTAGCCAACTTGGTAAGCCCAAACAACATGATGAAGTTGTTTATCCCAATAAGAGTGTTTATTATTTACCAGGTTTGATAATACATTACATAGGATCTTATTTTTTCTCTTCGCTTGTCCATTCGCGTGTGGATGATAGTGTTGATATATTTAGGTAGTGATGTGTGTGAACACTGTAGGACCGTTGGGGCACCTTTTTCCCTCTTTAGGAGGTTTTTTCCCCGGCTTGTATATATGCCTGTTGCCCTAATGGGCTACTTATCTTTGTACATTCTCTAGTAATACATTCAGTATTGTGTGTTGTGCTCCAAGCTTCTTCTTCTTCCTTCTGCTGTTCGCGTGCTTCCGCAGACGTCTAACTCCAATAGATAGGGGGCACAATTCTTATGTATCACCAATAATTCTTGGAGAAGGTTTTCAATGAATTCATTCAAGAAGTGCATGCCTCTATCACTTACTAACTCTATTGGTAATCCGTACCTAGTGAACACATTCCCAAATAAAAGCTTAGATGTAGTTTGAGCATCGTTCTTTGTCATAGCTTTTACGTCTACCCACTTTGTAAGGTAATCTATGGCTACAATAATGTACTCTGCATGGGAGTTTCTAGCTGGAGAGTTAATAGGGCCAACAAAGTCTATACCCCACTTTGAAAATGCACATCCTCCCATCATTGGCCTTAAAGGTATCTCATCTTTTTTGATAGGATATTGGGCACGTTGACATGTGTCGCATTTCTTCACATAGGTATGTGCATCCATATGAAGAGTGGGCCACCAAAGTCTTGAGAATAGAATAGTCTTAATTACTCATTCAAGTCCAAAGTGTCCACCTGCAACATTGCTATGTGCAGTTTCTAAGATTTCCAAATAGTATGACTCATGAACACACAATCTTAAGTAACCATCTTTGGCTCTTCAGTATAGGTTGTCCCCTACAAAGGCATACTCTTGAGCCTCTTGCTCCATGCTTTGTTTTCTTGCTCTACTGGCCTCACTAGGTAGTGTTCCTGACCTCATGAATTTTACCAATGGAGTGCTCCAATCCGGAATTACTAACACGTGATAAAGGGTAGCATGATCTGCTGGGGGTTTCTCCTCGCACATTGAAAAATTCTTAATCAACTCATGTATTTCTTTGTCCATACTAGACCAATACACTCCTAAACATTTCAGATTCTGCAATGTTCGTTGTTTAAAATAGTGATTTCCTAGCAATCCTTCATGGGCTTTTGCAACCAACTACTATGTTCATCATCCTCAATACAACAAGCTAATACACCCTCTATATCTTGTTTGTATATAATTCTTGCCAATATTTGATAGTTTTGCGATTTTACAATTTCTTCTCTGTTTATTTTTATGTTCTTATTTGTGGGTCAGAAGGTTAGGATATGTACCAACTTATTTGCCCATTTAGGAACAACTTCTAAATTGAATAGATAAGCGTCAGGTAATTCATCAGACACTCCTTGTGGTGACTCTCTTGAAGTGATGTGAGAAAGGTGATCTGCCCTCAAGTGGGTCCTTCCTTTCCTAACAACCACTTCAAAGTTATATTCCATTAGTAAGAGGAACCATCTTACTAAGCATCATGTATTGCAAGGTTTATTGACCAAATATAATAAAGCTTGATGATTGTTGAAAAACTTGAACTTGTTGGCCAATAAATACTAGTGTCTAAACTTCTTCACGGCATATGCCATGCCTAAGCCTTCTCTAGCATATGCTATAGGCAAATTTAGATTTCCTTCACCAGTGGATTGTGCTAGCACACACCCTATTGCATAATTGGAAGCATCTATATGGACATGGAATGGTTTATTCCAATCGGCCATGGTTAGTATTGGGTTGTGCATAAACGTCTCTTCAACTCATTGAAGGAATTTTCGCATTCGTTGTTCCACTCAAAGTTTGTCAACAAAGCGTAAAGTGGTTTAGCTTTGATCGCATACATGTGGTAATACCCACAATGGCCAATAAAGGCTTGTACCTCTTTAACGTTCCTTGCTTTGGGCAACTCCTCTATGGAACTTACTTTTTCCTCATCTGTTGATATTCCATTCTTAGAAACAATATGGCGTAAGATCTTACCTTGACATACCATGAACACACACTTTTCTGGGTTCAGAAAAACTTGATATTCTCTACATTTGTTGAAGGTCTATCTGAGATCAGGGATGTGGTATCTTCTTTCTTGGGAATGGGCACATAAATCATCCACATATACTTCTAAGATCTTTCACAAGAACTCTTTGAAGACATGACACATGAGCCTTTGGATGTGGTGCATTGGTGAGCCCAAATTGCATCACACGAAATGCAAAGATTCCCCACTCTGTGGTGAAGGTAGTTTTGTGTTGATCTTCTAGCGCAATGGCTACTTGGTTGTAACTTGAAAATCCATCAAGGAAGCTATAAAATTCCTTGCCTACAACACGCTCCAATAAATTTTCCGTGATTGGAAGCAGATAGCTATATCTGATTGTAACAACATTAACTTTTTTAAGGTTAATACACACATGAATCTTTTTGTTCTTCTTGAGCACCACTACAATGGGGGACACCCATTTAGTATGCTCAATTTCATAGATAAATACGGCTTCAATCAGTCTATCAATTTCTTCTTTTATTTTAGCTACATAAGTGTCATTATATGTGTAAGGCTTCTGTTCGGTGGGCTTGGCATCTGCCATCATGGGGATCGTATGAGTGCATACCTCTAGATCTACTCCCTTCAGGTATCTATAGGTCCACGCAAGCACATCCCTATATTCCCTTAATACAGCTACCAGCTCTACTTCTTCTTCTGCAGTTAGGTCTTCTCCTATGTATGTACATCACTCTTTGTTCCCTTCAATGGTTACCACAATTTTTTTGGTCTTTGCTTTATTATCATATGCTTCTCCTGTGATGGCCTCTCTCTTATGCATTCATACCAAATTTTTTTGGTCTTCAACTTCATATTTCTTGAAATTCCTTGGTACTTCAAACAATGATTCCTGCTCTTCTTGCTTCACTACTTCTCTTTTCTTTTTCTTTTGACCACCTTCACTTTCCTCCCTTGAATTTACCATTTTAATGCTTGTGATAGGTTCTTCTTCTCTTTGGGTAAATACTCCTATGTCTTCTAGATAGTGCTTCTCTGAATTAAAGCAACTATCCATCACAGTGGACTCTAGATCATTGTCATCCTCTTCTAAGACTTCTTCTATGACATCATTAGGGTCACATTCTTCTAGCAAGGGTTCACACATGAACACAGAGATATCATAACCCTCCTCATCACAATGAGGGGTCCACTGCTCTTCATTAACAACAATGTCCATGGTGGCGAAGATTTCTCCCCAACCGTAAGGCTCAAATTCCTCATCTGGAAAGATCATCGGTGTGTAGACTAGGTCTCTAATGGGTCTGTCCCTTGGAGAAGTTCCTTCTTCTCTCGTGTTTAGGTGTCATTCCCCTTCTTCTCCAACATTGCACATCCACAAGTGAGTATCTTGATGCATCCAGGATGGATCAGATGAACTTTCGGAATGCACAAAGATTGAATCTTCTGGCATCTTGTGGATAGAATTCCACTGTAGGGGTGGTACATCTCTAAATGTATAGACTTTTAGATTGATGGTTGTGACCCCTAAGTGTTGCAAGTACAAGGAATTGGTTCCCCAATCTTGCACTATTTGTAGTTGTCGTAGGAAGGGCCTTCCTAGGATCATCTCATAGACATTGTTTTTGCCAAAGTCACATATAGAAAAGGTGTGCTCAAACTCCACACATCAAGTGGTTAGAGTTATCCCTTCTAGAAATCCTAAAGGTCTTTCAACATGGACATCAACCATTTGAAGCTTCATTCTAATTGTTCTTAATGTGGGTTTTCCCCATTGTTTCCACAAGGAGGTGGTTGCAATTGCAACACCAGCACCTGAATCTAAGATCGCTTTGGTTGTGTAACCTTGGTAGGTGATTGGATGATAAGTATTAATTTTTCTCACCTTCACTCATGCCTCCTACTTTGTCTAGAGGTATCTCTGGTACTTTCTGCTTAGAGCCTCCTTTTGGCATATTGGGATCAAGTTTTGGAACCTGATTCGACACATGATTCCATAACTCAGGTTTTACTTTGAGTGCCTCTTCTACAGTGAGATGACAATGGACCTTAGTGTTCTTTAGGACTTCACCGTTTCTTGGAACCATTGAGTCTTCATTTCTTACCAGTATTGTGGGAGCTCTGATTTGAAGAGATTCAGATTCCCATGGGCCTGTGAAGTGTGACAACTCTTGTAGAGAATTAGATTCAAAATCTAATCTTTCATCTTCATGTTGCTCCACTTGCTCTCCGTAAATAGATGGGATGTCTTGGGGAAATTGATCATGAAGGTCATAAATTTCAAGAATAGGAGGGGGATCACTGTTGGAGTTTATTGATCTCCAAAGTACAGCTAGAAGTAGGTGAAACCCAATAGGACCTAGTTGACTTTTTCACAAACTTGTATGCACATACCAATTTTCTTGCAGAGCAAATTGCTCTTTACTCACTTGAAATTTTCCAAAACTGTTTCACACACATAAACTAGACTCTAAGAGCTTTCCAACAAGATATAGAACACCTCAAATGGATAAATACACAATGAGCTATGACCTCTGCAATATGCAGCTTTAATGGAGACCTTGAAACAGAGATGAACCTGAGGACACACATCACTTGCAGAGACTACTGCTCTTAACTCACAACTCCAATGACTTTGAAACTTTCCAGAATACAATTAGACTTAAAGAGCTTTCTAACAAGCCAAAGAACACATGATTTGAATACATACACAAGGAGATATGACCTCTGCAAGTTTGAGGTTTAATGGAGACCTTCAGCAGGGATAAAAAACAGAGGACACACACTACTTGCAGAGAGTATTGCTCTCAGCTCACAAATCCAATGATTATGAAAATTTACAGGAATAAAGTAGACAGTACAAGCTTTCCAATGAGCTATCAAACATGTAATTTGGATATATAATGAGGGAGATACAAGCTCTGTAATCTCTACATACAAAACTACAGCAGTGTAGAGATACACATATGACTCTCTCGGACATCCCACAAGATCACGACTTCTCTCCTCTTTTTATAGCATGGGAAACTAATATAAAACCTTCCTAATACATCTAAATTCGTGGTAGACACTTGGATGGAGGTATTACATGACTCAAGTGCTCAAATAAGCAAAGTATTGATGGACTTTGAGAACTAGCCACATCGACCTTCCACTAGAACACCATTGAAGCTCCCTTGTGACTCACTAATTTGACTCACCATGTTCTAGAACTCACGTGGTATTTTTGCTACATTTTATGAATAATATGAGCCTTCTTGAAGTATTTGAAGACTTCCCAAAGGTATTTACATAATTTGAAACTTGTACCCTACATAAAACAAATGTTCGCAACATTCTCCCCCTCAAGTTTCAAAGGGTATTTCCTTCATGCCAAGAATATAGTTGAATCTTTGAAGCTTTGGTCCATCCAAGGATTTGGTGAAGATATCTGCAACTTGATCCTTTGTTCCAACAAAAGAAACCTGCACTTCATTGTTCATGGCCTTCTCTCGAACATAATGATAGTGAACCTCTATATGCTTTGTTCTAGCATGAAAAATAGGATTTGAGGTCATATGAATGCTGCTCAAGTTATCCCCATATATCAGTGGTACATCAACCTGCACATTCAAGTCATGAAACAACTTTTTAAACCACATAACCTCAGTAGTAGCCAATGCTAAACCTCTATACTCAGCCTCTGTAGAAGATAAAGCAACTGTAGGCTATTTCTTTGAACTCCATGTTAATGTCTTGTTTCCTGCTATTACCACATATCCACTTGTGGATCTTCTGTCATCTTTGCTTCCAGCCCAATCTGCATCACTAAAGACTTTAAGAGTTAGATCAGCATCATGATTATAAAATAATCCTTCGTTCATGGTACCTTTCAAATACCTAAGCACTCTTTTCGCTGCATGCATATGAGGTACTCTAGGTTCATGCATAAACTGTGATAATACTCCCACTGCATAACATATATCAGGTCTAGTTTTTGTTGCATAAATCAAAGATCCTACCATGGATCTATATACATTCATATCATGCAACTCATCACCTTCCTTTGCACTCAGCTTTACATTACATTCCATTGGAGTAGAAACAAATTTACATTCCTGCATACCAAACCTTTTCAGCATATCACATATATACTTTCTTTGTATCAACCACATACCTTCATCGCTATACACAATTTCAATCCCAAGAAAGTATCTGAGCAAACCAAGATCTGAAATTTTAAATTCCTTTCCCAAATTACCTTTTATCTCATCAATTGCTTTTGCATCATTCCTTGTAATCAGCAAGTCATCCACATAAATGCATACATAGACACACATGCCATCTAAATGTTTTACATAAAGTGAAGGATCAGCATGACTCGCTGTGTATCCTTGCAGCATAAGATACTTTACCAACCTTGCATTCCATGCCCTTGGTGCCTGCTTAAGACCATACAATGCCTTCTTTAACCTGCATACATGATTAGGACATTTTGCATCCACATAACCATCTGGTTGTGACATATACACTTCTTCATTTAACTCACCATTAAGAAAGGCATTCTTTATATCGAGTTGATATATATTCCACCTTTTACTTGCAGCTAAAGCCAACAAAGTTCTCACCGTTGCCATATTTGCTACTGGACTAAATGTTTCCTCATAGTCCACACCTTGAGTTTGATTATATCCTTTTGCTACAAGTCTAGCCTTATATCTAGACACACTACCATCACTATTTCTTTTAATCTTAAAAACCCACTTGCAACCAATTACCTTTTGCTTTGGTGTACTTGGAACTAAATTCCAAGTCTTGTTATCCTGTAGTGCTTCCATTTCTTCTCTCATTGCTTTCTCCCACTTTTCATCTCCTTTGGCCTCATCATAACATGTGGGTTCATTTTCCTGCTCAACTTTTGTCATAAAAGCATAATGAGTATTCATGAAAGATTCATAAGTATACCTTTGAGGTTGCTTACTTACTCTTGAAGTTCTTCTTACCTCCAATGTAGATGCTCTTCCTTTCTTATTAGGAATCTTTGATGATTCTCCATACTCACATACATCACTAATTTCCTCTTGTTCATCATTAACTTCAACAAGTTTGAGTTTACCTTTACTTTTAACACTTGGAGGTGACTCTTGCCTTAATCTTCCATTGAAAGGTGATCCTCTTTCTTCATCTAAACCACTCCTTTCATCATTTAAACTTCCTGATGGCTGAACTATGCATTCATCTCCTTCAACCACACCTTCTTCATTTTCATCCATGACCTGCAAACAATTCTTATCTGCATACCATGAAAGTGATTCATCAAAGTTTACATCTCTTGATACAACAACCTTATTGGTATGAGGATTATAGCATCTATATCCTCTTTGAGTATCTGCATAACCAATAAATATACATTTTTCTGATTTCGCATCAAGTTTAGATCTCACCTCACTAGGTACATGTACATAACATACACAACCAAATACTTTCAAATGACTTACACTTGGTTTCCTTCTATGCCATACCTCATATGGTGTCAAATGATGAACTCCAGCAGTCGGAACTCTATTCATAATGTAAACACTTGTGCTAACAGCTTCAGCCCAAAAATAATTAGGCAAACACATATCATTAAGCATGCTTCTAGATGCTTCTGCTATGATTCTGTTTCTTCTTTCTGCGACTCCATTTTGTTGTGGAGTATACCTGCATGTAACTTCTCTTTTGATACCTTCATCATACAAAAAATCAGTAAAAGCTTGAGAGAAATACTTGTTGGTGCATGACAATCATCAATTGAAGGATTATGGAGAAATGAAGTCAAGGAGTCAAGAAGGAAACAAAGTCAGATGGTTGAAGGAAGGACATTTTCAGAAAACTCAAAGATATGTACACATATGTACATTAGCTGGCTTATACCCTTGTTTAAGTCATACACTTGTATATATTCATCTATAAATATGTTTGAAAATGTCGGGCAAGTAGAGCAGAAAAGATTTGAGAATAGGAAGAGAGAAATTAGTGTCATTAGACACATGAAGAGTGAGTGAATTGTCCCATCCTCACTTAGATGTAAATTTTCTGAGAAATCGAAAAATTTTGCGCCCGATATTTTGCTGTCTGCTCCCTCTGTGCTTAATCTTTTGAAGAATCTTTCTGCACGTATCTAAGTCCATAGCTAATCTATCTATGGCTAGAATTTGAGAGTTTAATTTCAATCAGGTTGTGAGAATGTTGCTTAGGAACATTCATATGTGAAAATGTTATAAGAGTCGAGAAATCTGGCGCACATTTCATCTTCAAAGAAATGGTCAGTGCTCAGTCCACAGTGTAAAGTTTTACACAAATGAGAGCTTAAAATTTAAGTTGGAAGGTAAGCCATCTATGGCTAGAAGATCTTGATCAAACGGGTTCAGAGTTGGGAGAACCAATGCTAAGAAGTTGCAGGTGTCAAAGTCGCCATTGCAGAGAAGCACTTTCAGACATAGGTAAAGTGTTTCACACATTTTTCAGTGTGTACTTAATCTTTTTGAGAGATTTAACTTGGCAAAGTTGCGCAACCTTAAGGCGAAGTGTTGTGCAAAGTTTTATCAAAAACTTTACAGGATTGATTAGTCAATGAGTGACTAATCTGCAGCAGACTTTTCTGAAGAAACTGAAATTTTCAGAATAAACAATTTTCTGATAATTTGGTGAAGATTCTCTAAATTAGGTGGAGTCTAAAGTTGATCTTGATATAGAGGTGATCTAAATTCAAGGTTAACTTGTTCTTTTGGAGATTAACACTCTCCATCAGTGGTATCAGAGCAGGTTGTGTCAAAATTGAAGTGAAGAAGACTCCGACTATTGCAGAAATACAAAACTTTACATTTTGAAGGTGCAGAAGGGTAAAGGTTGAAGAAAGATCAAAGGAAGACATACAAAGAGCATCAAAAGGATCAGAAGGAGCAACATTCGAAGTAAAGGTACATTTATTATCTGTAAAGGTTAAAGATTTGAAGCTACAGGTGAAGTAAAGATGGGAGATAGTCTCCAAATTGAAAAATTGGATAGAGAGAACTATCCTGCATGGTCTATGAGGATGGAAGCTCACCTTATGAGCAAAGATCTGATAGGATACATCACAGGAGATGAAGAAAAGCCAGAATTCAGAGATCCTAGTGTTCCAACTAGGGAGGAGCTTGCAGATTTGAAGAATTGGATGAAGAAGGATGCTCAAGCAAGAAGCATCATCTACATGGCAGTCAATGACTATTTGCTTCCTCACATTAGAGGACTTGAAAGTGCTTGTGATATTTGGAATGCTTTGGAAGAGCATTTCCAAAATACAACCAAATCAAGGAAGGCTTCACTATGGGCAGAGTTTACTACCTTCAAGAAGAAGGTCTCACAATCAATTTCTGATTATGTGACAAAGATGAAGGACATTGCAGATTCTTTAGGTGCAGTTGATGAAGATATTGAAGAAGACAAATTGGTAAGACAAATACTCACAGGACTAAGAGGAGATGAGAAATGGAAGCCTTTCATTTTATCTACAGAACTTTCATTAGATCACTTTACTCCTGATTTGAATCAATTGTTAGGACATATGCTAACTTTTGAGAATGATATCAAAGGAGATGTTGATAAGAGTGCAGGTCATGCAATGTATTCTAAAGACAAGAAGAAAGCCAACAAAGGGAAGCAACAATCAGGTGAAGAAGAAGGTACATCAAACCAAGCAAACTTCATAAGAGGAAGAGGAAATGGCAGAAGTAGAGGAAGAGGCAGAAACAACAAAGATAATGCAAGAGCTTGTTGGATATGTGGTAAGACCAATCATCTATCTCATGATTGTTGGCACAATAATCAAAACAATGGTAATTATCAGAACTTTAATCAAAGAGCAAGAGGTGGTAGATTTCAGAGAGGAAATTTCAGAGGTAGAGGTGGTAGGAATTCTTTTGGAAGAGGTGGTGGAAGAAGCTTCCAAAGTCAATCCTATAATAACACCTACTACAACTATGCATCAGATCAGAAGGAGGATTCAACTCTCATTATGAATACATGTGAAACCTCACATGAGGACATGAGAGTGTTTTATATTGATTCAGGATGTAGTAATCATTTGAGTGGAAATATTGCTTTGATGACTGACCTAGATCACAATGCAATTAATCATACAGTGCAGACAGGTGATAATACAAAGCATAAGGTAAAGTCAATTGGTTCAGTCAAAGCTAAGGATGGGAGCACTCTTCTGAGTAAGGTACTTTATGTTCCCACAATTCCAAAGAATTTGATTAGTGTAGGTCAAATTGTGGAAAAAGGTTATGAGGTAAGGTTTACCAATGATGGAGTTTATGTGGAAGACCCTAGTCAAGGGTATAAACAAGTTATTGCAGGAAAGAAAGAAGGAAGGCTTTTCACATTGAAGGTACAAGGAAATGTTGGACATGCTATGTTCACATATGGAGAGCAGAAGGTGTCAGAATTGGATCTTTGGCACAAAAGACTTGGACACTTTAATGAAAGAGGTATCAAAGAAATGATTAACAATGATTCAGTGCTTGGAATGCCTAACATTGCAGGTCAACACATGACATACAGATGTGAGGCATGTCAATTAGGTAAGGCTCATAAGCAGTCCTATTCTAAGCATGGATTTATGTATTCAGAAAGACTTGAATTGGTGCATACAGATGTGCGGGGTCCTTCAAAGGACTTTAGTATAAATGGTTCAAGATATTATGTCATATATGTTGATGATGCTACCAGGTGGATCACAATTTATGTGATTAAGGAAAAATCAGAAGTGTTTAATACATTTAAACACTATCATGCATATGCAGAAAGGATTACAGGACAAAAATTGAAGAGACTAAGGTCAGATGGAGGGGGAGAGTATTTTTCAAATGAGTTCAATGATTATTTGTGGAATGCAGGTATAAAGAGAGAAGTTACTTGCAGGTACTCTCCTCAACAAAATGGGGTAGCAGAAAGAAGAAATAGGACTCTTGTTGAGTTTGCAAGGTCCATGATGAAAGAGAAGAATTGCCCAAATTATTTGTGGGCTGAGGCTGTTAATACAGCTACATATTTGGTTAATAGATTGCCTTGTAAAGCTTTGCAGGGTATGACACCATATGAAGCTTGGTGGGGTAAGAAACCTACCTTGGATCATTGCAGAATATTTGGATGCTTGGCATATGCATATGTGCCATCTCAATTGAGGCATAAGTTGGAGCCTAAGGCAGAGAAGTATGTATTCATTGGTTATGATGATAAGCAAATGGGATACAGGTTGTGGAGTCCATCCACAAAGCAATTTATTGTATCCAAGGATGTTACATTTGATGAGCAAGGTACTTGGTATGCAGGTAAATATAATGTACATGCAGATGATGAAGAAGTAGTGGAACAAAGAAAAGGTAAAGCAAAGATTCAATTACTTGATGAAAGTGAGAGTAATGAAGTGCAGATTGAAGTTGAAGAGAGGCCAAGGTTTGATCCAGAATGTGATGAACCAGAGACCTCAAGAAGTGCAGAAGTTAGGAGATCATCTAGGCACAAATGGCAACCTACAAGGTATAGCTATGACACTTCATTCTTGACTACTAAAGATTATGCTTATTTGGTAAAAGCAGATGAAGACCCTTCTACATATGAAGAAGCCAAAGGGAAGAAGAATTGGGAAGATGCTATGCAAGAGGAGTATGATGCATTGATAGAGAATCAAACATGGGATTTGGTTCCTAAACCTAATAGTCAGAAGATCATTGGATGTAAGTGGGTTTACAAGACTAAAAGATTTGCAGATGGAAGTGTGTCTAGGTACAAAGCTAGACTTGTTGTGAAAGGGTATGCACAGACATATGGAGTGGACTATGATGAGACTTATAGTCCTGTGGCAAAGATGACAACCATCAGGACACTCATTGCAATTGCTGCTTGTAAAGGTTGGAAGTTGTCTCAATTAGATGTTAAAAATGCTTTCTTGAATGGTTACATTTCAGATGAAGTCTACATGGAGCAACCAGATGGATTCAAAGATCAAGTGAGTCCAAATTATGTGTGTAAGCTCAAGAGAGCTTTGTATGGGTTGAAGCAAGCCCCAAGGGCTTGGAATTATAGGCTTGTAAAATTCTTGAATGATCTTGGATTTCAAGCATCAAAGGCAGATAGTAGCTTGCTAGTCAAAGCAAGTGAAGATGGGTTTATTTATGTGTGTATTTATATTGATGACATAATACTTACAGGAACAGATGATAAGGGGATACAAATGATCAAAAAGCAGATGGAGAAAGAGTTCAAAATTAGTGATTTGGGGAACCTATCATTTTTCTTGGGAATGGAGATCTCTTATACTCAACATGGAGTATATGTGACCCAAGAAAGGTATCTTAAAAATTTGCTAACCAAATTTAAAATGGAAGATTGCAGGGTTGCACCTACACCTTTGGAAGTGAACCATAAATTGTCTAGGTTTGGAGGAGAAGAGTTCAGAGATATGAAACTCTATCAAAGTTTGGTTGGTAGCTTGATTTATGCTACATTGACAAGGCCTGACTTGTCATATGCAGTTGGTGTGCTTTCACAATTCATGCATTGTCCTAGAAAGGAACATTGGATTGCAGGACAAAGAGTACTTAGGTACATCAAGGGTACACTCAAAGAAGGGTTGTACTATGGGTTTACTTCAGATACAAGAATCAAGATATATAGTGATGCAGATTGGGCAGGAAATGTGGATGATAGAAGATCAACACATGGATACTTGTGCTATGTAGGAGACAAATTGATTTCATGGTGTTCCAAGAAGCAACATACAGTTGCTTTGTCATCTACAGAAGCAGAATATAAAGGTATGGTGGAAGCTGCAAAAGAGGTAATATGGCTAAAGACACTTTTGAAAGTTTTTGATGTGATTCAGAGTACTCCTATTATTTGTGGAGACAATATGAGTTCATTATACTTGGCAGCTAATCCTGTATTTCATGTTAGAACTAAGCATATTGAAATACAGTATCATTTCCTGAGAGAGAAGGTCATTGAGAAAGAGATTGAAGTCATACACACTCCCACAAAAGATCAAGTTGCAGATATGATGACTAAAAGTCTAGATGGACCAAAACTACAAAGATTCAAGGATATGGCTGGAGTAAAGAAGATAGAAAAGAACCTCAATTAATGATTGAGGGGGAGCTGTTGGTGCATGACAATCATCAATTGAAGGATTATGGAGAAATGAAGTCTAGGAGTCAAGAAGGAAACAAAGTCAGATGGTTGAAGGAAGGACATTTTCAGAAAACTCAAAGATATGTACACATATGTACATTAGCTGGCTTATACCCTTGTTTAAGTCATACACTTGTATATATTCATCTATAAATATGTTTGAAAATGTCGGGCAAGTAGAGCAGAAAAGATTTGAGAATAGGAAGAGAGAAATTAGTGTCATTAGACACATGAAGAGTGAGTGAATTGTCCCATCCTCACTTAGATGTAAATTTTCTGAGAAATCGAAAAATTTTGCGCCCGATATTTTGCTGTCTGCTCCCTCTGTGCTTAATCTTTTGAAGAATCTTTCTGCACGTATCTAAGTCCATAGCTAATCTATCTATGGCTAGAATTTGAGAGTTTAATTTCAATCAGGTTGTGAGAATGTTGCTTAGGAACATTCATATGTGAAAATGTTATAAGAGTCGAGAAATCTGGCGCACATTTCATCTTCAAAGAAATGGTCAGTGCTCAGTCCACAGTGTAAAGTTTTACACAAATGAGAGCTTAAAATTTAAGTTGGAAGGTAAGCCATCTATGGCTAGAAGATCTTGATCAAACGGGTTCAGAGTTGGGAGAACCAATGCTAAGAAGTTGCAGGTGTCAAAGTCGCCATTGCAGAGAAGCACTTTCAGACATAGGTAAAGTGTTTCACACATTTCTCAGTGTGTACTTAATCTTTTTGAGAGATTTAACTTGGCAAAGTTGCGCAACCTTAAGGCGAAGTGTTGTGCAAAGTTTTATCAAAAACTTTACAGGATTGATTAGTCAATGAGTGACTAATCTGCAGCAGACTTTTCTGAAGAAACTGAAATTTTCAGAATAAACAATTTTCTGATAATTTGGTGAAGATTCTCTAAATTAGGTGGAGTCTAAAGTTGATCTTGATATAGAGGTGATCTAAATTCAAGGTTAACTTGTTCTTTTGGAGATTAACACTCTCCATCAATACTCTCCCCCTCCATCAGATCTTAGCTTCTTAACATACCTTCCTGTTTGCTTTTCGACATATGATTTGAACTTCTTGAAACAATCAAAAACCTCACTCTTATGTTTAATGAAATACACAAATGTCATTCTACTATGATCATCAATGAATGATACATAGTACTTATTACCAACCAAGGATGCCTCTTTAGTAGGTCCCCACACATCTGTGTGTATGAGATCTAGCAAACCATCACTTACATAGCTTGAATGCTTGAAAGGTTGTCTACTCTGCTTACCCATTTGACATGCTTCACAAAGATGCACCATATGTTGCTTAGTAAGATCAGGTAATCCTTCAACAATCCGCTTCTTTGATAGCTCCTTTAACCTGTGTACATTCATGTGTCCAATCCTTTTGTGCCATAGATCAAGCTGTGCTATTCGATGCATACCATAAGAGAAATAGTTTGTATGATTTGGGTTTACCTTGAATGTAAACAATCTACCTTGTTTTTGACCTCTAGCAATTAACCTCCTTTGCTTTGGATCCTCAATGAAGCAACCTGCATGATTAAATCTCACTTGTAGACCTTTTTCTACCATTTGACCAACCGACATCAAATTCTTAGTGATCGTTGGCACATAAAGTACATCCTTCAAGCAATTTTTCTTGCTCTTATCCTGCATAACAACATCTCCAACCTGCATAATCTTATGTGTTGTATCATCTCCTGTTTCAACATGACCTTTACATGACGGATTATGCATATTAGAAAACCATGAAGCATCATGAGACATGTGATTAGAACAACCACTATCTACATACCATACATTGCTATTGCAATTCATCTTAGTTTCAACATTCATCATTAGAAGCGAATCATAATCAGCACTTTTACCTTCAACTGCATAATTTCCTTGTTGTTTACCTCTTCTTGAATAGCCTCCTCTTTGATTACCACCTTGATTATTTTCATTTTGATAACAATCTTTGGCATAGTGTCCATACCTTCCACATATATAGCAATTGTTCTTATTATCTTCACTCCTTTGTCTTTGGTTGTAGTTGTAGTAGCCTCTCGTACCTCTAGCGCTTGATCTTCCTCTTCCTCTTGTGTTGAAGAAGCCACTTGAAGTTCTTTGATCATCGCTCCTTCTTCCTCGACCTCTATTTGAACCTCTTCCACCTCTGTTTCCACCTCTTGATGATCCTACATAAAGAGCTTGTCCTTGAGATCCTTTTTGATTTGAAGTAGAACCATTTAGATTCATCTCCTCCGTGACCATGAGGGCAATAAGTTGATCAAAATCTGGTAATTCTCCTCTGACATAAACTGAAGTAATGAAGGGTTTCCATCTCTCATCATCTTTGAGTCCGTTGAGAGTATGTGCAACCAAGTCGTCGTCCTCCACATGAGCTTGAATTGATCCTAGTTGATCTGCAATCTCTTTAACTTTCAATATGTAATCATTGACCGATGTCCTTGTATCTTTCTTTATGTTATTCAACTCATTTTTGAGTTGAATCTTCCTTGCTCTTGTACCTGTAGCATACAACCTTTCCAATGCAAGCCAAACATCTCTACTTGTGTCTAGATCTTGTATGTGTCCTACCATTGAATCTTGAATATTTTGTGATAAAATGAATATAACCCTTTTGTCTCTCTCATTCCAAAGTCTAAACTCCCTCAATTGTTACTGATTTGGGTCCTCTGGTAATGTGGGTTTGATATCTGTGCCGTCAATCAAACCATACAAGCCTCTACCTTGCAAGTATGCTGTGATTCTAAACTTCCATGCTTGATAATTGGTCTTATCAAGCTTCTCTATTTGTGCATGTTGGTCTCCCATAATACAAATGCTAAGCTTCCTCCTTTAAGCCTCCTTTCCAATGTGTGTGATGAGAAGAAATATAATATTTACCTTGTAAATGAGGTATGTGCACCTTTCTTTGCTTGGATGTTGCTTTAGATGCCTCCTTGCAATCTTCTTCTACCTTTGTGTAGTGTTGATGATGAACTGCTTCTTTGATAGCTTCAAATTCTTCGTCAATGTATGCTAACCTTCTCCAAGCCTCCAAGTACTTGCTCTGATACCAATGTTGGAGTTTATTGATCTCCAAAGTACAGCTAGAAGTAGGTGAAACCCAACAGGACCTAGTTGACTTTTTCACAAGCTTGTATGCACATACCAATTTTCTTGCATAGCAAATTGCTCTTTACTCACTTGGAATTTTCCAAAACTGTTGCACACAAATAAACTAGACTCTAAGAGCTTTCCGACAAGATATAGAACACCTCAAATGGATAAATACACAATGAGCTATGACCTCTGCAATATGCAGCTTTAATGGAGACCTTGAAACAGAGATGAACCTGAGGACACACATCACTTGCAGAGACTACTGCTCTTAACTCACAACTCCAATGACTTTGAAACTTTCCAGAATACAATTAGACTTAAAGAGCTTTCTAACAAGCCAAAGAACACATGATTTGGATACATACACAAGGCGATATGACCTCTGCAAGTTTGAGGTTTAATGGAGACCTTCAGCAGGGATAAAAAATAGAGGACACACACTACTTGCAGAGAGTATTGCTCTCAGCTCACAAATCCAATGATTATGAAAATTTACAGGAAGAAAGTAGACAGTACGAGATTTCCAATGAGCTATCAAACATGTAATTTGGATATATAATGAGGGAGATACAAGCTCTGTAATCTCTACATACAAAACTACAGCAGTGTAGAGATACACATATGACTCTCTTGGACATCCCACAAGATCACGACTTTTCTCCTCTTTTTATAGCATGGGAAACTAATCTAAAACCTTCCTAATACATCTAAATTTATGGTAGACACTTGGATGGAGGTATTACATGACTCAAGTGCTCAAATAAGCAAAGTATTGATGGACTTTGAGAACTAGCCACATCGACCTTCCACTAGAACACCACTGAAGCTCCCTTGTGACTCACTAATTTGACTCACCATGTTCTAGAACTCACGTGGTATTTTTGCTACATTTTATGAATAATATGAGCCTTCTTGAAGTATTTGAAGACTTCCCAAAGGTATTTACATAATTTGAAACTTGTACCCTACATAAAACAAATGTTCGCAACAATCACCCTTCTCATTGGCCCATTTCTCTTCTTGTATTTCCCTGAAGAACTCTTGAGAGTGCTGTTGAATTGAAAGAGGTGTTCTATCATCCATGGAATCAGGAACATACACTTTGTTTGGTGGTGAGCTTTCTCTTTCAACAACTGGCTGAGCTTGTGGTGGTAAACAAGCCCATGGCTTGTTTACCAATTGCTCTAATCTTTCTAGTAAGACGTAGAAATGCAAGACCAGTTTGATAGAATTTGTCTGATTGAACATTTGACTGGTCTCAAGCATAGCCTGAGCTAGTTCTACCATTTTCATGAACATTTTTGTCCGTTCAATCTCTAAATCTGCTCTACGGTAGCTCTTGTCTAGGTTTTCCACTACTGGCCTTTCTTGACGTCGAGCCTGGTAGGCCTTGAACATCATGTCCAAGCCTTCTGAGGTTGGATATGCAAGAACAGACCCTGGTTGCGGTCTATTTACAATGAACGGTGGGGTGGCATGAGGTGGTGTGGATGTAGTTTTGGCATGCGAGGGGCTTTGAGATGCAATATTTGCTATTTTTGTTTTTGCATCTTTAAGGCTTTCTTCTAGTTCGGATAACTTTTTAGTCCATTTACGATTGGCCTTCTCTCTAGTATCCTTCCATGTTGTTGTTTTCCTCTTACTAGGCTCTGCTGATTCACTTGAATTGGATTGCTCAGCTGCTTTAGCCTATTGTAAGGCTTGTGCCCTAGTAATTACATATATAGGAGCCACATTACTGCTACTTGAACTTGAATCCACCACTAAGCCTACCACATTCATGGGTGTAACCTTGGGCACACTAGATGGGTTCCTTTGACAATCTCGCGAAAGGTGTTCTTTGCCGCACTCAGGACAAAAGCCTTGTATTGTGATGTTTTGTACTTGTCCCCCAAACTGTGGGTGGGGACATTCATGAATGAAATGCTCACCCTGACATCTAAAACATGGTCCTCTAGGGGTTTTGGTTTCACTTGTCTCACTTGGGGCTTGGGATTAGGATTCATGTACATGACATTGGAGTATTTTGGCTCCCAATTTTGTTCCATAAGTGGTGTCTCGTATTGATATGGATAAGCCTAACTATGCTCTTGTGAATCTATGTAATAAGCTTGTGGACTAGTGTTGAAGTTGAAGGTCAAGGACAAAGCATAGGAACACATCTAAGAGGTGGACACACAAGAAGAAGGAGCAAGTAGGGAGCTCCAAGAAGTACATGTCAACTTTTCAGAAGAATTCCCAACAAATTAGTGATTTCCATCACTAAAACCATTGTAAATACCATTTTCTATTTTTGTAACTCCATTTTGTTCAAGCCAAGGAGTCCTTCAGCTTGAGGAGTATTAGAAGTATCATCCTACCAATTTTCATAATTTTTAGACTCCATTTGAGCCCTCAAATAAGCCCTGGAACCTATTTTTTAACTAGGCCAGACACTAGGTCTGGACAGGGCCAAAACTAGTCAAAAAACTATAAAAAGAGCTAGAGAGCTCATTTTAGAGGTTAGCTTGTTAGAGAATAGAGCTTTGTAAGATAACTCTTTGCAATCGAAGCTTTCCATTGTTCCTCTCTTTGATCTTACTTTGTGCGTGTGTGTGTGTATGTGTGTGCATGTTTGTGTGCTTTCACTCACACATTTGTGCCTTCACTTGCTCGTGGTCTTCATACCGGTCCTCACGTCTCCGTGGATTGACAAGTAAAGGAGGTGGTGCTTACGCTTGAGCTACACCAAATTTTGGCGCTGTTGCCGGGGAGACAACTTCGAGGACGAGCGTTGTGATGGTAAGATCATAGATTTGCGACGTTGGAAGGTAAAAAAAAGCTGTCATTTTTGTTCATTTTTTGATTTTTCTTCTTCATCTTCTTCATCATCATCATCTCCACCTTCTTCCATCTTCTTCTTCATAGAAATTTCTTGTTTTTTAGTGCATTTTCACCATTTTCATACCATTTTTCATGCATTATTGTGTGGGAAGGAGTTAGGAAGCACAAGGGAGAACAAGCGCCTGTGTTTTTCATGATTTTCTGCTCATACGGAGCTCACCATTGCTCGGCGCTCAAAAATTCAAAGTTCCCGCCAAAAAACGCGATTTTGTGATGAAAATCACGATTCTGTGAAAATTCAATTTTTTTTTGAAAATCACAATTTTCTGTTTCCTGCCTAAAAGCTTGCTGAAAGAATCACGATTATGTGGTCATTCTCAGAATCACGATTCTGTGGTTGTGCTCAAAATCGCGATTCTCACAAATCACGATTTTCAGCCAAAAACACGATTCTGTGAGAACACGATTGTCTAAAACACACAGCAAAGTCTTGGGCACAACAACTAACTGGTTGTCCCTACGTACTAAACTCTGACACAAGTGACTCAGAAATGTCTTTTAGCATGGGAAAATCTGCAAGTGGCTCAGGAACTGCCCATCTACAAACACTAGAAGGACCCTATAAGACACAATTGGAATATATTCGGACCAACCGATTAGGTGCTCGCATCTATGAGGATGGCCTGAGGCGATCAGTGGTCCAACTCAAAAATCCAGATCAACCCTTTGGACTGGAACACCCGGTGGTCAAGTTCGAAGAGGGTTCATACATTGATAAGGAAGGAACCATGTATGTGGTCACCAACCTACTAGATAGGACCGATGAGTTTGGAAACATCATTCATGAGAATGAGATAGGAGACCTAGAACAAGGAAATGTAGGGCAAGGACCTTAGACTCCTAGAGGCAAGTCAGTTTTGACCAGAGTGATCACTCCAGATTGGATTCCTCAAGATAACAAAAACATAGAACTATTCTTGAATAGAGAAACAGAGGAAGCCTTTTGGAGATTCAAGCCAGATCAACCTAGCCAATTGGGCATAGTCATCATCTACGAGTTCAAGGATCCAGAGATACCAGGCAAAGTTGTCTACCTGGATAACACATCAGAGAAGATGTTCTTGGTAACAGAACACGATAGACATGCATATACTTGGAAGAGTGAATTGATTTTCCCTCCACCAAGATCCAATGTTTCCCATGGCCTCCAAGGAGTAGGATCATCCCAAGCTCATGAAGCCCAGAGAGAAAGAACTAGAGAGAGACCTGAGGTTAGTTTTGCACACCCTATGGGCAGAAATAGAGCAGGATTTGAAAATGAAAGACCTGAAAGAGAGAGACATCAAGCACATAGGCAACAAAGGGATGAACATGATTTTCCATTGCCTAGACCCCGAGAGCACACAAGAACCCTTAGACCCACTCAAGTGATCAAGGCAATGAAAAATTATTTTAACGGGTCAGGAGATCCTTATGATCATGTGGTTGAGTTCAAACAAGTGTTAAGAGCTGAACAGGTTGAGGATTTATTCACCCAGTACGAGGCATTTGGTTTGACTCTTAAGGGCACTGCCTTGGCTTGGTTTCAACCACTGAGTAGTCGAAACTATCGCGATATAGGTCAGCTGCTAGACGAATTCATTGTAGAATTTTCCAAGAGTGGTATCAGGCATAACACATCATCCTTGATCCACAGTTTCAAGCAGACACCCCAAGAAACAGTACAACTAGCAGGTAGAAGGTTTAGACAGTACCTAGAAAGATGCCCTACTCCAGAGCTACCCACACCAGCCAAACAAGTGGCTTTGTTCTTAGATGGCTCACTGAGCACAAAGTTAAGATCATATGTGTACTTGAAAGAGCCTAGATCCATAGAAGAGTGTGTGCGGACGTGCATTGACATAGAAGATAACTTGGGTGAGGAGTTAGGATTGTCCAAACTCTATAAGGATTTTGATAGTTCTACTAGTCAGACTTCGAAAATCTCCACGAAAATAGATGAGAGAGCAGAGCAAGTCGCCAAGAAGCTGGGAGTCCAAAATAGACAAACACAGAGAGTCACTCCATTGAGTCGGTGTTATACTTGCGGAGGGGACCACATGGCTAATGTATGCCCAATGCAAAACCAAAACATTAGAGAAAGGAATTCTCCATACTGCACTATTGAGAGAAAATGCATGAACCACACGGCTCAAGATTGTCCCTACAATAGGCAGGCTGTTAGACAAACTTATCAGAAACCTTACCAAAACCAATACCAACAAGCATATTATCGACCACAACAGCAATATCAGACACAATATAGGCCACAACCTGTCTTGGGAAACCAACCACCAGCTCCTGCCAACGTGATTCCAGTCAAGTATGCAGTGGGAGAGGAAAATCCAAATAGAGCATTGGTGCCACTAACCCCATTGATACCAGATAATGATTCTCATTCTCATAGCTCTGACTACTCCCATGAAGGTAGTCCACATGCTTATTACATAGAGTCACCTGAACATAGTGAGATTTACCCATACCAATATGAGGCACCACCTATGGAACAAAATTGGGAGCCTGAATACTCCAATATCATGTACACCAATGCTAACCCTAGGCCCCAATTGAGACAAGGGAGACCACAAGCCCCTAGAGGACCTTGTTTCAGATGTCAGGGTGACCATTTCCTTTGTGATTGTCCCCACCCACCATCTCCGAGTCAAGGACTAGCTATCACAATACAAGCTTTTTGTCCCGAATGTGGCAAAGACCATCTTCCTAGAGATTGTCCAAGAAACCCCTCTAGTGCACCCAAGATTACACCCATTAATGTGGTAGGCTTAGGGGCAGATTCTAGTTCAAGTAGCAGTAATGTGGCTCCTATACAAGCTGTCACTAGAGCACAAGCCTTAAAACAGGATAAACCAGCAGAGCAATCGGAGTTGAGTGAATCGGGAGAACCTAGTAGGAGGAAAACAAGAACATGGAAAGATACCAGAGAGAAGGCTAATCGCAAGTGGAACAAAAAGTTATCGGAACTAGAAGAAAGCTTGAAAGACACAAAAACAAAAATAGAAGACATCGCATCTCAAAACCCCTCGCATGCCGACACTCCATCCACTCCACCTCATCCCACCCCACCACCCATTGTAAATAGGCCGCAGCCCGGGTCTGTTCTTGCAAATCCAACCCCAGAAGGCTTGGACATGATGTTCAAGGCCTACCAGGCTCGACTTCAAGAAGGGCCTACAACTACAAACCTAGACAAGAGTTACCCTAGAGCGGATTTAGAGATTGAACGGATGAAAATGTGCATGAAAATGGTAGAACAAGCTCAAGCCATACTTGAGACTAGTCAAAAGTTCAATCAGACAAACTCTATCAAATCAGACTTGCATTTCCAAGGCTTACTAGAAAGATTGGAGCAATTGGTAAACAAACCACAAGTTTCTTTACCTCCACAGGCTCAACCAGTTATTGAAAGAGGAAGCTCACCACCAATGGGAGCTTATGTTCCTAATTCCACGAATGCTCGAATACCTCCTTCAATTCAACAGTACTCTCAAGAGTTCTTGCGGGAAATACAAGAGGAGAAATGGGCCAAGGAGAAGGGTAACTCCCCTCCTATTCCCAAGATTGATGATCTTCATGATCAATTTCCCCAAGACATTCCATCTATTTACGGAGATGAAGCAGAACAACAAGAAGATGAAAGATTAGATTTTGAATCTAATACCCTAGAAGAACTGCATCAATTTCCAGGTCCATGGGAATCTGAATCTCTCCAGATTAGAGCTCCCACAATACTGGTAAGAAATGAAGACTCAGTGGTTCCAAGGAACACTGATGTCGTGAAGAACACTAAGGTTCAGTGTCACCTCACTGTAGAAGAGCTACTCAAAGCAAAACCTGAGCTATGGAATCTTGTGAAGGATCAGGTTCCAGAACTTGAGTCCAATATGCCAAAAACAGGCTCTAAGAAAAAAGTACCAGAGATACCTCTAGACAAAATAGGGGACATGTGTGAGGGTGAAGAAGGTTATACTTATCTTCCAATCACCTACCAAGGTTACACAACCAAAGCAATCATAGATTCAGGTGCTGGTGTTGCTATTGCAACCACCTCCTTGTGGAAGCAATGGGGCAAACCCACATTAAGACCAACTAGAATGAAGCTTCAAATGGCCGACGGTCATTTTGAAAGACCTCTAGGATTGCTCGAAGGGATAACTCTAACCACTTGTGGTGTGGATTTTGAACATACATTTGCTATATGTGACTTTGAGAAAAATAACGTCTATGAGATGATCCTAGGAAGACCCTTCCTACGACAATTGCAAATAGTACAGGATTGGGGAACCAACTCCTTGTACTTACAACACTTAGGGGTCACCACCAAGGTCAATTTGAAGGATTACTCCTTCAGAGATGTGCCACCTGTACAATGGAATCCTATCCACAAAGCGAAAGAAGACTCCATCTCTGTGCATTCTGAAAGTTCACCTGATCCATCATGGCTGCACGAAGATACTCATTTGTGGATGTGCAAGGTCGCAGAGGAAGAGGAAAAACGCTTGAAAGCGAGAGAAGAAGGAACTTCACCAGGAGATAGACCAGTTAGAGACCCAGCCTACACACCGATGATCTTTCTAGATGAGGAATTTGAACCTCAGGGCTGGCCAAAAATCTTAGCCACCATGGACATTGCTGTCAATGAAGAACAATGGACACCTCATTGTGATGAGGAGGGTTATGATATCTCAGTGTTCATGTGTCAGCCCTTGCTAGAAGAATCTGACCCTAGTGATGTCATAGAAGAAGAAGAGAATGACGATGATATAGAGTCCATTGTGATGGATAGTTTCTTTAACTCAGAGCAACACTATCTAGAAGATATAGGAGTGTTCACCCAGAAAGAAGAAGAACCTCTCACAAGTATTAAAATGGTAAATTCAAAGGATGGAAGTGAGAGCAGTCAAAAGAAAAAGAAAAGAAAAGCAGTGAAACAAGAAGAGGAGGAATCATTGTTTGAAGTACCAGAAAACTTCAAGAAATATGAAGTTGACGACCGCAAAATTTTGGTACAAATGCCTAAGAGAGAGGCCATCATAGGAGAATCATATGATAATAAAGAAAAGACCAAGAAGATTGTAGTGACCATCGAAGAGAACGAAGAGAGATGCACATATATAGGAGATGACCTAAGTGCAAGAGAAGAAATGGAGCTTGTAGCTCTATTAAGGGAATATAGGGATGTGTTTGCGTGGCACTATAGAGACTTGAAAGGGGTAGATCCAAGAATTTGCTCTCATACTATCCCCATGACTGTTGATGCCAAGCCCACCAAACAGAAGCCCTACACATATAATGATACCTATGCAGCCAAAATAAAAGAAGAAATTGATAGGTTGATTGAAGCTGGATTCATCTATGAGATTGAGCATACTGAATGGGTGTCCCCCATTGTAGTGGTGCCCAAGAAGAACAGAAAGTTGTGAGTGTGTATTAACCTTAAAAAAGTTAATGCCGCTACTATCAGAGATAGTTATCCACTTCCAATCACGGAACACCTTTTGGAGCGTGTTGCAGGCAAGGAAGTTTATAGCTTCCTTGATGGGTTTTCAGGTTACAATCAAGTAGCCATCGCCCCAGAAGATCAACACAAAACAGCTTTTGCTACAGAGTGGGGAATCTTTGCATTTCATGTGATGCCATTTGGGCTCACCAATGCACCTGCAACATTCCAAAGGCTCATGTGTCATGTCTTCAAAGAGTTCTTGCGAAAGAGCTTAGAAGTGTATGTGGATGATTTATGTGCTCATTCCCAAGAAAGAAGGTTTCACATCCCTGAGCTCAGACAAATCTTCAACAAGTGTAGAGAATATCGAGTGTGTCTGAACCCAGAAAAGTGTGTGTTCATGGTGCGTCAAGGTAAAATCTTAGGTCATATTGTTTCTAAGAATGGAATCTCAACAGATGAAGATAAGGTACGAGCCATAGCGGAGCTACCAAGGCCAAGGAATCTTAAAGAGGTACAAGCCTTTATGGGCCATTGTGGATATTACCGTAGGTTTATCCACATGTACGCGATCATAGCTAGACCCCTTTATGCCTTGTTGTCTAATTTTGAGTGGAACGACGAATGCGAGAATTCTTTCAACGAACTGAAGAAACATTTGTGCACAACACCAATACTGACCACTCTTGATTGGAATAAACCATTCCATGTCCATGTGGATGCATCCAATCATGCCATAGGATGTGTGCTTGCACAACCCACAAGTGAAGGAAACTTAGATTTGCCCATAGCATATGCTAGTAGACAGTCACTACAGCTGAATGGAACTATACCACAACTGAGCGAGAGGGCTTAGGCATGGTATGTGCTGTGAAGAAGTTTAGACACTATTTATTGGCCAACAAGTTCAAGTTTTTCACTGATCATCAAGCTTTGTTATATTTGGTCAATAAACCTTGCAATACTGGACGCTTAGTAAGATGGTTCCTCTTACTAATGGAATATGACTTTGAAGTTGTTGTCAGGAAAGGTAGAACCCACCTTTGGGCAGATCACCTTTCTCGCATTACTTCAGGAGAGTCACCGCAAGGAGTGTCTGATGAACTACCTGATGCTTATCTGTTCAATTTGGAAGTTGTTCCCAAATGGGCAAATAAGTTGGTACCAGTCCTAACCTTTGGCCCTGCAAATAAGAATGTGAAAACATCACAAGAAGAAATTGTAAGATCAGAAAAATATCACATATTGGTAGGAAGCATGTACAAACAAGATACTGAGGGTGTATTAGCTTGTTGTGTCAAGGATGATGAACATAGTAGTTGGTTGCAGCAAGCTCATGAAGGATTGCTAGGAAATCACTATTCTAAACAACGAACATTGAAGAATCTGAAGCGTCTAGGAGTGTATTGGCCTAGCATGGACAAAGAAATACATGAGTGGATTAAGAATTGTCCAATGTGCAGAGAGAGACCCCCAGTGGAGCATGCGACCCTTTATCAAGTGTCATTAATTCCAGATTGGAGTGCTCCATTGGTAGAGTTTATGAGGTCGGGAAGATTACCCAAAGAGGCTAGTCTAGCAAGAAGACGAAGCATGGAGCAAGAAGCTCAAGGCTATGCCTTAGTAGGAGACAACTTATACCGAAGAGGCAAAGATGGTTACTTAAGACTGTGCGTTCATGAATCAGACTATTTAAAGGTCTTAGAGACTGCACACAATGGTGTTGCAGGTGGACATTTTGGTCCTGACCGAGTGATCAAGACCATTCTATTCTCAGGACTTTGGTGGCCCACTCTTCATATGGATGCACATACCTATGTGAAGAAATGTGACACATGCCAACGTGCACAATATCCAGTTAGAAAAGACGAGATGCCCTTGAGGCCAATGATGGGAGGGCGTGCATTTTCCAAGTGGGGCATAGACTTCATAGGTCCTATTAACCCCCCAGCTAGAAACTCCCATGCAGAGTATATTATTGTAGCCACAGATTACCTTACAAAGTAGGTAGAAGTGAAAGCCACAACAAAGAATGATGCTCAGACTACGGCTAAGTTCTTATTCGAGAATGTGTTCACGAGATATGGGCTACCAATAGAGTTAGTGAGCGATAGAGGCACACACTTCTTGACTGAGGTCATTGAAAATCTTCTCCAAGAATTCTTGATGATACATAAAAAGTCTGCCCCTTATCACCCACAAGCTAATGGACAAGCCGAGAGCACCAATAAGATCCTCTGTAACGTATTGACAAAACTGGTAAATAATAAACGCTCTGCTTGGGACAAACAACTTCATCATGCTGTTTGGGCTTATCGAGTTGCCTACAAAACGGTACTCAACGTCATCCCATTTCAGATGGTCTTCGGACAGAATGCTGTGCTACCATTAGATTTCTTAATCCCTGCCTTAAAAGTAGCACAAGAGTATGAGTGGAATGGACATGAATTGTCCTCTAGGATCTTTGATCTAGAACGCTTAGGTGAGACAAGGCTACGCGCGGCAGCAGGCATCTATGCTGCAAAGAAAAGGCGAAAGGCATACTTCGATGCACACATTAAGGATAAGGGATTGAAAGAGCGAGACCTAGTGCTGGTTTATACGCTAAAGCAACATGCCCGTAAGTTGGAGAAAAGAGGATATGGACCCCTGATCATTAATAGAATTTCCACTAGCGGTGCTGTTCAATTGGCTACTTTAGAAGGTGACATCTTGCCAAACTATATCAGTGGTTGTCGAGTCAAGTTATATCAAGAACCTCTTACAGAGGACATGCTAATGAGACTCAACACTGCTAAGAAACGAAAAGAAGAAGAGATGAGAGTCAGAGAAGAAGCACAAGCAGAGGCTAGAGAGCGCATAAGGCGAAATAAGTTAAGGTGATTAGGCCTAGATGTCAACTCAAACACCCCAAAATATCACATGGATATGTGCCAAAAATCAGGCATAGCGATTTCTCCAATTATTGACCGACGTCCCTTTGTGACCATAAAGATAGGACAAGGAAAGGGTGCAAGGACTGTGAAAGCATTGATTGACTCAAGTGCAGCAAGTAGTGCAGTTCGACTTTCCTACTGCCAAGACTTGAAGTTGAACATCAATCCCATAGAAGCTTATCTCATAGGATTGGGAGGTGTGGAAACCCCTTGTTTGGGCGAGGTGGAACTTCCCATCTACCTGCAAGATGTTCCAATGAAAGTCAAAGTGCTAGTGTGTCAAGATGAGAACCTTACAGAACCACTTGTCTTAGGACAAGATTGGATTTATGACAATGCAGTCAACTTAAACCTAAGAAGTCAAATTCTTCAAGTTTGGGTACATGAACAATGCATTACATTAGAATTAGAGAACTGCATGCTCCTCGATCATGGCACCACACACTCTCTTAGCTCTTCTAAGACTAATCATATGGAAAAAGATGTTGTATGTGTCAAAAGCTCTATGATGCAGAAGGAGTCAATCGTGGAAGAACAGGTTCGAAGGCGGGTGGATCTTTCTTCTTCTCCAAAGAATCAAGTAGCCACACTAGTAAGTTGACCACAGAGGCAAACACAACCAATCATGACAATTGCTACATCAAATAGAAAGACACCATTCGATAAGAAATCAGTTCCGAGCATGATGCAGATCTGGGTACGCAAAGGAGAGAAACCACGAGCCTTGCCCCCACAAATCCCATCCAAGCAAGCCAACCAGGTCAGAAGACGAAGGAAGCAGCTCGGACAAGCTCAATCACAAGGTATCCAACAAGTTTGGGTGCCTAAGAAATTAGTTGCAGCTCAACAAGGGTGATTACAGATGTGGGTACCTAAGAAGCTCTTACATCTACAACAACCTATGTTCTCCCACATGCGAAAGGTCTCAACAAAGAAGCCAAAAAGAGAAGAGGGTAAGAACCACGTACAGAGACCGAAAGAAGATCAAATCAGCTCTTCAACAATAGTAGGAAGACGTGCAAAAAGGATATGGGTTTGGAAGCCAAAAGCACAATTAGCCTCCATCGAACCAAAGCGCCAACCACACTGGATACCACACTTCAGAACGCATCCAAAGAGGAAGACGCCTAAAGTAATCTCTACAGTGCCAAATGTTGTTCTAAAATGGATCCCTATAAAGAGGAAGGATCAGTGGTCATCTCGAGATCCAATGGATACCTCCAACAAAGATGACACCAACATCTGCAAGTGACATCAGGCCTCGACGAGCGACAACCATGTGCTCCTTGCACAACCTTGTCTTTTGCACCATTCAGGTCATGCATTTCTAAAGTATGCATTATATAGGGCCACATTACATGGCCGTGCATAGACACAACTGAGAGCCCCATGCACTAGAGCACATTGCCACATGTAAACCACTTTTTGATACTAAACTTTGCCTTCTCATTTTGTGACATTCCTCAAAAAAAAAAAAAAAAAGAGAGAGGGAAAGAACTTATTCCCAGGTTTCGCTCATGGAACATGAATAAGTCATGCTTAGTTGAAGGTGGAACCATGGCTTGGGTAGAAGTGTGTCTCGGCTAGCAGATGATGTAATTGCTGCCTTATCTGGTAGATGTCAAGAACTTAGCATGAACATGGCATCCACACCTATGGTTTCCCCTTACCATGGTGGGAGTGAAGATCTTGAAGGTCCACAACTTGAGTGATGCTTAACTACTGTATGTATGAGAGCATCCAAGGAGATATTTGCAAGAGTTTGTTTGGTACCCCGAAAATCCTTGTCTGTATACTAGATGAGCAGACTCCTGCTTATGGTGAACTAAAGAGAATATGTGAAACTAAGCTTGGTGTAGTTACCCAATGTTGTTTGTCAAAGAATATAAAGAAATTCAATTCTCAGTATTTGGCAAACGTTGCTTTGAAAAGAGAAGACAGAACCAGGCACTAAAAAGTTTTTTCGGTGGACCAACAACATGGACATTCATCGACAATGTTCCATCACAAATGCCGGGTATACCACATGAAGAGATAGACATCAATCAACCCTTCACCACGGTAAGTATCTTTACTCTAGCAACACCATAACCATGATAGATTAGGAAACCTCTTCGTCAGCATACCCTTGAGCACTTAGCTCAAGACCCGCAATTTTTGCACCATACTTCTTCCAATGCATTTTCCAAGTAAGCATGCGTAGGGCTACATTACAAGGCCATGCACAAGGCACATGCTTTTTTCAACCCATGCACATACACACTTACCCATCATTCACTATGGGTTATGAGTACTTGGCATGACTACTCTGAACATTATCTTTAGAAGCGCCAGAGGACATCCTGGGGCAACATCAATACCTAGGAAGAAATTCGAAGCTAGCAGTTGCTCCAACTCAATCTTGATACGCATTCATGCGGGAATCCACGGAAGAAGCACATACCAAGGGACTACGACTTGCAAAGGCGTGCAGTGACAAATGAAGGACTAGACAACCAACACTGCCAAATTTGGAAGATAGACGGCTCTTGTTCATACAGAATGAATACTACCTCCCAAGCACTACATGGAACAACCACTACAACAAGGGTCTGTCAGGGACGACAGACTCGAGAGGGGGGGGAGTTGTTAAGCTGAAGGTCAAGGACAAAGCATAGGAACACATCTAAGAGGTGGACACACAAGAAGAAGGAGCAAGTAGGGAGCTCCAAGAAGTACATGTCAACTTTTCAGAAGAATTCCCCACAAAAATAGTGATTTCTATCACTAAAACCATTGTAAATACCATTTTCTATTTTTGTAACTCCATTTTGTTCAAGCCAAGGAGTCCTTCAGCTTGAGGAGTATTAGAAGTATCATCCTACCAATTTTCATAATTTTTAGACTCCGTTTGAGCCCTCAAATAAGCCCTGGAACCTATTTTTTAACTAGGCCGGACACTAGGTCTGGACAGGGCCAAAACTAGTCAAAAAACTATAAAAAGAGCTAGAGAGCTCATTTTAGAGGTTAGCTTGTTAGAGAATAGAGCTTTGTAAGAGAACTCTTTGCAATCGAAGCTTTCCATTGTTCCTCTCTTTGATCTTACTTTGTGCGCGTGTGTGTGTATGTGTGTGCATGTTTGTGTGCTTTCGCTCACACATTTGTGCCTTCACTTGCTCGTGGTCTTCATACCGGTCCTCACGTCTCCGTGGATTGACAAGTAAAGGAGGTGGTGCTTACGCTTGAGCTACAACTATCTTCATGGTAGTCAGAACTTTGAGCATGAGAACATTTTCTAAGACTAAAGGGGTCATAGGCACCAATGCTCTATTAAGGTTCTTATCTACCACTACATATTTGAATGGAATTACATTGGAAGGAGGTGGCAGTTGGTTTCATAGGACTGGTTGTGGCCTATATGGTGCCTCATATTGCTGTTTTGGCCTATAATATGGCTGTTGGTATTGATTCTAATACCTACCTTGTTGGTAAGGTTGCTGATAAGTTTGTCTAAAAGCCTGCCTATTGTATGGACAATCTTGAGCCGTATGGTTCGTGTATTTTCTCTCAATGGTGCAATATGGAGCATTCATTTCTCTCATGTTTTGGTTTTGCATTGGGCTTCCATTAGCCATGTGGTCCCCTCCACAAGTATAACATCGCTTCAATGAGGTGACCCTTTGTGTTTGTCTATTTCGAACTCCTAGCTTCTTGGCAACCTGCTCAACTATCTCAGCTATCTCAATGGAGGGTCTAGAAGACTGACTAGTAGAACTGTCAGAATCCTTATAGAGTTTGGACAATTCTAACTCCTCACCCAGGTTCTCTTCTATGTCAATACACATTCTCAAGCATTGATCTCGTGTGATTAACTCTTTTATATATACATATGATCTAAGTTTCCCACTGAGAAGTCCATCTAAAAACAAGGAAACTTGTTTTGCTTGTGTAGGCAATTCCGATGCGGGACATCTCTCCACATATTTCTTAAATCTCTGTTCGGCTAGCCAAACTGTTTCTTGGGGTGTCTGTTTGAAGCTATGGATCAAGGATGATGTGTTGTGCCTGATGCCACTCTTGGAAAATTCTACGATGAATTCTTCTAACAGTTGACTTATATCCCGATAGTTGCGACTATGTAGGGGCTAGAACCAAGTTAGGGTAGTACCCTTGAGTGTCAAACCAAATGCCTTGAACTGAGTGAAAAAGTCCTCGACCTGTTCAGCTCTTAACACTTGTTTGAACTCAGTAACATGATCATAAGGATCTCCTAACCCATCAAAGTAGTTTTTCATTGCCTTAGCCACTTGAGAGGGTCTAAGGGTTCTTGGTACTCACGAGGTGAAGGCAATTGGAAAATCACGTTCATCTCTTTGATGCCTAAGTGCTCGATGTCTCTCTCTTTCAAGTCTTTCACCTTCAAGCCCTCATCTCTCTCTACCCACAATGTGTGCAATACTTACCTCAGGTCTCTCTTTTGTTCTTTCCCTTTGGATTCCATGAGCTTGGGGTGATCTTGCTCCTTGGAGACCATGGGAGACATTAAATCTTGATGGAGAAAAAATCAATTTGCCTTGCCAAGTGTAGGCATGCCTATCATGCTCTAATACCAAGAACATTATCTCTAATGTGTATCTAGATAGAAAACTTTGCCAGGTGTCTCATGATCTTTGAACTCGTAGATGGTGACTCCACTTATTTGGCTAAGTTGACCTGGCTTGAATCTCCAAAAGGCTTCTTCCATTTCTCTATTCAAGGATAGTTCTATGCTTTTGTTGTTTTGAGGGATCCAATATGGAGTTATAACCCTGGTCAAGATTGGCTTACCTCTAGGAGTCTTGGGTTCTCATACTAGGTCTCCTTGCTCTAGGTCTCCTATCTCATTCTCAAGAATGATATTTCAAAACTCATCTCCCATGTCAAGTAAGCTTGTAACTACATACATGGTTCCTTGCTTATCAATATAAGAACCATATTCAGACTTGACCAGTGGGTGTTCAAGTCGGAAGAGTGGGATTTTTGAGTTGGACAAGTAATTGTCTTAGACCATCCTCATAGATGTGTGCATCTAATTGGTTGGTCCTTATATATTCCAACTGTGTCTTATATGAACCTTCTCGTGTCTGCAAATAGGCAATTCCTAAGCTACCTGCAGGTCTCTCCATGCTAAAAGACATTTCTGAGTCACTTGTTTCTAAAATTAGTGAGTAGTGGTAACCATTGAGTTGTTGATCACACAATTTGGTTGTATGGTTGACACTAGCCTCAGATGATTTGATACTTTTTCTATCCTTGACTAAGTGTCTACCAGATCTCAGGTTCATAAGCCTTGTCTACAAGTCCAAAATTTCCCCTTTGTATTGCTCAAAATCCTTTTGAACCTCTTGGATTCCTAATCCCACCTCAGGTCAACTTCAAAATACTATATTTAAAACTCCCCATATTAGTTTTACAAAAACCTATCAAGGTTTCTATGGAATTCAAAACGAGCTTTCCAACAAACCCAAAATCACAACAAACGGATTTTGTATGAAAAAGTTATGTCAGTTCAGAGCTCTAGGGGTTAAAACAGGCAAACAGGATCTCTCTAGGATTACCTCACAACATACGATACACGATACTTAGGAAGTGTCGATGATACTTAGGAGCAAATGATACATGATACTTGAGCCAAGATGATACATGATATTTGCTATAATGATACACAATACTTGAGGTCAACGATACTTAAAACTTCATGATATGGTACTTGAGCTACCACGATACACGATACTGACCTTTGGCAATACACGATACTTGTGAAGTATCGCGATACACACTATGGATCCTCACGATATGCGATACTTAGTGAAGTAACGATACATGATACACAGGGGAACAATACAATAGCTAGCTTGAGCATGATACACGAGGGGTAACGATACACGATACTCAAGGGACGTGATACACGATACTTAAGTATCGCGATACACGAAACTCAAATAGTCATAATACATGAGACTTGATTAATTACGATACATGATACTTCAAGATCCATAATACTTAGATATTGCGATACTCGACATACTCGACCTGACGATACATGATACCTAGGTATTGCGATACACGGGGAGATGATACACGATACTCGACAAGTATCGCAATACATGGGAGTTCTGGTATCGCGATACGTGAACTCAACCAACCATGGTACTTGGAGTTTTTGAAGTCCAAATTAAAAACTTTTTGTAGATATGTGTACCTTATGCCCTCCTTGTCACCCCTATGTGCCTACAGATGCAAAATCTATCTCCAAACCCATGATACTACACTCGCGATACTTGATGCAAGTTGTCTCACATTCTATGGATCTCAGTCAGATTTTTGATGTTTTGAGAGCGCAAAGCTCCTCTTCGATAGTATTTCAGCACTCAACTCTCTCTAGATGCCTTACCTGCAGCCACAAATGAAAAACGAGGTGTAAATGTGGTGAATATGCAGTAAAAATGAGAGATTGCTACTAAGATGAAGACGGGAGAGGATGGTGATGATGACGATGATGAAGGTGGAGAAAAAAATAAAAAACTCAACAGAAAATGATGATTTTTTTACCTTCCAACGTCGATACTCTATGTCCTACCATCACACTCGTCCTCAAAGCTCTCTCCCTGGCAACGACACCAAATTTGGTGTCACTCTAGCACAATGGTAAGTACCAACGTGAGGAGATTCACCTAATAAATGTCAATCCATGGAGACGTGAGGATTGGTATGAAGACCGTGAGCAAGTGAAGGCACAAGTGCGTGAGTGAAAGCACACAAGCATGCACACACATACACATACACACATACAAGGTAAGAACAAGAAGAGGAACAATGGAAAGCTTCTATTACACAAGAACTCTCTTACAAAAGCTGAAATCTCTAACATCCTAAAAAATGAGCTCCCTAGCTCTTTTAATAGTTTTTTGAGTAGTTTTGGCCCTCTCCAGACCTAATGTCTGGCCTAATTAAAAAATTAGGTTCTAAGGCTTATTTGAGGGCTCAAACGGAGTCTAAAAATTATGAAAATTGGTAGGTCGATACTTCTAATACTCCTCAAGCTTGAGGACTTCTCGACTTGAACAGATGGAGTTGCGAAAATGTGAAATGGTATTTACAATGGTTTTTAGTGATGAAAATCACTATTTTAATAGGGATTTCTATTGAAATTTGACATATACTTCCTAGAGCTCCCTACATGCTCCTTCTGCTTATGTGTCCACTTCCTTCACACGTTCTTGTGCCTTGTGCTTGTCTTTGAGTGTCAACAACTATCCACATGCTCTTTGTATTGTGATCACTTTCTAAAATTAGTGGGGGTATGGGCACTAAGGCTCTATTCACATTATCCTCCACTATGATATATATAAGTGGAATAACATTGGAAGGGGGTGGAGGTTGTTGACCTAACATTGGTTGCAAATTTTTCCTAGCTTGGTAGTGGGGTTGATAAGGCTATTGGGGCCTAAAGTATGATTGTGGTTGGTATCTATTTGGGTATCTTCCTGGTTGCTGATATGGCTACTCATAATTTTTCCTAACCACATGTTTGTTGTAGGGTCAATCTTGTGATAGATCTTTGAAATTTCTAACTCGTCTCCAAAGTTATCCTCAATATGTATACACATTCATACACATTATTCTATCTTCCTAGGTTCCTTCAATTACACATAAGATCGTAATTTGTACTTAGCAAGCCATCCAAAAATAATACCACTTGTTTGGTGGGTGTGGGAATGGGGCATCTCTCAAAATATTTCCTAGACCTGCAACATGCTAGCCTCACTATCTCGTGAAGTGTTTGTTTGAAGCTATGGATCAATGATGAAGTGTTATGGCTGATACCACTCTTAGAGAACTATGTGATCGATGCTTCAAACAATTGATTGATGTCCCTAAAATAACCTTGATGTAGTGGTTGGAACCACATTAAAGCCGTGTTCTTCAAGGTTAAACCAAAAGCATTATATTGAGTGAACAAGTCGTCAACCTGTTGGGCTCTCAACATTATTTTGAATTTAGCCACATGATCATAAGAATTCAGCGAGATGTTCTCTTGCTCTAGGTAAGGGAAACTCACCCATGCCTCTATGATGTCTAGGTCTTCTCAATCTCTCTTGATCCATTCTATTTTTATCCCATCCTCACCTCTCTTGCCTGAAGGGTTTGTGAAGCTTACTTCAAGTCTCTCTCGAGCCTTCTCTTTATGAATTCCTTGAACCTAAGAAGATCCGGCTCCATGGCCACCATGCAAACCATGCGGTCCCTGAGGAGGGAATATGAGTTCACCTTTCCAAGTGTATGCATGTCTTCCATGTTCCATAACCACAAACATCCTCTCAAAAAGTTATCTAAATAGATTACCTTCCTAGGGGTGTTCGAGTCTTTGAATTCATATATAGTCACTCCACCTATCTCCCTTAGTTTGTCCATTTTGAGCCTCTAGAATGGTTTTTTCATTTATCTATTAAGAAAAGCTCTATGATCTTATTATCTGGAGGAATCCACTTTGGTGTGATTATCCTTGATAAAATAGACTTGCCATGAGGTGTTCTTGGCTCCTTTCCCACGTTTTCCTGCTCCAAATCTCCTATTTTTGAGTCAAGAATAATAATTCCAAAATTATTTATCCTATCACATGAGCTCGTAACCACATGCATGGTTCCTTGCTTATCAATATATGATCCGTCTTCGAATTTGACCATTTAGAGCTCAATTATGAAGGGTTGATCATGTTTTTAAAGTTGGACCACTGATCTTCTCAATCCGTCCTCATAGATGCAAGCATCTAATTAGTTGGTTTGTATATTTTCCAATTGAGTGTTATAGGGACCTTTAGGGGTCCGCAAGTAGGCAAGTCATGCCTATAGGCATTTCCATACTAAACAAGATTTTTGAATCACACGTCTCTAAGCTCAACACGTAAGGGTAGTCATTGAACTATTGCGCCCACGACCTAGCGGTGCGATTGACACTCGCTTCAGATGACCTAATGCTTTTTCTATCCCATCCAAGGTCTCTACCAATCCTAAGGTTCATATGCCTTGCAAATTGACCCAAATTCCTAAGTACAACCACATTGCTGGGTCCTTTTGTAATATTCCCTTTTTCATTTTAGGTTCTTTTGGGTGTTATTTTCTTGTGTTGATATGGTTGTTGTCAAGATCACTTACATTTTTTGCAATTGATGTTCTTCCTTATCAAATTATGTTCTTTTCCACTTCGATTATCTTCAACTTCATAGAAATTATTCTTGGACTTGAGAGATTAAAAGTTCTTGAGCTCTTTAATCTAAGTGATGCTTAGCCTAAACAAGAAATCGACTCAAGGGGTTTAGTGAATTCCCAACTTCAAGCTTGATGCATTTATGGATGCTCTAGTGCCTAAGACTCATGCTCTCAAGCATGTCATGTACACAAAGCTTGCTTAGGCTTTCGAAGGATTGCCAATTTTTGCCAAAAATGCCAAAAATTAGCTCAAAATTGACCAATATTTGGCAACCCTAAAAAATCCCCTGGGTTGTCTATCATGATAGATAGTCTATCATGACATACTTTTCTATCACAATGGACACCTATCTATCATGATGGACAAAGTCTATCATGGGGCTTGTCTTTCGCGATGGATAGAGTCTATTATGATGGACTGATTATGCAAGATTTCTATCTATCATGCATGTGCGTGTCATGATGGAAAGTCTATGTGCCCCGATGGGCACTAACTATCGTAGGTTGTGGTCTATCATTTGTCGACAATAAATGCTAGACATTGTTTATCATAAAATGTGTCTATCATGATGGATAGAGAAAACACCTATTTTGCAAAAAAGTTAGTATGTTTTCTTGATGTGCAAGTGATCTAGCCTGCTGTGATGTACCTATTTTTACCAAACACTCCTCTTTTCTATTTGTTGCAATAGATAGAGGTCATCATGTCATAGTCTGTGCACAAAATTGTCATATGTGCTGATGCTGGTGGTGGTGGTGCTACTGCTGATGCTGATGCTCATGTTGGTGCTTGCTAGAAAGCTCTAGAAAATAGAAAGCACAAGATGCACGAAATCATGTGCTCTCGCTCTCTCTCTTTGGCTCTCAAGAATTAAATGAGGAGAATGCAATTGAAGAGGGAATATGACCATGAAGGTGAGTTTTTCGCAAGGGTGGAGATGCTGGTAGGGAGAGAGTAGGGATGGTAGGGATGATGATGAAGAAGGAATAAAGTGAAAAAAAAAACAAAAAATTTACCTATGATTCCAACATCAAATCTCTACATCTTACAATCACATGCTCGTCCTTGAAGCTTGCTCCTTGGCAGTGATGGAAAATTTGGTGTCACTGTAGCATAATGGTAAGCACCAACATGAGGAGATCCATCTCATACTTTTCAATCCGTGGAGACATGAGGGTAGTATGATGACCATGAGAAAGTGAATACACAAGTCCGTGAGTGAGAAGCACACTAACATGCAAACACATACACATACACACACATGCGTACAGAGGGTAAGGCAAAGAGGAAGAGCAAATTCTTCATCTGCTCTTCAACGTGTATATCTTCTTGCATCATGTGGAGGAACATATTTTTCCTTGTTATTTTTCAACATCCTAGGTGTAACTATCTCATCATCAATATCCAAATGAGGCATGTACTCTCTCATCTTCTCTTTCCCTTTCTTTTTTCTTCTTGCATAGTCTTTTACATTTTGATTGCATGATGTTTCAAGTCTAGTAAACTCATATGAACCATAATCTTGACTTTCTTCATGATCGAAATGTCTACTTGTCTCTGGCTCATCATGAAAATTATGCATAGCATCATTCATGTCATTCTTTATCGCAACCATATCTTTGGATGCCTACCATGAAGCATTCTCATCAAATATAATGTCTCTAGTCACTATATATTCTTTTGTTACAGGATTATAGCATCTATATGCTTTCTTCTCTTTTGAATATCAAACAAATATGCACTTTTCTGATTTAGTCTCAAACTTGTGTCTCAATCGACTAGGCATGTGTGCATAACAAATACACCCAAACACCCATAGATAGCTCACATTTGGTTCATGCTTCCATAGTCTCTCATAAGGAGTCAGATCATGAACCATTCCTAATGGAGCTCTATTTACGACATGTACAATTGTATGACAAGCTTCTGCCCAAAATGTATCTAGCATGTACTTTTCATTTAACATACCTCTCACAACTTCTTCATCATATGACTCTTGCATTCTACAATACCATTTTATTGTTTCACCATAGACATTTAATGTACATGCCAAATTGCTTCTCATTAACCATGTTCTTAAATTTGACAAAGCATTCAAAAACTTCACTTTTATGCTTTAAAAAATATATCCAAGTATATCAGCTATAGTCATCAATGAATATCAAAAAGAAAAGTGAGCCACCAACTGATGAATCAGCTCTAGAGGTCCAACTACATCACTATGAATCAGCTCTAGAGGTCTCTTTCTATTCATTTCTCTTTTCAAAAATTTCATACAATGATTTTTGCCAAATGCACAGTACTAGTGTGTTCACACACATTACTACTGAAATATGTCAACAAATCCCCCTTGGGAGTGATGCAGTGAACATGAAGCTTGCACTCATGTATAAGGAAGTGCCAAGATATATGGAAAGAGATCAATCCACAAAAGGAAGTAAGCCTAAAGCCTTGTAGAAAACTTCAAACTTCTCTCCGAGCAGAGCCTTTGTGAAAAGATCTACAGTATTATCCTATATGGGCACATAATTCAAACTGATCTCCCTAGTAGAGAACCTATCCATGACATAATGTTAATGGACCTCAATGTGCTTTCTGCAAGCATGGAACACAAGGTTCCTCGCAACTGCCAATGTGCTCTCAATGTCAGTGAAGATGATGGTGGAAAAAGATTGAGTAACAGCCAAATTATCCAAAAGGCATCTTAGCCACACATACTCAATACACGTTATAAAAGCTACCCTATATCAGCCTCACAACTAGAAGTAACCACAGAAGGCTACTTCTTTCTCAACCAACATATGCATGAGCTACCAAGCATGAAGCAAAAACCATTAGTCGAAACATGACTGTCATAGCAAACAATCCAATCAGATTAAAAAAAAGCATGTAAATCTAGCAATAGTGATCCCCCTTTAGGATAAAACAGTCCAAGTAGTTAGGTACTACTCAAGTAGCGAAAGATGCCCTTTAACGATGTGCCAATGCTTGATACCTAGAAAATGCGTAAACTTGCTCATCTGAGAGACACCAAACTAAATATCTAACTCAATTGTGCATAAGTAAATCAAGCATCCAACAACATGGTGATAAAAAACAACATGAAATACATCTCGAACATCATGAAGACTCAATCATAAACCTGTTTCCATGGGAGTGGTAATAGGTTTGCATTCTTTAAGGCCAAACCAATTCAATAATGTCTTAATTTTTTTTTTTGACACAAACTTATTCCCATTAATGTGAATACGTTGAATGCCCAAATAATGATGCAAATGCCCCAAATCTGACATCTCAAAATAGGCATGCAGATCAGCCTTAAGATCAGCAATATGCTTCTCATTAGGACCATTGAGCAGTATGTCATCAACATAGACAACAATGATCGGAAGCACATTTGCATGCTTCACATATAAGGTTTTTTGCATTGGATTATTCTAAAAACCATGTGCAATCAAGTAGGCATGTATCTTTTCATACTAAGCACGTGGTTCTTGCATCAAACCATATATTTCCTTTTTCAACCTACACACTTTGTTTTCATGAACTTTTTGCACAAAACCATGAGGCTGAAAAACATACACTTCTTTATGTAAGTTACCATTTACGAATGCAATTTTAATCTCCAACTGATGTACATTCCAATCATGATGAGTTGCAAGTGCAAAGATGCTATGAATTGTCGTCATTTGGCTTACATCTTGCCATCTCCATGAGAGAAATGTTCTTTCTTTTCAACAACTCCATTATGTTGAGGTGTATATGGCATTGTACATTGATGTTTTATCCCACATCCAACTAGAAATGCATTAAAATTGCAAGACATATAATCCCCCCTCAATTAGAATGGAGGCTGCCCATTTTACATGCTGACAGATTTTTAGCCAAAACCAAAAATTATCTATAGCACATAAATAGTTCAGGCTTTTCGTTAAATGGATACACCCATGCATGCCTAGAAAAATCATCAACAAAATTCATGAGGTAAAGTTAGTTCTCAAAAGCAGGTGTCAACATAGAACCACAAACATCATTATGAATAAGCCATAATTTTTAATCAACTCACATTGAACCATCTTTTGAGAAGGAGCAACACTACATTTTTTTAACTTCACAGACATGTTTATGAGTTGCCTCAAGTTTGGGCATAGAGGACACCATTTCAAATTTCTACATGCATAGAAAATTAGAAAAATTTAAATGATAAAAGCATGCCTGCCAAATCTTTGCATTAAAGATAGCCTAAGAATCTTGAACTGCACATGCTATATCATTCATAGATTTTGCATAGTGTATGAGCTTATACAACCCATGATATAAAATCCCAAAAGCAATGATAAAATCACCATTTAACATATCGCAATTGTTGGTGCAAAAGAACCCAATCCCACATACTTGGATGATTAGTATATTTCTCATGGAACCTTATATGACTAATCCCTTGTAAAATCAAGAACATTTACCTTTGTAAAAGTGCATTACTTGCACGTGGAGTTAGGGAACATCGAATCTCAATTCATTTGGTAGTTGATTGATGACACAATATATCCTATAGTTTAGGATTTACTTTCAGGTGGACTTTTGAATTTGAATTCAAAAACGTTGGCTACAAACTCAAATATAAAAAGAGGATCAAAAGATCTGTGTGATATGTCAACTTCAGGAAATCAAGAGAGAGGAATACATTGTGGTTTGAGAGCTTAATCCATAGCTCAACCACTCTTCTCATGTTGTGCAATAGATTATTTCCAATAACATTGTATTTATATATGATCTAATACATACATTTTCATTACTTCTTCACTTCGCTTCTCTACCATGACTACATGAGTACAGTGATATTCTAAGAGCTTGTTCTCAGTGTATGATTGATCATTTGTCATGATTTAAAGAACCATAGATTCAGTATACTATCTGCTTTATAATTACAAAATCTCTTTATCATTGCTTCTCTGAGTCATGAGATATATTCACTTCATTACTCTCTGGTCTGTTGACTGATGCATCCCAAAAATGTCGAGGCACTCCTATGATTTGCTAAACATTATACTCACTGTGTAGTTCATTATTTTTATTGAAATCACTCATGATTGGTAGCTCTCTAAGTTAATTAGGCATCACCAAAAGGAGTTAGACTACTTGCTACTGTACTCAGAGCATTGTTCAATATACTGAACAGGTGTAGAGACAAAAATAGCAAGTCTATGATCAATTTTCTATCTATCTGTTTGGATCCATTGATTAGTAGATCATGTTCCAAACAACATAGGTGATTATGTTCATATATTTATGTAGTGATTTGTGTGAACACTGTAGGACTGCCAGACACTTTTTTCCCTCTTTAGGAGGTTTTTTCCCCTAGCTTTTATATACATCTATTGTCCTAACGAGCTACTTATCTTTGTACATTCTAGTGGTAATACATTTAGCATTGTGTGTTGTGCTCCAATCTTCTTCTTCTTCCTTGTGCTGTTTGCGTGCTTTCACAGACATCTAACTCCAACAATTGGTATTAGAGCGGGTCATCCGTTCATCTAGGGCGTTGTCGGCACTCCTTCGGTTTCGGTCTCAAAATCACACAAATTTTGGTGATCATACTCAGGGTGTTTCAGAGATCAAACCAGCTTTGTTGTGTCATGCCAAAATCGCGATCTGAGCTCATTTTGGCCTCTGAACGCACTATTGGAGCGCTTGTGTAGGCTATTTCATCTTTTTTTCCAAAGGTATATACCAGTTTCAGTTTGCCAATATAAGCGTCTCAAAGTCTGCTACAGGTTTAACATAATTCATTTAGGCAGTTCTGTTCAACTTTCTGAGATATAGTCAGTTTTCTGCATTAAGGTATTTTAGTCATCAACCATGGTTGAAAGCAGTGATGTATTCCGTATGTTGGCTATTGAGGATAAGTTGGATGGTACCAACTACCCGTTATGGGCTTATATGATGCGACATGTATTGGTTGCAAAAGGACTGTGGAATATTGTGTAGGGTGTTGAAAGACGTCTGGTTACACCTGCGACTATAGGTATTGCAAATATAGGTGCTAGAGCTTATGGAGATGGTGTCGAAGATGATGATATTCTACAGATTCCTATTCGTGCTACTGTTTTTGTTGCACCTACTGCAGAGCAAATTCATTGGGATGGTAGAGATGCTCAGGAACATACATTGATAGCTTTTTTTGTTAAACGTGCCATTATTCCTCACATTTCTTGTTGCAAAATAGCTAAGGATGCTTTGGATACACTTACCACATTGTACCATGCTAGGAATGAGGCTCGTGTTGCTTAGCTCCAAAAACAGTTGGAGAGTGAGCACATGAATGAAGGTGATTCTATGGACAATTTTCTCACAAAGATCAAGGATTTGAGAGAACAGTTGATTTGTGTTGATGAACTTATACCAGCTAGCTCACTTGTGCATACCATTCTGAATGGTCTTCCTGACTCATATTAGAGTTTTGCTTCTACTCTTCATTTTATGATGAAAGGCAATCCAATTCCTTGTCATTTGAGGAGTTAGTCTCTATTCTATTGCAGGAAGACCAGTCTAGGTAGAACAGGTCTATTATGCATGTTGCAGATCAAGCTTTCCTGGCTAGTCAGAAGGGCAAAGGCAAATGGAGCTCTTCTACTAATAAGCAAAAATCTGCAATTGCTACACATTCGAAGAAGGAAGACAAAGATGAGAAGAAATGAGAAAAGAAAAAATTGTTTTGCAAACGTATTTTGATGCAGATTGGGTTGGCTCCAAGGATGAGAGGAGGAGCACCTCAGGATACTTGTCTTTTGCAGGTTCAAAGCTTATATCATGGTCATCTAAGAAGCAACCAATTGTGGCATTGTCATCTACAGAAGTAGAGTATAGAGGTCTAGCAAATGCAGCTCAAGAGGCTGTGTGGCTCAATAAACTCTACACAAATTTGGGATTACACAAGCAACTCTACACAAATTTGGGATCACACTCTTACACTCCAATAATTTTTGGAGACAACACTAGCTCACTTCATTTGGTTGTTAATCCTATACATCATGCAAGGACCAAGCACATTGAAGTGCACTATCATTATGTAAGGGAGAAATTGATTAGCAAGGACATTCAATTGTCCTACGTATCAACTCATTTACAATGTGCAGATATACTCATTAAGTCCTTAGATGGAACTAAGATGAGCATGTTCAAATTGATGATTGGTTTGCAAGGAATCAAGGAGGAATGAAGACCAAGCATAGGCTTGAGGGGGAGTTGTTGCTGCAAAAGAACCCAAGCCCACATACTTGGATGATTAGTATATTTCTCATGGAACCTTATATGATCAATCCCTTGTAAAATCAAGAATGTTTACCTTTGTAAAACTGCATTACTTGCACATGGAGTTAGGGAGCATCAAATCTCAATTCATTTGGTAGTTGATTGATGAGAGAATATATCCTATAGTTTAGGATTTACTTTTAGGTGGACTTTTGAATTTGAATTCAAAAAATTGTCTCCAAACACAACTATAAAAAGAGGATAAAAAGACATGCGTGATATGTCGACTTTAGGAGATCAAGAGAGAGGAATACATTGTGGTTTGAGAGCTTACTCCATAGCTCAACCACGCTTCTCACATTGTGCAATAGATAATTGCCAATGACATTGTATTTGTATATGATCTAATACATACATTTTCATTACTTCTTCACTTCACTTCTCTGCCATGACTACATGAGTACAGTGATCCTTTAAGAGCTTGTTCTCAGTGTGTGATTGATCATTTGTCATTATTTAAAGCATCATAGGTTTAGTATACTATCTACTTTATAGCTACAAAATCTCATTATCATTTCTTCTCTGAATCGTGAGATATATTCACTTCGTTACTCTCCAGTCTATTGATTGATGCATCCTGAAATTATTGGGGCACTCCTATGATTTGCTAAACATTATACTCAGTGTGTAGTTCATTATTTTTATTGAAATCACTCATGATTGGTAGCTCTCTAAGATAATTACACATCACCAAAAGGAATTAGGCTAATTGCTATTGTACTCAGAGCACTGTTCAATATATTGAATAGGTGTAGAGACAAAAATAGCAAGTCTATGATCTTGGATCAATTTCCTATCTATCTATTTTGATCCATTGATTAGTGGATCATGTTTCAAAGAATATAGGTGATTATTTATGATCAATAGAAAAGTAAAGAGGCCCACTATAGGCTCTCCAGCACTTGTTTTTGGCTGATGTGAAGCAGGTCTAAGCAACACCACTTCATCTCTAAAACCATCTCTTCCAACAATAACTCTACATCTGTCAACAACAAATTTGACAACCAAGCCAATCTTGGCTTGTGCTGAAACTGACAACAGATATTTCTTAATCCTTAGCACAAACAAAGCATCTAAAAATGTGAAATAAATACCATCAACAGTAGTCGGAATGATCTTATCAACTCCCATTATAGGATAAGAGGAGTTATTAGCACATGTGATAGTATTCCCTTTACAGGTAGGCTCATATGAACTAAATAAAATGTGTTGCAAGGAAATATTTTTGGTTTCCCCTCTCTCAAAGTACCAAAAATATGATTCTACTACAGAGATACATTGTTCAATTTTAGGTGTAGAGCCCTCTGCAACAACCATTCTAGCCTCTTTCTTCTTTACCAATTTTGGACAAGACTTTGTGACATGATCCCTTCTAACTAGCTAAGAAAGCTTGATCTATAACACGCCTAATGTACCTGTTCTTCCTAGACTTATCTTCTTGCACTAAAACAGAGACTTACTCCTCAAATGTTAAGACATTTGGATTTCCTTTTATCATCAATCAAAGAGTAGAAGCAAAACTCTCATATGAATCTAGAAGACCATTAACAACGATATGCACAAGTGAACTACATGCAAGACTTCATTTTCAGAAATCAAATGCTCTTTCAAATCTTTGATCTTTGTCAACAAAGTATCCAAGGAATCTCCTTCATTCATATGCTCACTCTCTAGCTATTTTCAAAGATAAGAAACAGGAGTTTCATTTCTTACTTTGCTTAAAGTTGTAAGTGTATCCCAAGCATCCTTTCTTGTTTTGAAAGAATGAATGTGAGGGATAATGGCAAGTTTGATAGACAAATCTATCAATGGATGTGCCTAAGCATCTCTGCCATCTCGTGAAAGTTGCTCTATAGTAGCTGTAGTAGGAACCGTAGCACGAATAGGATTTTGAAGATCGTCATCTTTAATGCCATATGCATCACCTTCAATTACTTTATTTGAAAGTGTAGTAGGTCATTTTTCAACACCCTACACAATATTCCACAGTCCTTTTTCCACCAATACATGATGCATCATATATACCCATAATGGGTAATTGGTACCATCCAACTTGTCCTCAATAGTCAACATATGGAATAAATCATTTCTTTTAGCCATGGCCATTGACTAAAGGATTCTGATGCAAAAAATTGACTACATCTCAAAAAGTTGAACATAACTACCCTATCAAGCTTTGCTAAACCTATAGCAAATTTTGAGGCGCTTGTATTGACAAAACCAATACCTATATATATATATATATATATATATATATATATATATATATATATATATATATATATATATATATATATATATATATATATATATATATATATATATATATATATATATATATGGTTGGCAAAAAAGGAAAGAAATGCCTACAGAGCTACTGTGATAGTGCATCTAGAGGCACCATGAGTATGTTCACCAAATTTCATGCAATTCTAAGACTATGACCGAATGGATTTCAACAACACCCTAGATGAAGCAATGACTTGCTCTGATACCAATCGTTGGAGCTTGAGGTGTGTGGAAGTAGAAGAACATCACAAGGAAGAAGAAGAAGCTTAGAGCACAACACACAATACTGATTGTATTACCAAGCTCTCATAGTGCTTCCTTTAGATTGCTATGCTATGGGTACCTTTAGTCTTGGTGATGAGAATGAGCCTATTTTGTTTGATGAAGCACAAAATTCAAAAAATTGGATGGCTGTTATGCAATCAAACTATGATGCTATTATGAAAAATGGTACCTGGTCTTTATGTGACTTGCCTCCTGGCAAGAAGGCCATTCGCACGAAGTGGGTATACAAGCTAAAGCGTGCATGATGGAACACTTGATAGGTATAAGGTTAGGCTTGTTGCAAAGGGTTATGCTCAAGAAAGAGGTTTTGATAAGACCTTTGCTCCTACATGTCGAATGACTACTGTTCATAGCATCTATGCACTTGCAGCTCATCGTGGTTGGAACATACATTAGTTGCACATTAAAACAACATTTTTGAATGGTGACTTGCATGAAGAAGTGTATGTCTTTCAGTACCACATGCTTGGTATGAAAAGCTCCATGCCTACGTGATTGCACATGGTTTTGAGAATAGTCCAATTGAAAGCACCTTATATGTTAATCATGCAAATGATGTACTTCTGATCATTTTTTTCCATCTTGATGACATGCTCCTCACTGGTCCTCATAAGAAGCATGTTGCTAACTTTAAGGCTGATTTGCATGCCTCATTTGAGATGCTAGATTTGGGGCATTTGCATCATTATTGGGCATTCAGTTTATGCAAGTTGATGGCTGAATAGCCTTGTGTCAAACAAAATATATTGACACATTATTGCAAAATTTTGTCCTTGCAGACTACAAACCTATTGCCACTCCTATGTAGACAAGTTTAAGGTTGAGTCTTCATGATTTTGGAGACGCATTTGATTTTGTTCTCTATCAGTAGGCTGTTCGATGCTAGATTTACTTATGCATTACTCAGCTTTATATTCAGTTTGCTATCTCACAGATGAGTAGGTTTATGCATTGCCCAAGTGTCAAGCATTGACACGTGGTTAAGTGGATCTTTTGTTACTTGAGTGGTACTCCACTACTTGGATTGTTTTATCCCAAGGGGGGATCACTACCGCCAGATTTACATGCTTTTTCTGACTCAAACTCAATTGGTTGCTATGACACTCTTATGTCCACTAGTGTGTTTTACTTCATGCTTGGTAGCTCATGTATATCTTGGTTGAGCAAGATGCAGCCTATTGTGGCCACTTCTAGTTGTAAGGCTAAGTATAGGGCAGCTTTCACAATGATTGTTGAGTGTGTTTGGTTAGATGCCTTATTGCTAATTTGGGTGTTGGTCAATATTCTACCATCACCATCTTCATTGATGGTTAGAGCACATTGTCAGTTGCAAGGAACCCTATGTTCCATGCTCTCACTAAGCACATTGAGATGCAATATCATTATGTCAGGGAGAGGTTCTCTACTAGAGAGATCAGTTTGGCATATGTTCCCATACATGAGAACATTGTAGACCTTTTCACAAAGGCTCTGCCTAGGGGGATGTTTGAAGCTTTCCGCAAAGCTTTGGGCTTACTTCCTTTTGTGGATTGATTCCACATAGCTTGGTGCTTCCTTATACATGAGTGCTAGGTCCTCATTCATTGCATTAGTCCTAAGGGGCATTTGTTGATATATTTAGGTAGTGATGTGTGTAAACATACTAGGACCATTGGGGCATGCTTTTCCCTATTTAGGAGGTTTTTTCCCCCAGCTTGTATATACATCTATAACCCTAACTAGTCACTTATCTTTGTACATTCTATTGGTAATACATTTTGTATTGTGTGTTGTGCTCCAAGCTTCTTCTTCTTCCTTGTGGTGGTCGCATGCTTCCGTAGACCTCAAACTCCAACAAGATGCCCATAAGGTGCACCTTCTTCATAGTATTTTTTATGGTCCTATGAAAACACATTCATTTGGGAATCATCTATACATCATGAATTTCATTGATGACTTTTCTAATCATGCATGGTTTTATCCATTGAAAGTAAAGTCTGAGGTATGTATGTGCCTTAAATAGTTCCTGGTTATGGTTGAAAATATGTGAGCATGTAAAATGGGTATGCTCTCTTTTGATCATATACACCTAAAAAAAAGAAGGATTTGTAAAGTGTTATATACACCTCAAAAAAATGGATTTGATGATAGGAGGAATAGGCGAGGTGTATCTCATGAAAATGGCGAGCTGTATGGTAATACACAGGCTTTACCACATAGCTTCTTGCTTGAAGATATTATGTGTGCAACAAATGCACTTAATAGGTGTCCCTCAAATTGTAGTCTATCACTCCATATAAGTCTTGGCATGATTTGAAGCCATCTACAATGCATATGCATGTATTTGGTTGTTTTGCATATGCATTAGTGCATAAAAAAATGCATAAAAATGGATGATAAGGTTGTGAATCATTATTTTTTTGGGTACCATACTGAAAGCAAAGGATATCATCTATATCATCCACAAGCTAAATGCATTTAGGTTAGGTGTGATGTTGTTTCTATGGAAGATGAAATTCAGCCCTTATTTTCATGTAGCAAGGAGGCATTAGTTAGCTCAAAGGATGTGTATGACACTTTGTTGCCTTTTTTTACAAGTAGACATTCAAGGACTATTCCAAATGAGACAACTTCATAGCCTTTATAGGTTTCAAATGATGATGTAGATCATTTAGTTTCTAATGAAAATTTACGTGATGCACTTATTGATCAGAGGGATGACATAGAAAAGGAAAATTCTATGCCTAAATGGTTGGTGGAGACTTTAAGGGATAGTAAACTCAATTCACATTTTTCCATATTGTATTTTTCAAGCTCTAATAGTGCTTCGTTTGCATCAGATTATTATGCAATGGTTTTCCCTAGTCTTTGTGATGAGAGTAAGCATGTTTCTTTTGATGAGGACACATAACTCAAAGAATTGGAGGGCTACTATGCAATTAGAAAATGATGCTATTATGAACAATGGTACTTGTTCTTTATGTTATTTGCCTTCATGAAAAAACTCCATTGGCACTAAATGGGTATACAAGCTAAAATGTAAGCCTAATGGAATAGCTCATACGTATAAGTCTTGGATTGTGCATCTGGGTAGTTGCAAATCATAGCGGTTGGAATATACATTAGTTTGACATTAAAATCAATTTTCGAATGTTGATTTACATGAAGAAGGGCATGTATTTTAGGGCCATGGTTTTGTGCAAAAAGGGCATGAAAAAAAGAGTGTAGGTTGAAAAAGGCATTTTGTAGATTGAAGCAAGAACCACATGCTTGGTACAAAACTAGATATGCCTACTTACTAGCACGTGGATCTGAGAATAGTCCAACTAAGAGCACCAGATATGTTAAGCATGCAGACGATGTACTTCTGATTGTTGTATATGATGATGATATGTTGCACACCAGTCCTAATGAAAAGCATATTTCTGAATTCAAGGCTGATTTGCATATGTCCTTTGACATGCTAGAATTTGGGCCTTTGAATAAATATTTGGGCATTCAGTCTATGCAAGTTGATGGGGTAATAGGTTCATGTCAAACAAAATACATTGACACATTATTGTAGCATTTTTCCCTTTAAGATTACAAAGATATTTCCAATCCCATGGAGAGAGGTTTATGATGAGTCTTCATGATGCAACAGATACATTGGATGTGGTTCTATATTAGCAAGCTCTTGGATGCTTAATTTACTTATGCATAAATCGGCCTAATATCCAATTTGTTGTCTCACAGATGAGAAAGTTTATACAATCATGATCTTCATGACACAAACTCATGAAGCTACTTCGAATCAGAGCGGAAGACGGTTGTGCAGTCATTTCTCTTTCTATTTACAACCCAATCGCTGCGTTTGCGCGAGTCTTGCATGTAAAAAGCCAGTTGATATCCCGTACGTAGAAAGATGATACTGAAATAACTGTAGAATTGAAGCTATGGCCAACCGAGAACAGATTTACTGTCAAGTGTGTCAATGCATCAACATCACCAGGAAATAGCATTAACTCCTTCAATCTTTACACCCGAAGCAGATGGTGTCAAAAAAGAGCTTGAACAATGTCAAAAACTCATAAAACTAGGAGTAATCATATGTAAACCTGCATACTGAATCACTCACTCCACCGGATGTATTTACTTAATCGAAAGAAACCAACTAGACTTATCAACATTTATGAACAACTTGCATACATCTCCTATGGAAAGGCTCGATATGTTTTCCACTTGCATCATCAAAGAGGCCCCAAAATCTAGGTGTGTCCCCCTTAAGAAAACCTCAACATGACCCTCTTTTTCAACATCAAAGGCTTTATCCAAAACTGTAACCGCTATAGCAATCAGCACATGGTCATAGATAAGCAGTATCCACAAAAGTGTACATAATGTGTATGTGCTCAGTATCTACAATAAAATGGCATTGAAAAGGTTGAAGTTACAACCCAAACAACAAGTGTCTTTCAACTCCGTTCTTTAGGCTCCAAAACTTGCATAAATTTGTGGTGGCTATAACCACCACAACAAAAAACCATTCAAGAAATATGTAAATTTACAAGTGTGGCTAAAAAACAAAGCTCCAAAGCTTAAAAGTCATTTTTGGAAAAGTACAAAGAATGTTCTCCTTGATGTTCTTGAACATGTTTTAAGAGAATTATGTCTAAAAGTACTCCAAGTTGGCTCCAAGAATCATCCCAAAAATGCTTCAAAACATATTTCAAAAGCAAAGAATGAAGCTTTGAGGTCCCAAAACTTCTTCAAGGTAATGTGATCCTTAGTCTTTTCCCCTACTCAAAAACTCAAAGAGTGTAGCTTAGTGGCATGATGTTGCCACTTAAGCAATCCTTGGGGAGAATGGTACTAGGATAGGTGGCCTTTTAGGAAGTACCAATAACCTCCATCCTCCTTGAATATTGTTGAGGTCCTTCCTCACATGCAACCAACGGTTCCACTCGTCACTTCGTTGAGTCAGATCACAAGGTATTCCAAAGTCATTTCCTTTGTCGCCACCTTGATCATAAGCCTTAGAGAAGGCCTTGGGTGGGTGGCTGGGTGTAGCTCACTTTCATTGCACAATAGCAAAAAGGTTTTGCTTCAAACTGCTATGATACCACTAAAGTGGTACAATGGTGATGTACCATGATGAATTTTCTTTTGCAAGAGCTATGCAATGATGCCCTCACAATAGAAAACTGAGCTCTAGATGCCAGACACAGTGCTCTCCTTGAGACATACAGAATATGCAGAAACCACATCGTACATGGACAGCACGAATAGTTTCTGTAGGTTTCACAAATGTAGTCGAACATGGAGTCTCTAGCTAACTAAGCCACTATATGTTTCATTACATGACATATACAAAAGTGTCTGAGAACCATCTGGCTTTTCACATAGACAGCAATAGTAACAAATGCTTTCTCATGCAATCAGAGTGAGTAGTTGAAAAGTGGTGTTTCCACCAGAGATTGGTGTTCTTTTAATGAGCTATGAGTGAAACATTTTAAGTCATCACACATTAGCTTATGTTCTATGTTTTAGATATGTGTTGGGTTCAACATCCTAAATTTTAGTTTGGTATATCTTTATCATGTCGCTACTAGAAAAAGGAGTAAATCTATGAGCACGTCCATTCATCTGGTGCCTCCTTGCTTGAGATGGTTATCTTGATATGCCTTCTCGCAATCTTCTTCAGACTAGATATACAACTATAATTATTAAGTTGTTCAAGCTTCATGGTTTGTTCTAATTTTTCACTATTTCTTCATCCATTTGTATGTAAACGTCTTGTTCTTGTCATGGGCTTGCTAAATGTGAGAAAGCCTCCTTTGCCAAACTTTTGATAGGGTTTAGTAGCCACACAAGGACAGAACTTTGGGTGACCTCAAGTTCTTTAGCTGTTGAAGTACCATAAGGGAAATTTCTTTGAAAGTTTGAAGGATCTCAATATTCTTCAACGCTTCCTCATACTTGCTTTGAAATTCTTTTAATTCTTCAATTAACTGATGTAGCTAATCATTGAGTCACTTCCAAGTGGTGCGAGCCCCTTGGAGGATAATCACCCATTGTTCCCTCTAGTCCTCGTCTACTACCTTGTTGTCCACATCTTCTATTTTGATGGCATTGAGCAATTAGATCACATGTTCATTGTGCGCTTTTTGCTTTTTGATGAATCTTCCTAGATTTGAGCTTTATACTACATTTTTTATCCTTCCTTCTATCTTTGTTACCATTTGTTTTAACATTTATTAATTGTGGATAGTGGTTTACACTGATTCTTATCATCTTATCTCTTATTAGAATCCGAATTCCTTTGAACTTAGTCAACTCTACCTATAATGTTCTTTCTCTATTGGCTCCATGCCTACACTTTCAGATGGAGACTTGGGAACCAACTCCCAAGTGTTATTCTCCTCAAGAGCTTCAATTTCTTCTTCCATTGCATGCCTCCATTCGGATTTCTTCTTTGCTTCCTCAAGTGTTGAGGGTTCCTCTTGATTTATGTCTTGTGCTAGATAGATTGAATGTTTAGTGACTAGAGAAGTATCAAATCCATAGATTTCTAGTTTTCTTTTCTCCCTCATGGACCTCCTTAGTCCATGATGTAATGATTCTTCCTCTTGTCCAAGTTCATCACATATTTTAGTTTTTCATACAGAGTCGCTTCATCATCTTCTAGGGTATCCTGCTCTTCAACTTTAGGATGATTATCCTTAACAAGTTTTGGAACATCTTCTTCAAGATCATAAGGTAAGTTGACCGTTCTACATGAATCTTCATACCAAGAACTATTCTCATCAAACACTACATCTCTACTCACCAAGAATCCTTTGGTTGTTGGGTTGTATAATCTGCAGCCCTTTTGATTATTATCATATCCACTGAATACACACCTTTCTGATTTTGGATCTATCTTCCCTCTAACCTGTGAAGGAACATGAGCATAAGCAATACATCCAAAAATCTTACAATGATCCAAGCTTGGTCATCTTCCATTCTAAGCCTCATATGGTGTCATGCTATCAAGTGATTTTGAAGGTAACCTATTAATCAAATATGTGGATGTGGATACAACCTCAACCCATATGTAATTAGGTAGGTTCTTCTCATTTAGCATAGACCTTGTAGCTTCAACAATTGTCATATTCCTTCTCTCTACCACTCCATTTTTCTCAGGAGTGTACCTTGTAGTAATCTCTCTTTTGATTCCCTTCTCTTGAAAAAAGGAGTCAAATTCATGGGAGAAGTACTCTCCCCCTACATCTGACCTTAGATTTTTTAATGTTTTACCTGTTTGTTCTCCATAAGAGCCAAATATCTTTTGAAGCATGAAAAAACTTTATCTTTGTGTTTCATAAAGTATAATATAGTCCATCTATTGCAATCATCAATGAAGGAGACATAATACCTTGATCCAGATATTGAAGGATCCTTGTCAAGTCACCATACATCTGTATGAACCAAATCCAAGAGATCTCCATGCATATATCCTTTCTTCATGAATGGTAACTTGTGAGACTTTCCAAATTGACATGCACGACACTTATAAATCATGTGTTGTTTTGACAAGTAAGGGAGTCAAAGTACACTTAGGTCTATGCAAATTTTCTTTAATGATCTTTCACCAATATGTGCTAACCTTTTGTGCCATACTCCCAATTTTGTGAGTGTTTGACTACCATAATAAGAGAGCAATGTTCCTAGTGTCTTGTAGTTCAGATGTGAAAAATTTACCTATCTTTTCACCCTTTGCAATTCTTCTAAATCCTTGACTTGGATCTTCAACAAATGCTCTTGCTTTTGTGAACCTAACCTGTAGGCCTTTCTCCACAATCTATCCTACACTTATCAAATTCTTTGTGATGGTAGGGACATAGAGTACCTTGCTAAGTAGGTTGATGTTTGCATCAGGTGCTTTTACATTTCCTATCTTTTCCACCAACTGCCTTGTATCATCACCTGTCTGCACTTCATGCTTGTTCCTTGAATCTTCTATATCTGATAGGAGGGCCACATTTCCTGCCACATGATTGGAACAACCTGAATCTATGTAGAAAACATGCTCATCAGATTTACCTTGTGGCATGGTCATATTCATGATTAGCAATGAGTCCTCTTGATTTGAGTCTTCTGTGTAGTTATTGAAGTCTCTTCTTTCCCTATTGCCTCCTTGATAGTTTGAATGATTGTACTTGTTGTGGTAGCCATTGAAGTTGTTGTTCCTTCCTCCAAAGTAGCCATAACTTCCTTTATTGTATCCTCTGCCTCTTTGATTCCTAGAATTCCTAAAGCAATTTTTAGTTGTATGATTAGTTAATCCACAAATAGAGCATGAATTAGAGTCGTGGGATCTCCCCCTGCATTGCCTTCCTCCTCTACCTCTACATGTACCATGTCTTCCTCTACCTACATAGTTAGCTTGATGTGTACCTGCTTCATCATCCACTTTCTTTCCTATTCCTTTGTTCTCTTTGGACTTGATTTTATCAGTATACAAGGCACAAGATTGATTACCTTTGGAGCCTTCTCCATTCTTGATAAGCTTGGCCTCTTGAGTAAGTAGTTGTCCTATGAGTGTATTGAAATTTGGTACATGCATATCCATATATAGATCCATAGCTGTGGTGAATGCTTCCCACTTGTCATCTGCCTTCAAGTCATCGATGACCTACCTTACAATTTTCTCTTCTTCTATTACCTCTCCAATGCTTCCCAATTGATTTTCTATGTCCTTGAGCTTTGTGACAAAATTAGTGACATTTTGTTTGGGAACTTTCTTGAGAGTTTTAAAATTCATCCATAGTTGATGCTTCCTGGCCTTTGTACTTGAAGAGAAGAAGGCTTCAAGTGCATTCCACACTTCTTGAGATCTTTTACAACTTCTAATGTGAGGCCAAAAAGAAAAATTTGAGATAGAGTTGAGGAGATAAGACCTTGCAAGTGCATCCTTGGAGCACCATGTGCTCAATCTTTCTTGCTCTTCTTGTGTAGGTTGACCTTTGTTCTTGAAATTTGGCATAACTTCATCTCCAGCTATATAACCATATGAATTCCTTCCTTGAAGATAAGCTTCCATCCTTAATGGCCAGGCTGAGTAGTTACCTCTATCCAATTTCTCAATTGATGAAGGAAATCCATCTACCATGTTGTCCAACCTTGCTATGATACCACTGTGAAGAGATGGATCTCTACTTGGAGAAGATGAAGTGGTGCTGAAGAAACTTTGCACTACACCAACCACATAAACTCCACGGACATGAAGTGGACTCTTTTAGTTTGCCAATGGATATTTTAGACACCCTATGTACCTTGGAAGATCACTCTCAAAAGATTGAATCAAAACAGACTAAAGTATTTTGATGCCACTGCACCACAGTGCGCTCTCCTTTTTGAGAGCTCCACGATGATATGCTCGGAGTAGAAAACCGAGCTCCTAAGGCCGCACACAGTACTTCGCACAGATGCTGCAGAATACATAGAAAACACAGTACACAGGGAGCACGAAGACAGACTTTTTAGGTCTTACAAATGCGGTCGAAATTACAGTCTCTCACTCACCAGGACACTATATGTTTTATGTAAGAACACATACAAGGAAGTGTCTGGTGGCCATTTGGCCTTTCACATGGACACTAATGGTAAAAATCTCCCACTAAAGGCCAATATGGCCAAATAAATAATGATAAAGAATACCTGAGTGTAATTATATAAACTATACCTCCCACCCGATGGACATGTTACACAGTATACAAGTGACTGTGTAAGATCAAGAATCAAGTAACCCCCATCAAGTGACAACAGTGTCGAAAGCTATCCTGTGGTAGAGCTTTAGTCAAAGCATCTGCAGCATTATCTCGAGTGTGAGCCTTCTCAAGAATAATGTGCTCAATGGCTAAGCAATCTCTAATGAAGTGATACCTCACCTCAATGTGCTTGGTCTTTGCATGATAGACCGGATTCTTAGCCAAAGCAATGGCACTCTGACTATCACTGAGCAAGCGAGGTACATGCTGAGGTAAACCCATATCACAAGCAAGACGGGAAAGCCACAATGCTTCCTTAAATGCCTCACTTGTTGCAACATACTTTGCTTATGTGGTGGAAACAGCTGTACATTCTTGAAGACAAGATCTCCAAGAGATAGCACCTCCAGCAAAATGAAAAATTTACCTTGATGTAGACTTACAATTGTCTACACAACCAGCATAATCAGAATCTGTGTAACCAATAATGGATGCTTTCCCTCTACCTAAGCATAGACACTTGTCCTTACTGCCACTCATTAGGGGAAAACGTGAACCCTGCATGGGCCTTGTAAGGATCCCTAATTTTTAGGGATTAAAACTAACAAAAGAGGGATTAAGGCCACAAAAAAACCACTAGTGGTAATAAAATATTTCCTTTAAGGAACGTGTTCATGTCGAATAGAGTCATGGGAGATCGTATCCCTTGGATAATCACACGTAAACGGCCACAATTTTCTTCAGTTTGCCTATCAAAAGAAGACAAAAGAGATCCCAAGTAAGAAACAGTCGTGGGCATTCTTATTCATTGGATGAAATGATCACAGATGGCTTGGATCAAAAGGAGTTTTTCTATCACAAAAAGACAAATCTGGAAGCATTCAATGAGGAGAGAGAGCATGTAGATTGGCAGAAAGTGACAAGAGAGGACGCCTAGTTTTGTGGCAGGGTGGATTCTCGTACGTCCGATGGCTCAAGATCTGACGGCTATGACTTGATCTTGGGATCCTCTCAAGAATAAGGATTCACAGCAATTGGATCTAGAAGTGATCCAACGGCTCCAGCTCAAAGCATTCCGAAGTTCAAGGCAAATGAATCCAGACCATTCCCTCTTAAGTCAATCCGAAGATGGAGATACAAAGGCGTAGTTTTTCAAGTTTCAAGCTAAACCATTAGATCTTTGCCACATCTAAGGGACCATACTATATGTCGACTTTTTTCTAACATTTAACATGAGCCATTAGATCCTTGAGTTAATCCAATGGCTATTATTCAAAATCTAGGCCTATCAAACCACTTTTGGAGAAGAACTCGTGGTTTTTAGTCCTTCATACTACCTTTGGCTACAAAGAAACAAGGGAAGCCTATGCGTAGTTTAGGTGATTAAGGGAGTAGACTGTGGCCACCACCCTCTTCTCATTGGTCCATCACTAATCATCACTTAATCTAAAAGGCCCATACAGGGTTCATTTTTTCCCCTAATGTCAAATATCTCAAAATCATCTTGACCTCTTCCCAATGTTTCTTGCCAAGATTAGACATATATCTGCTCACAACTTCCACTGCAAATGCAATGTCTGGTCTCGTAGCTACCATAGCATACATGAAACTACCAACAACAGACTGATAGGGAATTTAGGTCATGAATTCCTTTTCCTCATCTGATTTGGGGCAATCATCCTTGTGCAATTTCACATATGTGGGTAAAGGTGTACTCAATGCCTTTCCACCCTGCATATTGAATCGGTGAAGTACTTTGGATATGTACTCACTTTGAGACAAGTTTATGCATCTTTTACTCCTATCACGAGTAATGCGCATGCCAAGAATATGTTTGGCATCCCCCAAATCCTTCATATCAAATGTCTGACTCAACTTCTTTTTGAGAACTGACAAATCATAAGAGGACTTCCCAGCAATCAACATATCATCGACATAAAGTATCAAGCATATCAAACTGCCATCTCAACATCTCTTTGTGTAGAGACAATGATCCTCATTGGTTCGAGAATAGCCTTGAGATTTCATAAAAGCGTCAAACTTTTGGTACCATTGTCTAGGGAATTGTTTAAGTCCATACAAGCTCTTCTTAAGCTTACAAACTAGACTTTCCTTGCCAGGAACTACATAACCCTCTGGTTGTTCCATATAGATCTCATATGTAAGATCTCCATGCAAGAAAGCAGTTTTCACATCCATTTGGACTAGCTCAAAGTCCTCGATTGCAACGAATCCAAGCAACATGTGCAAGGTAGTCATCTTGACCACTGGAGAGAAGATTTCCTCGAAATCAACACCATGTTGTTGCTTAAAACCCTTTGCAAGGAGTAGTGATTTATAATTTGGAGAAGCACTATCTTATATGAATTTCAGCTTATATACCCATTTACATGGTAAAGCTTTCCTGCCCTTTGGGAAAGTTATTAAATCCCAAGTACCATTCTTGTGAATAGAATCCAAATCACTCTTCATGGCACACTCCCACTTGACATGATCCTCTGTATGCATAGCCTCTTTGTAGCAAGAAGGCTCACCAGCATCGTTAGCATAACAAAATCTAAACCTGGAACATATCTATCAGGTGGATGTGAGACATGTGCAGAATGTCTCAATGGTTGCTGAACAGGAACATGTGCAGACTGATCTGAATGGACATTCTCTTGAACATCCCTATGTGCAGCATTTTTATGTCTGCTAACCGCAGGAATAGTATACTCAAACACCACTCTTCTCACTTCAACCTCCTTAATGGGCTATTTATGCATCTTAGACTCATTGAAAATGACATCACTACTTCTGATCACTGTCCGTGATTCAGGATCCCATAAGCGATATCCAAATTGTCCTTCTCAACCATATCCAAGGAAAATGCATTTCTTTGACTTATGGTCCAACTTTTATATAAGATTCTTGGGTATATGAACATATGCTTCATACCCAAAAACTCGAAGATGATCATAATATGGTGGCTTCCCTGTCCATAACTCTTGAGCCACTTTCAGAACTTTGGCAGTACTAGGTGAAAGGTTAATCACATGAACTGCAATCAATACTGCTTCTGCCGAAAAGCCTTGTGAGAGGTTTGCATGATGCAACATAGAGACTACTCTATCTTGAATAGTTCTATTCATCCTTTCAGCTACACCATTCTGTGCTAGGGTATAAGGAGTTGCAAACTCTCTATGAATCCCTCTAAACTGACAAAAAAGGCTGAATTCATGTGAGGTATACTCACCCCCATTATCTGAACATAAAGCCTTAAGCTTAGTTCATTTTTCAGTCTCAACTGAAGCAAGACATTTTTTGAAAGTAGTGAATACCTCATCCTTTGGTTTGATAGGATATACCCAAACTTTTCTAGTAGCATCATCTATGAAAGCGACAAAGTAGAGAGAACCACCTAAGGACCTAGAAGGCATAGACCACACACATCTATATGAATGAGATCTAAAGGCTGAATTGAAGAGTCAATGTGCATTCTATGCACATTTTTGGTTTGCTTTCCATATTGACAATGCTCACAAAATAAAAAATTGGAGAAAGATAACACAAGTAAGTAGCCAGAACGAGAAAGATTTTCCATTCCACTACGAGATATATGGCCCAAATGACCATGCCAAATACAAGCCATAGGTTGTTCAGTAACAGCTAACAAATGTTCTTTATGTGATACAAATAAAGGATAAAGTGAGCCACCTTTGCTTCCTTTTGCAATAACCATATTTCCCTTTGATATGCAAAAGGACTGAGCATAGAAGACCACCTTGTAACCAAGGTCATCAAGTTGACCAACTGACATCAAACTACGTGATAACTGAGGTACATGGCGTACATTATGCATAGTAAATTTTGAACCATCAATGAATTGCACAACCACATCTCCAATCCCCACAACATCACACTCGCAAGAGTCACCAAGTCTCACAGTACCAAGAGACTTTGCTGCATAATTAGAAAACCATTCTCTGTGTGGTGTCACATGAAAAGAAGCACCACAATCTAGTAGCCATATGTGGGAAAGAGAATCAGCCATAAGGCCTCAATGGCACAGTACGATCAAGTGTCAACACATCAGGATCATCAGAAATAGCAACAGTCGAAGTAGATGGTGCAGGTAAGTGTTTAACATGCCCATCAATGTTATGTCCTTTACCTTTAGCATTCTTTAATGCATAAGAGTCTTTCTTCATATGTCCCTTCTTATGACAATAATGGCATTCGATATCCCTCTTCCTTGATTTACTTCTACTCTTATTCTGTTGACCATTCTTTTCCTTGTTCTTGCTCCTGCCATGTTGCTGATTCTTTCCTTGGTAAGAATCACAAACATTATATGCATCTCTACTCTGAGTGCCAACCATAGATTTTCTACGAATCTCCTCGCTCAAGAGTGCTCCACATATGTCATCACAGACAAGTTTACCATCAGGTGCACTATTGCTAATAGCTGTGAAAAAGGTATCCCATGTTGATGGCAGGGTGCATAACAGCAATGTTGCTTTAATTTCATTATCCATATCCATTTTCTGAGCCTGTAACTGGGAGAATATAGCATCAAACACATTTAGATGAGCAGCAACACTATTTGTGTCCTTCATGCAAAGGTCATATAATTTTCTCATCAGATACATTGTATTTGATGCCGTCTCTTTTTCATATGTATTGCATAACTTCTTCCAAAGCTCCTCTGCACTTTCACAGTCTAATACTATAAAGTAAACATTATCTGCCAGGTGCAAGCGACTGGTAGACTTGGCCATTTCATCTAACTCATCCCAATCATCTTCATCCATGTCAGTAGGCTTCTTTGAAATCCCATTTACTAGCTTCCATTGCCTCCTTTGAATCAGCACATCTTTAATCTGATTTTTCCATAGAGCAAATTTTGTGCCATCAAATTTTCAGATCTCAAAATGGTTTTGGCCCTCCAAGTTATAGCTCCTCCTCGGAAAACTGGCACTAGACCCTAATCCACTAGATGTGCCTAAGACCTCAGATGCCATGATGGTACGGAACTGAATAGAATGATAATGGAGCTAGAAGAGTCCAAACACCAACAAATAAGTGTATCAAAGAGTAAATCGACCATTGTATAGTCGACTAAACCAAGAATCTCAAAAAATTTTTCCAGAGTATCCTCGATAAAATGAGCATATGACCAATGTCAAAATATCATAAAAGTGCAAGTATTGACATGTTTACCTACATAGTGAATCATTGACTCCACTGCATATAATCAGTTACCCAATAGAAGCCAACTAGGCTTATCGAGCACCTATGAACAACTATCATACATCTCTTATGGTGAGACTGGGTAATGTTGGTGCAATTCAAGCCTTCACAATTTGGCTTTGATACTATCTTGAAGACTCAACATGAGAGAAGGACTATAGGAACTTATGCTTATAAGTTCTTACCATTTTATCTCTTGTAAAAGTCTTAGTGACATGGCATTTTATGTAATCACACCTAATTGATTGAAAGTCGTGGAAAAGGTTGTTGTTTAATTGAGAGAATATCTCAATCAACTTTTAGGTGAAAGATTCTAGGAGATTGATTTGAATTCAAATTCAAATCATCACTCAATTCCTATAAAAACTACAAGGAAAAAATCGCGGGTGTGTCAAATCAAGTGATTCAAAGCACATTGGATTCTGCTCGAAGTTGTCTACATACCTACAAAATTTAAAGCATTTTGGTTCAGCCATTGCAGAGAAATCTCAGTCGAAATGCTCACTGGTCTGTGTCTGCAGAGCTCCTAAAATATCGGGGGTAAACTTTATTTTGCTAAAGTGATTTCTCAGAGTATGGTTTGTCATTTCTTCTCATTCCACTTGAAAATGATAGCTTGTTAAGCTAATTTAATTTGTCCAAAAGGAATTTGATCAATTGTAAGTGTGCTGGTCATACTGAGTGAAAGATTGAGCAGGTGTCAATACCAAAATAGCAAGTTTTCTTGGTTTTTGAAGTATTAAGTAGTCTGTTTTGATTTGGTCATTACACACATCATTTGCAAAGTACATATATGATCTCTTGGTGTCATTTGGAAGCTAAGCAAGTGTACTAATCAACTCTGAAGCAAGGAGGGCTGGTACAAAGCAGGTCTAGTAGTACCAACTCAATCTTCTAGGTGTATCCAACCATCCTCTCCCAACAGTGGTATCAGAGCAAATAAGGTAACATGGGAGATGGTTTTCCTTCATTCATTGACAAATTAGACAGGAACAATTACCAAGCTTGGTCTCTAAGGATGAAGACCTATCTACAAGGAAGAAGCTTATTTGGATTCATCTCAGGAGATGAGGAATTGCCCTCATTCAAAGCAAGAGGACTACCCACCAAGGATGAACAAGAGAGGCTCAACACATGGTGTGCAAAAGATGCATTGGCAAGGTCTTATCTTCTGAACTCTATATCTGATTTCCTTTTACCTCATATTAGGAACTGTAAGACTTCCCAAGAGACTTGGGAAACCTTGTCATCATACTTCTCTTCCAACACAAGGGCCAGGAAGAATCAACTGTGGATTGAATTCACAACCCTTAGGAAGCAGCCCAAGCAATCAGTCTCAGAGTATGTGACCAAGATTAAAGATGTGGTAGACCAATTAGCAAGCATTGGAGAGGAGATTGAAGAGGAACAAATAGTAAGGAAAATAACAAATGGACTCAAGGCAGATGATAAGTGGGAAAGCTTCACCACTGCAATGGATCTCTATATGGATATGCATACCCCAGATCTCACAACTCTCATGGGCCAACTATTCACACATGAAGCAAAGTTTACAAAGGCTGGAGATCAATCAAAAGGTAACAACCCCTCTGCTCTATATACTGATAAGAAGATTAAGGATAAAAGTAAAGGGAAGAAGCAAGAAGAAGAAGGCTCTACCTCCCAAGCTAACTATGTAGGGAGAGGTAGATCTTCAAGAGGTAGAGGCAGAGGAGGTAAGTCAGGTAGGGGGAGACCCTACAACTCATCACCATGCAACATTTGTGGATTATCTAACCATACCACAGATGAGTGCTACAGAAACTATAAGAATCAGAGAGGAAGAGGCTATCAAAGAGGTGGATACTCTCAAGGTAGAGGCAGGTTCAATCAACACCAAGGCTACAATGGATACAACAATCAGTACAACAACAATTACAACCACAACCATAATAATAACTACCAAAGTGGATTCAGAAATAGAAGGGATTACAACAACTACACAGAGGAGCAAGATGACTCCCTATTGATCATGAATATGACTTCTAAGTCAGGTATCAATGATGATCACTTATTCTATATTGATTCAGGATGTTCTAACCATGTAGCTGGTAATGTGGAACTACTCTCTGATTTGGAAGAACCCAAGGTCAAACATCAGGTACAGACAGGTGATGATACTAAGCATTCTGTTGTAAAGATTGGTAATGTAAAGACTAGTGATGGTAATCAGAATTTATTGAGCAGAGTACTTTATGTCCCAACAATCACCAAGAACTTAATGAGTGTTGGTCAGATTGTGGAGAAAGGTTTGCAGGTCAAGTTCAATCAACATGGAGCATATGTGGAGGACCCCAAAACATGGATTCAAAAGGATAGCCAAGGGAGAGAAATCAAGTAGATTATTTACTTTTGAGCTAGAAGACACCAAAAACATTGCTTTATACAATTACAAGGATCAAACACTTTCAGAGTTAGAAATATGGCACAAGAGGCTAGGCCACATAGGTGAAAGGACCTTGAAGCAAATGTGCAGGGATCAATGTGTGCTTGGGATACCTAATGTGTCCAAGCAACACATGATTTACAAGTGTGGTGCTTGTCAGTTTGGTAAGTCTCACACGTTGCCCTATTCAAGGAAAGGCTTTATGCATGAAGACTACCTAGACTTGGTACACACAGATGTTTGGGGACCTAGCAAGGATCCCTCCATTTCAGGATCAAGGTATTATGTGTCCTTCATTGATGATTATAGCAGATGGACTGTGTTATACTTTATGAAGCATAAGGATGAAGTATTTAATTGCTTCAAAAGATATCTTGCACTAGTTGAAAATCAAACAGGTAGAAACTTGAAAAGACTAAGGTCAGATGGAGGAGGTGAATATTTCTCCAATGAGTTTGAAGACTTCTTGCAGGAAAGAGGCATCAAGAGGGAGATAACTACAAGGTACTCACCTGAACAAAATGGGGTAGCTGAAAGAAGGAATAGACTCATTGTTGAAACAGCTAGGTCTATGCTTAATGAAAAGAAGTTGCCAAATTATCTTTGGGCAGAAAGTGTATCTACTGCCACCTATCTCATTAACAGGTTGCCATCAAAGTCACTTGATGGAATGACACCATATGAAGCTTGGCATGGTAAGAGACCATCATTGGATCATTGCAAAATCTTTGGTTGTATTGCATATGTGCACATTCCCTCACAGGTAAGGGGAAAGCTAGACCCTAAAGCAGAAAAATGTATTTTTATTGGTTATGACTTGAATCAAAAAGGGTACAGATTCTATAACCCAACCAATAAAGGGTTCAAGGTAAGCAGAGATGTCATCTTTGATGAGAATGACTCATGGTATGAGAATGAATGCAGGAAGGTTAGTCTACCTTATGATTTGGAAGAGGAGTTTCCAAAACTCTCAAAGGAAGAACCAATCCAGAAGGAAGACTCAAGTTCAGAAGATGATGACACAATCAATCTTGAAGAATTCAAGGCATGGAAGTCCAGAGGAAAGATGAAGATGAAGAAGCTTGAGGATATACCAGAATCTTCAAATCAAGCAATGAGGAGATCTCAGAGAGAAAGTAAGAAGCCTATCAGATATGGGTATGATACATCTCTTGTAACTAAGCATTCAATTTATCTTGCAAAGGACTTGTTAAGTGAAGAACCAGGTACATATGAAGAGGCAATCACCAAACCAGAATGGAAAGGAGCTATGGATGAAGAAATGGAAGCTCTCAAGGAGAGTGACACATGGGACTTAGTACCCAAGAAGGACTCTATGAAGGTGATAGGATCCAGATGGATCTACAAGCTAAAGAGGAACTCTGATGGAACAATCAACAGGTACAAAGCTAGGTTGGTAGCCAAGGGTTTTGCACAAACCCAAGGCATTGATTATGAGGAGACATTTTCACCTGTGGCTAAGATGCCAACAATCAGAATTTTGGTGAGTATAGCTGCATCCAAGAATTGGAACATGTACCAATTAGATGTCAAGAATGCTTTCCTGAATGGATGGATATCTGAAGAAGTCTACATGTCACAACCACCAGGCTATGAAGATCCCAAGAAGGTAAATTATGTTTGTAAATTGAAGAAGGCTCTGTATGGTTTGAAGCAGGCACCTAGAGCATGGAATTACAGGTTGAAAACCTATCTCCAAGACCAAGGATTTATAATGAGCAAGGCAGATACATCATTGTTTATCAAAAGGAACAATTCAGAGGTAATCTATATCTGTGTTTATGTTGATGACATCATCATTACAGGCAATGATGTCAATGGGATTAGACACATCAAAGGATAGATGATGAAGGAATTCAAGATCAATGATCTTGGATTATTAAAGTACTTCTTAGGTCTTGAATTGATTTATACAAACTCAGGAATCTTTATCACTCAGAAGAAGTATATTCAAGACATGTTGAAGAGGTTTAATTTGCAGGATGCTAAAGTCTCAAGCACTCCAATGGAGGTCAACCTAAAGCTTAGTGCTCATGAAGGTGATGAAGTCCAAGACATTACAGGATACCAAAGTATAGTAGGTAGTTTGAATTATGCTACCTTAACCAAAATTGACATAGCATATGGAGTTAGTGTGCTAAGTCAATTCATGCACAAACCAAGAGTACCTCACCTAGAGGCAGCAAAGAAGATCTTGAAGTATCTAAAGGGAACTCTAAACCATGGTTTGTACTTTCCTTATACATCAGATATTGATATTAAAGTATATTCAGATGCAGATTGGGCAGGATGCAAGGATGATAGGAGGAGCACATCAGGATACATATGTTTTGCAAGTGACAAACCTATTTCTTGGTCAGCCAAGAAACAACCTATAGTAGCTTTGTCATCTACTGAAGCAGAGTATAGAGGGCTAGCCAATGCCACTCAAGAAGCTATTTGGTTGAAGCTTTTGTATACAGAATTAGGCCTATACACAAGGCCTCCAATTATCTTTGGAGATAACACAAGCTCTCTTCACCTTGCAGCTAATCCAATATATCATGCTAGGACAAAACACATAGAGGTTCATTATCACTATGTGAGAGAAAAGTTGCTAAGCAAAGACATTCAATTGACTTATGTGTCCACTAATATGCAATGTGCAGATTTACTTACTAAAGCCTTGGATGGAAACAAGTTATGCAGATTCAAATCCATGATTGGATTGCAGGATGTGATTGAAGAATAAAGTTGAAGACTTGAGCCAAAATGTTTGGCTTGAGGGGGAGCTGTTGGTGCAATTCAAGCCTTCACAATTTGGCTTTGATACTATCTTGAAGACTCAACATGAGAGAAGGACTATAGGAACTTATGCTTATAAGTTCTTACCATTTTATCTCTTGTAAAAGTCTTAGTGACATGGCATTTTATGTAATCACACCTAATTGATTGAAAGTCGTGGAAAAGGTTGTTGTTTAATTGAGAGAATATCTCAATCAACTTTTAGGTGAAAGATTCTAGGAGATTGATTTGAATTCAAATTCAAATCATCACTCAATTCCTATAAAAACTACAAGGAAAAAATCGCGGGTGTGTCACCATTCCCGAGGCTAACATCTGTGATCATTGAGTGTGTGAGGTCTACTCTATAGCCTACACCTCTGAGTACCATTGGACTATGTTTATCATGTCAATGGGAATGTACATCAATATGATTTAATACATACATTGTTCATATATCATATCTGTATTCTCTGAGTTGTCTACCTTCAAGTCTGTCAACTTTAAAGAGGCATATCTCGGTGATTTCTCAACCAAATCAAGTGATTCAAAGCACATTGGATTCTGCTCGAAGTTGTCTACATACCTACAAAACTTAAAGCATTTTGATTCAGCCATTGAAGAGAAATCTCAGTCGAAGTGCTCACTGGTCTATGTCTGCAGAGCTCCTAAAATATCGGGGGTAAACTTTATTTTGCTAAAGTGATTTCTCAGAGTATGGTTTGTCATTTCTTCTCATTCCACTTGCAAATGATAGCTTGTTAAGCTAATTTAACATGTCCAAAAGGAATTTGATCAATTGTAAGTGTGCTGGTCATACCGAGTGAAAGATTGAGCAGATGTCAATACCAAAATAGCAAGTTTTCTTGGTTTTTGAAGTATCAAGTAGTCTGTTTTGATTTGGTCATTACACACATCATTTGCAAAGTACATATATGATCTCTTGGTGTCATTTGGAAGCTAAGCAAGTGTACTAGTCAACTCTGAAGCAAGGAGGGCTGGTACAAAGCAGGTCTAGCAGTACCAACTCAATCTTCTAGGTGTATCCAACCATCCTCTCCCAACAGGTAAGTCTTCCACCTGCATCACCAAAGAGAGCCCGACATCTGGGTGTCTCCCAGTTAAGGAAACCTCACCATGACCCTCTTTTTCAAACGTAAAAGGCTTTATGCAAGAACGTAACCGCTATATCAATGACCACATGGACGTACATAAGCAGTATCCACAGAAGCGTACATGGTGTGTTTGTGCTCAATATATGTAGTAAAATTACACTAAAAGGCTGAATGCACAGCCCAAAAACTAGCCCACAACACCTGCAAGTGTCTGCCAACTCTAATGTTTTAGGCTCAAACGACCTGCATAAATTTGCAGTAGTTGCTCCCACCAAAACTGAAAAACCTTTCCAAAAAACCTGTAGTTTTTTTAGTGTGGCTTCGAAATTTTCGGAGAAGTACAAAGAACACTCTTGTTGATGTTTGTGGACTTGTGTGAAGAGAACTATGTGCAAAAGTACTCCAAAATGGCTCCACAAGACACCCATAAATGCTTCGAAAATAGGCTTTGAAAGCAAAGAATGAAGCTTTGAGGGACCAAAACATGTTCAAGGTAATGTCAAACTTAGTCTTTCCCCTTCTTCAGACACCACAAGAGTGTAGCTTATTTGCAAGAGATTGCCACGGTTAAGCGGGCTCCGGGGGGGAATAGTATTGGGATGGGTGACCTCTCGGGAACTACTGGGAACCTCTATCTTCCTTGATCGTTGAGGTCCTCCCTCAGGTGCAGCCAACGGTGCCAACGGTGACTTCGGTGACTCGGATGACAAGGTATGTCAAGGTCTATGCCTTGGTCGCCACCTTAATCGTAAGCTTTGGAGAAACCCTTGGGGAGGGAGGGGTTGCTCGCTTTGCTCGCACAAAAGGAACAAAGCTTTTCGCGTCGAATTACTCTGGTACTAGTGAAGTATTTCGATTTCGTTGCACCATAGTGCGCTCTCCTTCTTGAGAGCTCCACGATGATATGCTCGGGGTAGAAAACCGAGCTCCTGAGGCCGCACACAGTACTTCACACAGATGCTGCAGAATACACAGAAAACACAGTACACAGGGAGCACGAAGACAGACTTCTTAGGTCTTACAAATGTGGTTGAGCTTACAGTTTGTGACTCACCAGGCCACTATATGTTTTATTAAAGAACATATACAATGAAGTGTCTGATGGCCATTTGGCCTTTCACATGAACACTAATGGTAACACAGACTAGTTTGACCAATAGTCAACATGAAGAAACTTCTTATTTTGGTCAAGAGTGCTTCAATATTTCATTCAGCACTCATTCTCTTATTACAATTGACCAGAGAGATTTTAGAGGAATCTAATTAGGAAGGAATGCAATCTATTAGTGAAGTATTTTGATGGCGATGCACCATAGTGCACTCTCCTTCTCGCGATCTCCACGACGATATCTTGGAGTAGAAAACTGAGCTCCTAAGGCCGCACACAGTACTCCACACAGAGACTACAAAATACACAAAAAAACACAATACAGAGGGAGCATGAAGACAGACTTCTTAGGTCTTACAAATGCGATCGAACTTACAGTCTGTGACTGACTAGGCCACTATATGTTTTATTGAAGAACATATACAAAGAAGTCTCGAGTGGCCATTTGGCTTTTCACATGGACACTAACGATAACAATCTCCCACTAAAGGCCAATATGGCCAAAGTAACTATGGGAGAAAAATAAAGAATGATAAAGAATACCTCAGTGTAAGTATACAAACTATACCTCCCAGCTGATGGGCATGTTACACAGTACACAAGTGATTGTGTAAGATCATGAATCACGTAACCCCCATCAAGTGACAACAGTGTCGAAAGCTATCCTGTGGTAGAGCTTTAGTGAAAGCATCTACAACATAATCTTGAGTGTGAACCTTCTCAAGAATAATGCACTCAATGGCTAAGCAATCTCAAATGAAGTGATACCTCACCTCAATGTGCTTGGTCTTTGCATGATAGACCGGATTCTTAGCCAAAGCAATGGCACTCGGACTATCACTGAGCAAACGAGCTACATGCTGAGGTAAACCCATGTCACAAGCAAGACAAGAAAGCCACAACGCTTCCTTGAATGCCTCACTTGCTGCATCATACTTTGCTTCAGTGATGGAAACAGTTGTACATTCTTGAAGACGAGATCTCCAAGAGATAGCACCTCCAACAAAATGAAAAATGTACTCGGATGTAGACTTACAATTGTCTACACAACCAGCATAGTCAAAATCTGTGTAACCAATAATGGATGCTTTCCCTATACCTAAGCATAGACACTTGTCCTTAGTGCCACTCAAATATCTTAAAATCATCTTGACTACTTCCCAATGTTTCTTGCCAAGATTAAACATATGCCTACACACAACTCCCACTGCAAATGCAATATCTAGTCTTGTAGCTACCATAGCATACATGAGACTATGGAGAATGAGTTCTCCTATGCGCAACGGAAGTGTGTAGTGAGCCCTTGTATGTCCAGTACTTAGACAAATAGCTGCACCTTCGATAGCTTGCTGCTCTCAATACAAAACTCAAATCGACTTGAGCCTTTAGTCAATCAAAGTAGACAAAGATAGCTTTCTAGAAAGCTATAAATATCTTAATTTGGACAAGTTTGGATTAAGAAACACAACTGACGAAGATGAACTACATATCCACATAGGTATGCTGAAGAACTAAGCTTCACTCTCAGACTGATAACTCTCTGAATATATATCCTTTGAGAAATATATTTGGTACAAAGAAAGTAGACACAAATAGCTTTTCAACAAGCTAAAATCATGCAATTCGGATATGTTTTGTTTGGGAAAGTTAACCGACCAAAATAGACTATCTATCTACACAGGTATATTGAAAAACTGGACTTCACTCTTTCGCTGATAACTCAAAAACTACATAAGCTTTGAAAGAGATATTTGGTCTACAAAAAGTACACGTGATACTCTTTCCAATCAATGCTTAAAAGCAAGAAATGGTTACATATGCACTGAGATATGAGCTCCACAACAAAGCTGTGTACAAAGTGACATGCGGCTGGAAGGAGTCTAAGGGAAGACAAAAATGACAAAATGGCTAGATCCGACTACTAGGAGCTCTTGACTCTTTCTCTCCTTGTTTTGAATGTGCTCCCACTTCACTTTTATAACCAATGAGCATGTGAAGAAGTTTGTGCCTACTTCTTAACTCACCACTTTCTCCACTACATGCTACTAACTACAAGGCAAGATATTGTATCTCTTACTCATCATGAATTTTGACTAGACTTTTTCTTTTATTATTTTTTCCTTTTTTTCTGTACTTTTCCTTTATCTTTATATTTGGTAAATTTATCCAAGCATGGCTCATATGAAAATAAGCTTGTACATTTATCTTCAACACTCCCCCTCAAGCTCATTTGGGAGTTATCTTCAACCATGTCCTTCAATTTTATCACATCCTTGAAACCTTTGAGTTTAGAAGCATCCAAGAACTTTGTAAACATATCTACAACCTGCTCTTTGGTTCTGATGAACTTTATCTCCACATCTTTGCTCAGCACCTTCTCCCTTACATAATGGTAGTGGACCTCTATGTGCTTGCTCCTTGCATGAAACATAGGATTGCTTGCCAAGTAAATACTTGACATGTTATCACCGTATATAGGGATGGTTCCAACTTGCACTCCAAGATAAGCCAAAAGCTTTTTAACCCACATTGCTTCACATGTGGCAAACGCTAATCCTCTATGTTCAGCCTCCATAGATGAAAGTGCAACAATAGGTTGTTTATTTGAGCTCCATGTGATAGGTTTGCTTCCTATCATGAACACATAACCTCAGATTGATCTTCTATCTTCCTTTGAACCTACCCAATCAACATCACTAAAGCCTTTGATCTGTAGTTCTTCATCAAACTTGTAAAACAAAGCATGATTAATTGTATGCTTTATGTATCTCAACACTCTCTTGGCTGAATTTAAGTGTTCACTTGTCGGGGCTTGCATAAACTAAGAAAGTACACCAACAACATAAGACAAATCAGGTCTTGTAATGTTTGCATAGATCAATGATCCTACAATGCTTTTGTATGTCGTTACATCTTCCAATGGTTCTCCATCATTTGAACAAATCTTTGTATTTGTGTCCATGGGTTGAGTGAGTGGTTTGCATTCACTCATTACAAATCTAAAAAGAACATCCAACAAGTACTTCCTTTGCATCAAGTAGATGCCACTCTTTCCATAAATTACTTCAATTCCTAAAAAATATTTCAGCTCTAAAAGATCTGAAATTTTAAACTCCTTACCAAGCTTCCTTTTGATATCTTTAATCCCTGTAACATCATTTCCTGTTATGATGAGGTCATCGACGTATATGCAAATATATACCTCTCCATTTTCTTCCTTCTTCATGTACAAAGAAGGATCTGCACTACTCGGGTTGTATCCACACTTAGTTAGATACTCTACCAATCTCTGATTCCATGTTCTTGGTGCTTGCTTCAAGCCATAAAGTGCCTTCTTCAACCTGCAAACAAATTCTGGATGGTTTTCATCTTCAAATCCAACCGGTTGACTCATGTATACCTCTTCTTGTAGTTCTCCATTAAGAAAAGCATTTTTTATGTCGACTTGATATAATGGCCATCTCCTTGAAGCACCAATTGCTATTAAGGTTTTGATAGTTCCCATCTTTGCAACGGGGCTGAAAACTTCATCATAATATATGCCTTGTGTTTGTTTAAATCCTTTGGCAACTAATCTAACTTTATATCTAGCTAGTGAACCATCAACATTCCTCTTTACTTTAAACACCCATTTGTTTGGAACAATCGTCATACCTTCTTTCTTTGGCACTAGCTCCCATGTGTGATTATCTTTGAGTGCTTTGATCTCCTCTTTCATAGCTTGCTTCCATTCCTTTTGTGTGCAAGCTTCTTCATATGTCTCAGGCTCTTTGTCTTTGATAACCTACATCATGTATGCAAAATGTGTTGCCATAAAACTATCATAAAACATTTGAGTTGGATACCTTCTCCTTGAAGGGCTTCTTTCATTGCCTTTAGAAAGTTGCTTCCTTAACCTATTCAACTTTACCATCGGAGTGATTACCTCTTCATATTCTTCTTCACTTGCATCTACCTCACTGTTTGGAGTAGCACTTGCTTCTTCGGCTCTACTATGAGCTGAATCTGGAGACAAAGAATGACTCCCCCTCCATGTTGAACATTCTTCATTTATTGTAGATGCCTCTGGACTTGAAAGCTTTGTGCTTGATTGTTGAACTTCTCTTTGATTTGTTCCTGCATAATTATCACAATCTTCTTCAAGACTCTTTTCCTTTCCTTTATCTTCATACCATGGTCTTAGTTCATCAAAGACCACATCTCATGAGACTCTTAATTCCTTTGTTCTAGGGTTGTAACACTTGTATCCTTTTTGCTCCATCGAGTAGCCGATGAAAATGCATTTTTCTGATCTTGGTTCCATCTTTGTTCTAACTTCTTGTGGAATGTGAACAAAGCAAACACATCCAAACACTTTGAGGTGTGTAAGATCAAGTTTCTTACCGAAATATACCTCTTCTAGAGTCAAGTGATGTATTCCCGATGTTGTGCACCTATTCATCAAGTAAATGGCAGTTGTGGTAGCTTCAGCCCAATAATACAATGGTACCTTCATCTCGTTGAGCATGCATCTTGCAATTTCAGCCATTTGCCTATTTTTCCTCTCAGCTACTCCATTTTTTTGTGGTGTATACATACAAGTGAATTGCCTTTTGATCCCATTCTCTTGTAGAAAATCTGAAAATTCTTTGGAGAAGTATTCTCTTCCACCATTGGACCTTAATGTTTTGATAGATCTTCCTATTTATTTTTCAACTTCAACTTTGAATCTTTTGAATATAGAAAACACCTCTGATTTTTGTGTCATACAAAACAGCCATATCTTTCTTGAGTGATCATCAATGAAGGTGACAAAAAATCTATTACCAGCCATTGATGCCTCTTGGGTTGGTCCCCATACATCCGTATGTATCAAGTCCAAGACATTTGGAGCCACATAATTGCTCCTCTTGAATGGCTGCCTCGTTTGCTTTCCTAGTTGACAAGCTTCACATAACTCATGTAGTCCAATGCTATTAAATTTTGGAAGACCTCTTACCACTTCATGTTTGCTCATGTCCTTCAGCTTTGGAATGTTGATGTGTCCTATTCTTTTGTGCCATAAGTCCAACTCTGAAATCTTCTTATTCCCACATTGAATGTACATGATCTTTCCATGTGGATGTTGGACGTCCAAAGTGAACATCCTTCCTTCTCTTCTTCCTCGAGCAATGACCTTGAAGCCTTCCTTTGGATTCTTTATGGAGCACCCATTCTCATTGAATATGACATGATAACCCTTCTCTACCATTTTTCCTACTGAAATCAAGTTCTTTGAAATTGTAGGAACATGAAGAACATTAGATAGTACCTTTCCTCTGCTTGTATCTCCAAGCCTTATATCTCTAATGTGTTCAATCATGTGTTGAGTATCATCACCTCTTTCAACACATCCTTTTCCACTTGGTACCTGTAGATTAGTGAACAAACTTCCTTGGCATGACATATGGTTACTACAACCTGAATCAATGTACCATTTTTTGTCATCTTCACAAGAGCTTCTATACTCATGTCTCATTGCAAGTAGTGTGTCCTTGCTTCCTTCCCTTGAGGTGCTTGCATAGTTGCTTTGGTTCCTTTGATTGCCTCCATTTGGTCTTCCATTCTTCAACCAACAATCACTAGCGTAGTGTCCTACTTTACCACAATGATAGCATGTTATACCTTTATGAGAATTGTAGGAGCTTTGGCCTCTTCCTCTACTTCTACCTCGACCTCTTCCTTGTGCATTGGCATTTGATGCATCCTTGTTGTCTTCCGAATTGTTTTGATTGTAGTTGGAGTGGTTGTGACCTCTTCCTTTTCCTCTTGAGCCTCCTCTTGAGTTTCTTCCTTTACCTCGACCTACATATAACATTTGTTGGGAGTGATGGTTGGATGCACTCAAGAAATGAGTTGATGTTGCAAAACCTGCTTCACACCTTCCCTCCTTTGGCTCCAGATATGCTTAGTACACTTGCTTAGCTTCCAAATGACACAAAGAAACCATATATGTACTTTGCAAATGATTTGTGTAATGATCAAACCAAAACAGACAACTTTGCACTTCACAAATTCTAGAAAACTTGTTATTTCTGTAATGACACCTGCTCAGTGTTATGCTCAGTGTGACCAGCACACTTGAAATTGAAACAATTCCTTTTGGGAGTATTAAAGTACCTTAACAAGCTATCAATCACAAGTGGAATCACTCAAATTGATAAACCATACACTGAGAAATAAGTTTAGCAAAATTCTGATTACCCACGACTTTTTAGGAACTCTGCAGACACAGACCAGTGTGCACTTCGAAGCGGATTTCTCCCAAATGGCTGAATGAAATCTTCTGAGATTTTGTATGCTTGTAGTAGACCTTAAGCTGGTTCCAATGAGCTATCACACTCTTGCTTTGGTTCTGTGAGCACTGAGAAATGCTCCTTGGAAGTTGACAGACTTGAAGTAGAAAACACAGAGAACCAGAAATGATGAATGTGTATATATCTATTGATTGATATGATTTTACAAGCTCATTAGCATGCCAAGCATGGCTAATTGAGGAGTGGTGGTGTAGGCTATGGAGTAGCACTAACACACACACAGTTACAATGAGAAAATACCTCGGGGAGTGAGTTGAAGTGACAGGACTAACCGCGACTTTTTGATTGTAGCTTTTATAGAGTATGAGTTGAGATTTGAATTTGAATTCAAATTCAAATCTCCTATATTCTCTACTCTAGAATTAAGGAGATATTCTCTCCAATCATACCACCCAAAAAATCACGACTAATCAATTAGGTGTGATACAAATATTCCAAATCATAATGACTTTTACAATAAGTAAAAAAGTGAGAACTCATAAGCATGAGTTTCTATGGCTCAATCTTCAAGAATTAATCCAAGCTTTATGTGATGTCTTCAAGCCATAAATCAAAGCCAAGTGTGAAGGCTTGATTTACACCAACAGCTCCCCCTCAAGCCAAACACTTTGGCTTAAGTCTTCTTCTTCATTCTTCAATCACTTCCTGCAATCCAATCATAGATTTGAATCTGCATAACTTGTTTCCATCTAATGCCTTTGTAAGTAAATCTGCACATTGCATATTAGTAGACACATATGTCAATTGAATCTCTTTACTAAGAAACTTCTCTCTCACATAGTGGTAATGAACCTCTATGTGTTTGGTTCTGGCATGATAAATTGGATTAGCTGCAAGGTGAAGAGAGCTAGTGTTGTCTCCAAAAATGATTGGTGGTCTTGTATGTAGACCTAACTCTGTATATAGAAGCTTCAACCAGATAGCTTCTTGAGTGGCATTGGCAAGCCCTCTATACTCTGCTTCAGTGGATGACAATGCCACTGTAGGTTGCTTCTTGGCTGACCAAGAAATGGGCTTATCTCCTGCAAAAAAAATATATCCTGAGGTGCTTCTCCTATCATCCTTGCATCCTGCCCAATCTGCATCTGAGTATACTTTAATGTCAATATCTGATGTATAAGGAAAGTACAAACCATGACTTTGAGTTCCCTTCAGATACTTCAAGATCTTCTTTGCTGCCTCTAGGTGAGGTATCCTTGGTTTGTGCATGAATTGACTAAGCACACTAACTCCATATGCTATGTCAATTCTTGTCAAGGTAGCATAGTTCAAACTACCTACCATACTTTGGTATCCTGTGATGTCTTTGACTTCTTCTCCTTCATGAGCACTTAGCTTTAGGTTGACCTCCATTGGAGTAGTAGATACCTTAGCATCCTGCAAACCAAACTTTTTGACCATATCCTGCACATACTTCTTTTGAGTGATATATATACCTGAGTTGGTGTAGACTAACTCAAGACCTAAGAAGTACTTCAATAATCCAAGATCACTAATCTTAAATTCTTTCATCATCTGTCCTTTTGATGTGTCTAATCCCATTGACATCATTACCTGTAATGATAATGTCATCAACATAAACACATAAGTAGATTACCTCTGTACTACTTCTCTTTATGAATAGAGAAGTATCTGCTTTACTCATCACAAATCCTTGGTCTAGGAGGTAGGTTGTCAACCTGTAATTCCATGCTCTAGGTGCCTGCTTTAAACCATACAGAGCCTTCTTCAATTTACAAACATAATGTACCTTTTTTGGATCTTCATAGCCAGGTGGTTGTGACATGTAGACTTCTTCAGATATCTATCCATTCAAGAAAGCATTCTTGACATCTAATTGGTACATATTCCAATTCTTGGATGCAGCTACACTCACCAATATTCTGATAGTTGGCATCTTGGCCACAGGAGAAAATGTCTCCTCATAATCAATGCCTTGGGTTTGTGCAAAACCCTTGGCTACCAACCTAGCTTTGTACCTGTTTATTGTTCCATCTGAATTCTTCTTTAGTTTGTAGATCCATCTGGATCCTATTACCTTCATAGAGTCTTTCTTGGGTACCAAATCCCAAGTATCACTTTCCTTGAGAGCCTCCATCTCTTCATCCATGGCTTCTCTCCATTCTGGTTTGGTAATTGCTTCTTCATAGGTACCTGGTTCTTCATTCAACAAGTCCTTTGCAAGATATACAGAATGTTTAGTTACAAGTGATGTGTCATACCCAAATCTGATAGGCTTCTTCTTTTCTCTTTGAGATCTCCTCATTGCTTGTGTTGAGGATTCTGGTTTATCTTCTAGTTGCTTCATCTTCATCTTCCCTTTGGACTTCCAAGCCTTGAACTCTTCAAGATTTATTGTATCATCATCATCTGAGCTTGAATCTTCTTGCTGAATTGGTTCCTCCTTGGTGAGCTTTGGAAAATCTTCTTCCATGTCATAGGGTAGACTCACTTTCCTGCATTCATTCTCATACCATGAGTCATTCTCATCAAAGATGACATCTCTGCTTACCTTGAAACCTTTGTTTGTTGGGTTGTAGAATCTGTATCCCTTTTGGTTCAAATCATAACCAATGAAGATACATTTTTCAGCCTTGGGGTCTAGCTTTCCCCTTACCTGTGAGGAAATATGCACATATGCTACACAACCAAAGATTTTGCAATGATCCAGAGAGGGTCTCTTACCATGCCAAGCTTCATATGGTGTCATGCCATCAAGTGATTTGGATGGCAACCTATTGATGAGATAGGTGGCAGTGGATACACTCTCTGCCCAAAGATAATTTGGTAACTTTTTCTCATTAAGCATAGACCTAGCTGTTTCTACTATGAGTCTATTCCTTCTTTCTGCTACCCCATTTTGTTCAGGTGAGTATCTTGTAGTAATCTCCCTTTTGATGCCTCTTTCCTGCAAGAAATCTTCAAACTCATTTGAGAAGTACTCTCCTCCACCATCTGACCTTAGCCTCTTCAAGCTTCTTCCTGTTTGATTTTCAACAAGTGCAAGATACCTCTTGAAACAATTAAACACTTCATCTTTATGCTTCATAAAGTATAAAATGGTCCATCTGCTATAGTCATCAATGAAGGACACATAATACCTTGAACCAGAAATGGAAGGGTCCTTGCTAGGTCCCCAAACATCTGTGTGTACCAAGTCTAGGTAGTCTTCATGTATGAAACCTTTCCTTGAATAGGGTAATCTGTGAGACTTACCAAATTGACATGATCCACACTTGTATATCATGTGTTGCTTGGACACATTTGGTATCCCAAGCACACATTGATCCCTGCACATTTGCTTTAGGGTTCTTTCACCTATGTGCCCTAATCTCTTGTGCCATATTTCTAACTCTGAAAGTGTTTGATCCTTATAATTATACAAAGCAATGTTCTTGGTGTCTTCTAGCTCAAATGTAAATAATCTACCTGATTTCTCCCCTTTGGCTATCCTTCTGAATCCATGTCTTGGGTCCTCCACATATGCTCCATGTTGTGTGAATCTGACCTGCAAACCTTTCTCCACAATCTGACCAACACTCATTAGATTCTTAGTGATGGTTGGTACATAGAGTACCCTGCTCAATAGGTTCTGGTTACCATCACATGTCTTCACATTTCCAATCTTAACAACAGAATGTTTAGTGTCATCACCTGTTTGTACCTGATGTTTGCCCTTGGGCTCTTCCAAATCAGAAAGTAGTGCCACATTGCCAGCTACATGGTTAGAACATCCTGAGTCAATATAAAATACATGATCATCATTTGTACCTGCCTTGGAGGTCATATTCATGATCAATAGGGAGTCATCTTGCTCCTCTGTGTAATTGTTGTAGTCTCTTCTATTTCTGAATCCACCTTGGTAATTTCCATTGTGGTTGTTGTTGTATTTGTTGTTGTATTGGTTGTTGTATCCATTGTAGCCTTGGTGTTGATTGAATCTGCCTCTTCCTTGAGAGTATCCACCTCTTGAGTAGCCTCTTCCTCTCTAATTTTTGTAGTTCTTGTAGCATTCATCTGTGGTATGATTAGACAATCCACAAATGTTGCATGGTGATGAGTTGTAGGGTCTCCCCCTACCTGACTTACCTCCTCTGCCTCTTCCTCTAGATGATCTACCTCTCCCTGCATAATTAGCTTGGGAGGTAGAGCTTTCTTCATCCTGTTTCTTCCCTTTACCTTTATCTTTAACTTTTTTATCACTATAGAGAGCAGAGGGGTTGTTACCTTTTGATTGATCTCCAGCCTTTGTAAACTTTGCTTCATGTGTGAATAGTTGGCCCATAAGTGTTGTGAGATCTGGGGTATGCATGTCCATATAGAGGTCCATTGCAGTGGTGAAACTTTCCCACTTATCATCTGCCTTGAGTCCATTTGTTACTTGCCTGACTATTTGCTCCTCTTCAATCTCCTCTCCAATGCTTGCTAATTGGTCTGCCACATCTTTGATCTTTGTCACATACTCTAAGACTGATTGCTTGGGCTGCTTCCTAAGGGTTGTGAACTCAATCCACAATTGATTCTTCCTAGCCCTTGTGTTGGAAGAAAAGTAGTTTGACAAGGTTTCCCAAGTCTCTTGGGAAGTCTTACAATTCCTTACATGAGGTAAAAGAAAGTCAGATATAGAGTTTAGAAGGTAGGACCTTGCCAAAGCATCCTTTGCACACCATTGGTTGAGTCTTTCATGTTCATCCTTTGTGGGTAGTCCTCTGGTCTTGAATGAGGGCAATTCCTCATCTCCTGATATGTATCCAAATAAGCTCCTCCCTTGTAGATAGGTCTTCATTCTCAATGACCAAGCCTGATAATTGTTTCTGTCCAATTTGTCAATGAATGAAGGGAAACCATCACCCATGTTTACCTTCTTTGCTCTGATACCACTGTTGGGAGTGATGGTTGGATGCACTCAAGAAATGAGTTGATGCTGCAAAACCTGCTTCACACCTGCCTTCCTTTGGCTCCAGATATGCTTAGTACACTTGCTTAGCTTCCAAATGACACAAAGAAACCATATATGTACTTTGCAAATGATTTGTGTAATGATCAAACCAAAACAGACAACTTTGCACTTCACAAATTCTAGAAAACTTGCTATTTCTGTAATGACACCTGCTCAGTGTTATGCTCAGTGTGACCAGCACACTTGAAATTGAAACAATTCCTTTTGGGAGTATTAAAGTACCTTAACAAGCTATCAATCACAAGTGGAATCACTCAAATTGATAAACCATACACTGAGAAATAAGTTTAGCAAAATTCTGATTACCCACGACTTTTTAGGAACTCTGCAGACACAGACCAGTGTGCACTTCGAAGCGGATTTCTCCCAAATGGCTGAATGAAATCTTCTGAGATTTTGTATGCTTGTCGTAGACCTTAAGCTGGTTCCAATGAGCTATCACACTCTTGATTTGGTTCAGTGAGCACTGAGAAATGCTCCTTGGAAGTTGACAGACTTGAAGTAGAAAACACAGAGAACCAGAAACGATGAATGTGTATATATCTATTGATTGATATGATTTTACAAGCTCATTAGCATGCCAAGCATGGCTAATTGAGGAGTGGTGGTGTAGGCTATGGATTAGCACTAACACACACACAGTTACAATGAGAAAATACCTCGGGGAGTGAGTTGAAGTGACAGGACTAACCGCGACTTTTTGATTGTAGCTTTTATAGAGTATGAGTTGAGATTTGAATTTGAATTCAAATTCAAATCTCCTATATTCTCTACTCTAGAATTAAGGAGATATTCTCTCCAATCATACCACCCAAAAAATCATGACTAATCAATTAGGTGTGATACAAATATTCCAAATCATAATGACTTTTACAATAAGTAAAAAAGTGAGAACTCATAAGCATGAGTTTCTATGGCTCAATCTTCAAGAATTAATCCAAGCTTTATGTGATGTCTTCAAGCCATAAATCAAAGCCAAGTGTGAAGGCTTGATTTACACCAACAACATTTGGTTGTGGTTGTCTTTTCCTTTGGGACCACCAAAGCTAAGCTCTTATGTGACAAGATGAGGGATTAGTTGTTCAAAACCTGAATATGCATCTTTCAAGTTAATGGAAGTTATAAAAGGCTTCCATCTTTCATGTTCTCTCAAGCCATTGAGAGTATAACACACAAGATCTTCGTCTTCAACCGTTGTGCCAATAGAAGCTAAAGCATCGCGTAGCTCCTTAATATTCAAAGTATATTCAGCTATGGATTGACTCGAACTTTTCTTGATTGTGTTCAACTCATTTTTGAGTTGAAGTTTCCTAGCTTTGGTATTTGTTGAATACATCCTTTCAAGAGCTTCCCCAAGCATCCTTAGCTTTCTCTAGATGTTGAATATGCCCTACCATGGCATTACTAATGACTTGTGAAATGAGGAACATGACTCTCCTATTCCTCTCTTCCCATTCTTTTGCTTGCCTCATTTGGACTTCGGTGGCCATAGCTTGATTGATTTGAGGTTGAGCATCATCGCCACTCACAATACCCCATAAGCCTTTGCCCATTAGGTAGTCGGTCATTCTAAACTTCCACACGGGATAGTTATCCTTATCCAGCTTCTCTACTTGTTGACCCAAGTCAGCCATTGAAGAGTATCAAAGACTTTGAGAGTTACCTCGAATAGTTATAGTCCTTTGCTCTTGCGTTTGTGAAGCTCCTCCTTGTTCTATAGCTCCTCTTTTGCTTTTCTTTATCTCCAGCTTTGTTGATGAAGCTTCAGCACCAATTTGCTCTGATACCAACTCTGGAGAATGAGTTCTCCTATGCTCAATGGAAGTGTGTAGTGAGCCCTTGTATGTTCAGCACTTGGACAAACAACTACACCTTAGATAGCTTGCTGCTCTCAACACAAAACGCAAATGGACTTGAGCCTTTAGTCAATCAAATTAGACAAAGAGAGCTTCTAACAAGCTATAAATAACTTAATTTGGACAATTTTTGATTAATAAACACAACTGACAAAGATGAACTACCTGTCCACACAGGTATGCTGAAGAACTAAGCTTCACTCTCGGACTGATAACTCTCTAAATATATATCCTTTGAGAAAGATATTTGGTACAGAGAAAGTAGACACAAATAGCTTTCCAAAAAGCTAAAGTCATGCAATTTGGATATGTTTTTGTTGGGAAAATTAACCGACCAAAATAGACTACCTATCTACACAGGTATACTAAAAAACTAGACTTCACTCTTTCACTGATATCTCACAAAGTACATAAGGTTTCAAAGAGATATTTGGTATGCAGAAAGTACACAAGATAAACTTTCCAATGAATGCTTAGATGCAAGAAATGGTTACATATGCACTGAGATATGAGTTCCACAACAAAGCTGTGTACAAAGTGACGTGCGGCTGGAACGAGTCTAAAGGAAGACAAAAATGACAAAATGGCTAGATCTGACTACTAGGAGCTCTTGCCTCTTTGTATCCTTGTTTTGAATGTGCTCCCACTTCACTTTTATAACCAATGACCATGTGAAGAAGTTTGTGCCTCCTTCTTAACTCACCACTTTCTCCACTACATGCTACTAACTACAAGGCAAGATATTGTATCTCTTACTCATCATGAATTTTGACTAGACTTTTTCTTTTATTATTTTTTCTTTTTTTTTCTCTACTTTTCCTTTATCTTTATATTTGGTAAATTTATCCAAGCATGGCTCATATGAGAATGAGCTTGTACATTTACCTTCAACAGAGACTACCAACAGGAGACTCATAGGGAATTTTGGTCATGAAATCCTTTTCATCATCTGATTTTGGGCAATCATCCTTGCTCAATTTCACATATGTGAGTAAATGTGTACTCAATGCCTTTCCACCCTGCATATTGAACCTGTGAAGTACTTTCGATATGTACTCACTTTGAGACAAGTATATGCATCTTTTGCTCCTATCACGAGTAATGTGCATGCCAAGAATATGTTTGGCATCCCCCAAATCCTTCATATCAAATGTCTAACTCAACTTCCTTTTGAGAATTGACAAATCATAGGAGGACTTCCCAGCAATCAACATATCATTGACATAAAGTATCAAGCATATCAAATGGCCATCTGAGCATCTCTTTGTGTAGAGACAATGATCCCCATTGCTTCGAGAATAGCCTTGAGACTTCATAAAAGTATCAAACTTTTGGTACCATTGTCTAAGGGACTGTTTAAGTCCATACAAGCTCTTCTTAAGCTTACAAACTAGACTTTCCTTGCCAAGAACTACAAAACCCTTTGGTTGTTCCATATAGATCTCATCTGTAAGATCTCCATACAAGAAAGCAGTTTTCACATCCATTTGAACTAGTTCTAAGTCCTCCATTGCACCAAATCCAAGCAGCATGCGCAGGGTAGTCATCTTGACCACTGGAGAGAAGATTTCCTCAAAATCAACACCATATTGTTGCTTAAAACCTTTTGCAACAAGTCGTGCTTTATACTTTAGAGAAGCACTATGTGATGTGAATTTCAGCTTATATACACGTTTACATGGTAAAGCCTTCCTGCCCTTTGGCAAAGGTACTAAATCCCAAGTACCATTCTTGTGAATAGAATCCAACTCACTCTTCATGGCACACTCCCACTTGACATGATCCTCTCTCTGCATAGCCTCTTTGTAGCGAGAAGGCTCACCGGCATCTGTTAGCATAACAAAATCTAAACCTGGAACATATCTGTCAGGTGGATGTGAGACACATGCAGAACGTCTCAATGGTTGTTGAAGAGAAATATGTGTAGAGTGATCTAAATGGACATTCTCTTGAACATCCCTATGTGCAACATTCTTATGTATGCTAATTGGAGGACTAGTATCCTCAAACACCACTCTTCTCACTTCAACCTCCTTAATGGGTTGTTTATGCATTTTAGATTCATTGAAAATGACATCACTACTTCTGATCACTGACCGTGTTTCAGGATCCCATGAGCGATATCCAAATTGTTCTTCGCGACCATATCCAAGAAAAATGCATTTCTTTGACTTATGATCCAACTTTTGTCTAAGATTCTTTGGTATATGAATATATGCTTCACACCCAAAAACTCGAAGATGATCATAATATGGTGGCTTCCCTGTCCATAACTCTTGTGCCACTTTCAAACCTTTGGTAGTACTAGGTGAAAGGTTAATCACATGAATTGCAGTCAATACTACTTCTGCCCAAAAACCTTGTGAGAGGCTTGCATGATGCAACATAGAGACTACTCTATCTTGAATATTTCTATTCATCCTCTCAGCTACACCATTTTGTACTGGGGTATAAGGAGTTGTAAACTCTCCACAAATCCCTCTAGACTGACAAAAAAGGTTGAATTCATGTGAGGTATACTCATCCCCATTATTTGAACGTAAAGCCTGAAGCTTAGTTCCTTTTTAAGTCTCAACTGAAGCAAGCCATTTTTTGAAAGTAGGGAATACCTCATCCTTTGATTTGATAGGATATACCCGAACGTTTCTAGTAGCATCATCTATGAAAGTGACAAAGTAAAGAGAACCACCTAAGGACCTAGTCGGCATAGGACCACACACATCTCTATGAACGAGATCTAAAGGCTGAATTGAAGAGTCAATGTGCGTTCTATGCACATTTCTACTTTGCTTTCCATATTGACAATGCTCACAAAAATGAAAAATCGGAGAAAGATAACACGTGTAAGTAGCTAGAACGAGAAAGAGTTTCCATTCCACTACCAGATATATGGCCCAAACGACCATGCCAAATACAATCCATAGGCTGTTCAATAATAGCTAACAAGTGTTCTTTCTGTGATATGAATAAAGGATAAAGTGATCCAACTTTGCTTCCTTTTGCAATAACCATATTTCCCTTTGATATCCGAAAGGACTAAGCATAGAAGACCACCTTGTAACCAAGGTCATCAAGTTGACCAACTGACATCAAACTGTGTGATAACTGAGGTATATGGCGTACATTATGCATAGTAAATTTTGAACCATCAAGAACTGCACAACCACATCTCCAATCTCCACAAAATCACACTGGTAAGAATCACCAAGTCTCACGGTACCAAGAGACTTTCCTACATAATTAGAGAACCATTCTTTATTTGGTGTCACATGGAAAGAAGCACGAGAATCTAGCAGCTAGGTGTGGGAAAGAGAATCAGCCATAAGAGCCTCACTTGGCACAGTACTATTAAGTCTCAACACATCAACATCATCAGAAATAGCATTAATTTCTTCAATCTTCACAGTCGATGTAGATGGTGCAGGTAACTGTTTAACATGCCCATCAACATTCTGTCCTCTACCTTTAGCATTCTTTAATGCATAACATTTTTTCTTCATGTGTCCTTGCTTATGACAATAGTGGCATTCGATGTCCCTCTTCCTTGATTTACTTCTACTCTTATTTCGTTGATCATTCTTTTCCTTGTTCTTGCTCCTGCCACGTTGTTGATTCTTTCCTTGGTAAGAATCACGAACATTATATGCTTCTCCACTCCGAGTGACAACCATAGATTTTCTACGAATCTCCTCACTCAAGAGTGCTCCACATATGTCATCATAGACGAGTTTAGCACGAGGTGCACTATTGCTAATAGCTGTGCAAAATGTATCCCATAATGAAGGCAAGGTGCATAACAGCAATACTGCTTTCATTTCATTATCCATATCCATTTTCTGAGCCTATAAGTGAGAGAATATAGCATCAAACTCATTTAGATGAGTAGCAGCACTATCTATGTCCTTCATACGAAGGTCATAAAATTTTCTCATCAGATACACTTTATTTGATGCGGTCTCTTTTTCATATGTATTGCATAACTTCTTCCAAAGCTCCTCTAAACTTTCATAATCTAATACTGTAAAGTAAACATTATCTCCCAGGTGCAAGCTAATGGTAGACCTGGCCATTTCATCTAACTCATCCCAATCATCTTCATCCATGTCAGCAGGCGTCTTTGAAATTCCATTTACTGGCTTCCATTGCCTCCTTTGAATCAGCACATCTTTAATCTGATTCTTCCATAGAGCAAAGTTTGTGCCATCAAATTTTTGGATCTCAAAATGGTCTTTGTTATGCATGAGACCTCTGATGCCATGATGCTAGAGAACTGAATGGAATGATACTGGAGCTAGAAGATTCTGAACACCAACAAATAAGTGTATCAAGGAGTAAATCGACCACTCTATAGTTGATAAAAAACCAAAAATCTGGAAAAAGTTTTCCAAAGTATCCTCTACAAAATGAGCATATAGTCAGTGCCAAAATATAATAAAACTACAAGTACTGACATGTTTGCCTACATAGTGAATCACTAACCCCACTGCATATAATCAATTACCCAATAGAAGCCAACTAGGCTTATCGAGCACTTATGAACAGCTATCATACATCTCCTATGGCGAGGCTGGGTAAGTCTTCCACCTGCATCACGAAAGAGACCCTAACATCTGGGTGTCTCCTAATTAAGAAAACCTCACCACAACCCTCTTTATCAAACATAAAAAGCTTTATGCAAAGAACGTTACCGCTATATCAATGACCACATGGACGTACATAAGGGATATCCACAGAAGCATACATAATGTGTATGTGCTCAATATATGCAGTTAAATGACACTAAAAGGCTGAATGCGCAGCCCAAAAACCAGCCAATAACACCTGCAAGTGCCTGTCAACTCTCATGTTTTTGGCTCAAAAACCTGCATAAATTTGCAGCGGCTGCTCCCACCAAAACTAAAATCTTTCAAGAAACATGTAGTTTTATGAGTCTGGCTGAAAAAACAGCCCCAAAGGTTGATATTTAATGTCGGAGAAGTACAAAGAACACTCTTCTTGATGTTCTTGGACCTGTGTGAAGAGAACTATGTGCATAAGTACCCCAAAATAGCTCCAAAAGACACTCCAAAAATGCTTCAAAAATAGGTTTTGAAAGCGAAGAATGAAGCTTTGAGGGACCAAAACATGTTCAAGATAATGTCAACCTTAGTCTTTCGCCTTTTTCAGACACCACAAGAGTGTAGCTTAGTGGCAAGAGATTGCCACGGTTAAGCAAGCGGGGGAACACTACTGGGATGGGTGACCTCGCGAGAAGTACCGGGAACCTCTATATTCCTTGATTGTTGAGGTCCTCCCTCGCACGTAGCCAACGGTGCCAACGGTGACTCCGGTGACTTCGGTGACTCAGATGACAAGGTATGCCAAGTTCTATGCCTTGGTTGCCACCTTACTCGCCGCCTTGGAGAAAGCCAGGGGGGGTGCTCGCTTTGTTGGCACAAAAGGAACAAACATTTTGCCTTGAACTGCTCTGATACCAGTGAAGTATTTTGATGGCAATGCACCACAGTGCACTCTCCTTCTTGCAATCTCCACGACGATATTCTCGGAGTAGAAAACCGAGCTGCTAAGGCCGCACACGGTACTCCGCAGAGAGACTATAGAATACGCAAAAAAAACAGTACACAGGAAGCACAAAGACAGACTTCTTAGGTCCTACAAATGTGGCCAAACTTACAGTATGTGACTCACTAGGCCCCTATATGTTTTATTAAAGAACATATACAAAGAAGTGTCCAATGGCCATTTGGTCTTTCACATGGACAATAACGGTAACAATTAGGAGTTACTTCTTCAAAATTAAGTAAGAGAAATAAGTTTGACTACAACATATCGAGGGAATACCGACGGTCAGCATATCGACGGTCATCTGTCGGCATCGGTATGACCCTCGGACAATTTGGGAAATCTGCTTTGCCTCGGAAAAACTGCGTCGATATAAGCGTCGATATTAGCGTCGAGAATTCCAGTAAATTACCGACGCTTATACCGATGCTTATACCGATGCCATCTTTTTAACCGGAACCGAAACCAAAATTCATCATTCTGAGCGTTTTGAATCTAGATCTTCTCCTGTCGGGTTTGCGCGTGCCAACCACAGATCTCTGTTTGTCAGTCTCTCTCCCTCCCTCTCTCTCTCTCTCACTCTCTCTCTCTCTCTCTCTCTCTCTCTCTCTCTCTCTCTCTCTCTCTCTCTCTCTCTCTCTCTCTCTCTCTCTCTCTCTCTCTCTCTCTCTCTCTCTCTCTCTCTCTCTCTCTCTCTCTCTCTCTCTCTCTCTCTCTCTCTCTCTCCCCCTCCCTCTCTCACTCTCTCTCCCTCTCTCTCTCTCCCTCTCTCTCTCTCTAAATAGACCTCTATCTTTATAGATCTAAGTTTTGGTAAGTAGATCGCACATATTGTAGCACTCTTTTTTCTTTTTTTATGTTTTTGCTTTACTAATATGTTCTCTATTTGGATTTGCAAGAGATTTTGGGATCAAATCTTTGGAAATTCGACGAAGGAGAACTTCAAGTGGATTTTGACAACCTTGATTCAAACAATTCTCTCTCTCTCTCTTTCTCTCTCTCTCTCTCTCTCTCTCTCTCTCTCTCTCTCTCTCTCTCTCTCTCTCTCTCTCTCTCTCTCTCTCTCTCTCTCTCTCTCTCTCTCTCTCTCTCTCTCTCTCTCTCTCTCTCTCCCTCTCCCTCCCTCCCTCCCTCTCCTTCCCTCTCTCTCTCTAAGCATACCTCTATTTTTACAAATCTGATGCTTTGGTAAGTAGATCGCACATATTGTAGCACTCTTTTTTCTTTCTTTATGTTTTTGCTTTTCTAATATCTTCTCTCTTTAGTTTTTCAAAAGATTTTTGGGATCAAATCTTTGGAAATTCGACGAAGCAGAACTTCAAGTGGATTTTGACAACCTTGATTCAAACAATTACATCAATGTAAGTGATTGTTTTGTTTTCGATTGAGAGAGAGAGGGAGAGATATATACATATACATACACACTCACATATGTATAAACACACACATACATATGCATACACACATGCATATGAATACAAACATGCATATGCATATGCACATGCATATGCATGCACATACACACGCATATGCATACACACATGCATATGCATACACATACACACATACACAATGCATATGCATACACACATGCATATGCATACACACATGCGTATGCATACACACATACACAATGCATATGCATACACACATACACAATACATATGCATACACATATATGCATATGCATACACATACATGCATGCATATATATGTATACACATACATGCATATGCATACATACATGCATATGCATACATACACGCATATGCATACAAGCATGCATATGCATACATGAATGCATATGCATACAAGCATGCATATGCATACATGAATGCATATGCATACATGAATGCATATGCATGCATACATGCATATGAATGCATACATGCATATGCATACAAGCATGCATATGCATACATGCATGCACATGCATACATGCATGCATATGCATACATGCATGCATAGCATACAAGCATGCATATACATACATGAATATATGCATATGCATACATACATGCATATGCATACATGAATATATGCATATGCATACATGCATGCATATGCATATGCATACATGCATGCATATGCATACATGCATGCATATGCATATGCATACATGCATGCATATGCATACATGCATGCATATGCATACAAGAATGCATATGCATACAAGAATGCATATGCATACATGCATGCATATGCATACATGCATGCATATGCATACATGCATGCATATGCATACATGCATGCATATGCATACATGCATGCATATGCATACATGAATGCATATGCATACATACATGCATATGCATACAAGCATTCATATGCATACATGCATGCATATGCATACATGCATGCATATGCATACATGCATGCATATGCATGCATGCATATGCATACATGCATGCATATGCATACAAACATGCATATGCATACATGAATGCATATGCATACAAGCATGCACAAGCATACAAGCATGCATATGCATACAAGCATGCATATACATACAAGCATGCATATGCATACATGAATATATGCATATGCATACATACATGCATATGCATACATGAATTTTGACAACCTTGATTCAAACAATTACATCGATGTAAGTGATTGTTTTGTTTTCAATTGAGAGAGAGAGAGGGAGAGATATATACATATACATACACACTCACATATTTATAAACACACATATACATATGCATACACACATGCATATGAATACAAACATGCATATGCATATACACATGCATATGCATACACATACACATGCATATGCATACACATACACACATACACAATGCATATGCATACACACATACACAATGCATATGCATACACACATACACAATGCATATGCATACACACATACACAATACATATGCATACACATCCATGCATGCATATATATGTATACACATACATACATATGCATACATACATGCATATGCATACATACATGCATATGAATACATGAATGCATATGCATACAAGCATGCATATGCATATAGCATGCATATGCATACACATGCATATGCATACAAGCATGCATATGCATACACATGCATATGCATACACATGCATATGCATACATGAATGCATATGCATACAAGCATGCATATGCATACATGAATGCATATGCATAGAAGCATGCATATGCATACATACATGCATATGCATACAAGCATGCATACGCATACAAGCATGCATACGCATACAAGCATGCATACGCATACAAGCATGCATACGCATACATGAATATATGCATATGCATACAAGCATGCATATGCATACATACATGCATGCATATGCATACATACATGCATGCATATGCATACATACATGCATGCATATGCATACATACATGCATGCATATGCATACATACATGCATGCATATGCATACAAGCATGCATATGCATACATGCATGCATATGCATACATGCATGCATATGCATACATGCATGCATATGCATACATGCATGCATATGCATACATGCATATGTGCATATGCATGCATACATGCATATGCATACAAGCATGCATATGTATATAAGCATGCATATGTATACAAGCATGCGTATATATACATTGGATGAGATGAGATCTTCACATTGGATCAGATGGGATCTCCACGTACACATTGGGGAGCGCATGATCATGACGACTCCAAGATATATCATATCCGTAATGGAGCTCGAGTTATGGATGCGGTTAGAAAGTCAATGGGTCAACGCATTCGACAACTTTGCTCCATCGAATTCGGTCATTGAGTAATGTTAAAATGGAGCGAGCAGGATAGGGACTCTAAAAATCATATCACACAATCCATATATGAAGAGTACCGGCGAGCACCTGGGAACCCTATTGTGAGTTCCGAATGGATTCAGCATACGGCACGCGAGGTGATGTCTAATCGATGATCGGAAGCTCGCGATGCTTTTAGAGCAGGCTTACCGAAGCCTGTATGGCTAGATGTCGAAGAATGGGAATCGATTCAGGGTACATGTGCTAAAGTAGATATACAATATAGGAAGCCCTCTGGTCGAGGAAGAGAAAACCATGAATAAGGTAACTGATTGTCTCAAATTCAATTGAGAAAAAATGCACCATGAGTAGGTATGTGTGCTAAAGTAGATATACAATATAGGAAGCCCTTTGGTCGAGGAAGAGACAACCATGAATAAGGTAACTGATTGTCTCAAATTCAATTGAGAATTTCTCCAACCAATCTCATGAAAGAAATGTACAATCTCACCCTGTAGGGGAACTCGTTGAGGAAGTAGCAATTATGGAAAACATAACTAATTTGGCTCAAAACCCAATCAATAAAATAAGGATCATTCGATATTCCCTAACTAATCTCAGGAATGGATTACAAAGCACAGAAAGCACTCTAGATTCTTGCTTATCATACCAAATAAACAAAGTGAGGCTTGAAAGCGAATTGAATATAGAAATGAAAATGAGCCCCCAAGTGCATCATACTTTCTTGTTGATAATGCCTATCATGGTTTTCCAATTAAAAAGTAAATGTGGTTCTACAAATTTTGATGTAACCGAACAAGGCTTTGAAACCTACATTATCAGCCACAGCCTCTCGCAAGGAGGGAAGGGATCTTTAATGGAGAGGAAGTCTAGGCAAGAAAGTTGAATTTTTTCTACAGATACCATGGTATCTATCTTTGAACAAACATGGTATGTCTTAAATTTGTTATACTAGTACACTAATCTGTCTACAAGAACAAAAAAGTAAAATAGTATTATGGCTTGGCACATTTAGTTCCTCCGTTTTTGTACAATATAGTTAGAATCTTCATTTTTTGCAGACATAGTTTTTGCACACATACACAATATTATTGGCTCTCAACAACCGAAACATGAGAAGAACACGTCTTCAAAACACGCAATGTGCATGTTGGCTCAATGTCGAAGGTGTCAAGTCATGCCATATCTGTGTTGTACCTATAGACTTTGTATTGAGAATGATGTACATTGTGTGTGCCACTTGGACCTCCACACAACGCAACCTTTATGAAAGAGCTCTCTAATCCAGTGTACATAAGGCATTGTAAAGTGTGAGCTCTTTCTTACATAGGCACGTGCATTGAAAGTATATGATAAGGTGTACATAAGGCATTGTAAAGTGTGAGCTCTTTCTTACATAGGCACGTGCATTGAAAGTATATGATAAGGTCAAAGGCATGTCAATGTCTATCACCTACTATGTCACATGCATAGCAGTGAGACAACCACACTACGGATGCTGACCAACGATGAGCTTCAACCGTAAACGCACACACCTTTAAGAACCGTTGCATTGTCTACGTTTCCATCTCAATCGTGAACAAAAATCTGACTTTCTTTGCTACTATGCTTTAAATGTCTCATGATGGATAGGTGGCCCCTCTACACCCAACATTTGTTGCCTCTATTCCTCACTCATATCTCCGGTTATACAGGACATAGGTTCTGTTGCCTCTATTCCTCACTCATATCTCCGCTTATAATTAAAAACCAAGTCGGTTCACATGAAAAGGACAAAAGAATTATACTTAATACTGCATTAATGATACAGCCAAGCTTCAGTAAAACATCCTACTAATATCTAGACGAGTAAAACATATGCTCAAGGAACACTGATACAAATATATGCACCAATATCCCTTTGTAGGAGTAAACGCCTTATGCAATAAGATTATGAAGGCCAAGCTCACTCATGAAAGAACATAAAACTGATGCATGATCTGATTCCTGATCAGATGATAGTGAAGTTTTTAAGACACTTAAGTTTTCATGATAAAAAAGCCCATCCCTTGATAGCTAAGCAATCTCAATATTCAGTCACTGATCAACTTCAAAGACGTAGTTCAAACTAGTCCTCTCATCTGGCATTAGGTTTGTCCCTTAACCATATCTTAGCCGTGCTAGGCATGTAACCCTTGCTTTGTGGGATACAGGTGGTCTTATGGGTGCTATGCCCACCCTCACTTGTACTTTCGATTAATTCAAGCTTAACCAGAAGAGTCGATCTCTACGATCGAACTTCTTTTCAAAACAAAAATCTTCAAAGATCCAGGTTATAATTCAGTGGGTCTCAGGCCTCAAAATTTTTGTGCACTGTGTTCTTGATGCCATGCGATGGATATCTGTACAGTAAAAGACATACAGAAGTAGACCTTGGTTTAAGATCTGACAATAAGCATGGGCTAATATGCACTTTCACTGTCCATAAATACATACTTAGAACTTCGATACAATTCTGGGTAGTATGACATGAATATACAGGCTCCATCACCATGTGTGCGGATGATTGGTGGGCAACCAGTATGATGAGAAAGATTTCAGCATGTTGATATGAACGGATCTCATGCATGAGTAGTGCAGACATTAAACACAGCATAGCTCAATCTGCAGGCAGATCATCCATCATGTACTAAGTCTTGGAATAGAAATTGCCAATAGTCTGGAATTCGCAGCAAGGGTTACATACATATACGAGGCCTATGAAATCAGGATGCTCATGTATGCTGTAAGCAATTTCAGTGGATGAAAATTGCTGAGATTATGCTGTCTTCAAATAGATACACTTAAGCAGATGGCTGGTGTGGATTTTGATTGGTGGTAATTGTGGACGTATTTTATGCATGCCGCTAAGCGGGCATGAAACTGAAACTAAAGTATTCTCCATTGCTCCTCATTTGAAGATATTGGAATTCTTAGTGTCGATTGACAAAGGTCCTAAAACTATGCCAAACAATCACGAAGAATGAGCTATGAGCATGTAAGAAAACAGAGGTTATACAGGAATATGGCGTAATTGATATAATAAGCGTGTGTTTAAATAAAATGAAAAATGAGAATGGCCGAAATGGGGCACTAATTAGGATCATGTGTGTCGAAACATTTCAGACCAGACTTCTGTAAATACCTTGACAATGGTGTCATGATAAGCTTCTGCATTGAGGGTAAGGTAGCATTGCAGAAGCTCCACCATATCGTGTGAGGTATGTAGACCTTTCTCCATTATCATTTCCACCATGCTTTCCCTAAAGTCATGCCTCGGATCATAGCTACATTTCACCATCGCAAAGCTATCAAAGACTTGGCTTGTTCGTATAGGAGACAAGAGATCAGCACCACCAACGAGAGTAGATTGCAAGGTGAACTTCTGAAAATTGGGATCCATGGTCTTCTCCCTCACTGCCTGTAATGTGCTCTTCAAGTGGCTTGGCTCTTCCTCTTCCAAACCGCCTTTGCTACTTGATCCTTCTCTGGATTGAACATCCTGATAGTCCCTTTGGTAGAATGGTTTACCTTGTTTATCCAACAAAGCACCACTTCCATCATGGTAATCCCTTGATTCGTCTAGGGCAGAATGAATGGGTGCATTAACCGCCATGGTTACATCATGCACATGAGTCCTTATGTCCCTCCTCACTGACCCACGTTTGAGTGAGCCCGCTTTCACATGTGTGTCCATGTTTGAGGTCCTCATTTTGCTGTCAACAATGCCCATTTGCTTGAGCTTGAACTTGGAATAATTAGACGATTTCTCCTTATCACATAAGCTTGCAGTTCCACCCTGTGGTCCTTGTTCAGACAACGTCCTGCTGGAGAGTAATCTCTCCTTGCACTTTGCATAAGAGAACCTGCTACTCTCTGACATCCTTGAGTGCACACTACGTCGATCATCCTCACCACTATCATCTTCGTCAAATGCATAGTTTCTAACATCCGGCGAGGAAAGAGAATCCATCATCCTACTGTTGTCCATGAGCAAGGAAGAAGGTGAATTCCCAGGCAACCTATCAGCCTCAGGCTTCCCTTTATTATTTCTGCTACTGTTGTGGCTTATTGGCCGCTCTGCCGAATATTGTAAACCCAAGGCTTTTCTAGTTGAAACCTTCTTGCTGGTATTTAAGGTATGGACATCTCGATTATTTTTTCCATTAGTGGCACCTAAGGATATGGTACTACCATGCATTTCCGGACTGGAAATTCTGGCATTTTCATGAAACTTCTTCCCTGTTTTATGGTGCTCCTTGTAGCTTGCACGTGGAAAAGACTTCCGTTCATTAAGCCCAGATCCTGCAATGTGCCTGGTCTTCAGAGGGCTACTAGGCGTGTCGACATGTGCCCGTTGGCTATCTTCATGAAAACTTCTCTCCGTAGTAGCCCTCGCATTTGGGCTCGTTCTCTCTCTCAGGTTAGCGAAGTGGTGTCTGGCCCTTACTTCATGCTCATCTGTACATGTGGATGTAAGGGCCTCACTACAATCGCTGGTGATTGAGAAAACATCTCTCTCCCAAACAGAACTCGAGCCTCTTTCGATGCCTGTATCAGAGGAGGATGTGCTGTGCATATTTGACTCATTAATGCTCCTGCACAATGCTTCACCGATTTTTGCAAAGTCCTCAGTCAGAACAACTTCATTGAATTCTACTTTATCCATCTCTCGATTTACCAGCACAGCAGATAATCCATGCTTAGTACATGCGTTTGCAGAGTGATCGTCTGCATCACATGCACAAAGACCATGTTTACCGTCAAACTTATCATCATGCAGAATCTCCATCCCCATACTTAAAGAGCCGTCAATCATTGGACTCGGTAGAGCAGCAGATTGCAGGAGGGGACTAGCGTAGTATTTTGGACGATCTTCCCAATCGAGAGCCTTCAACCTTCTTTCAAGCTCTCTCACGTCGAATGCCAGCCCATGACGATACGAATTGTCTCTCGATTCTGTTTGAGACACAAGCCAAAGCTCATTAACTTCCCCGGACAAGAGACTTGTAACATCTTGTACAGAAGATGAGACGATTGAGGGTTGTTGGATATGGTTAGAGGGGCTGCGGAGATGTTTGAGTTCCGATATTGGGGGAGTATCTGAGGGGGGAAATTCAATGTGCGGGCTCCTCGTAATGGGGTCTGCAGGAAATGGTATATCGATTGCTTTGTGGTTGATGGGTGATGTGTAGGATTTACGCGGAGTGTCAGACGTCTTGAAAGGATGAGTTCGGGGTTTTCCTACTTCTCGGAGCTTGTAAAACCAGGCATGCGGCATTACATGAGAAAGCTTGAACTTCATTTTTCCCATCATGTATCGTTTTAGATACAATCCTCCTAAAGCAAGCCTGCATTTGTTTATTCCAAAATTGTCGATTTTCCAGGGCGATGGAAGAAGAGGAGGGGGCCTGCTCGCTTAGAGGGCCATGGCTGATGAGTTCACCTCCACCCACATTTGACTCTTTTGTGCCCAGGTATCAGACACCGCGCAGAGCGCTCTCTAGGCAAGAAGAAGGGCCTTGACCCGAGCGCATTGCCAGACGCGGCAACATCGTAGTTCACGCAGGCTAAGTGTTTGCACGTACGCACGCAGCTGCGCGCCTCGTCAGCGTTCGCCAAGGAGCAAGCCGCTGACGTGAGGCAAGGCATCTACCGATGGAATGCCGATGATCCGATGATCGAGATCCGGCAGATACCCAGGGTCCCGATCACGTTGTAATTCGCTCTCTGAATTTAGCTCTCGCAGGAGATTGTGCCACGGTGCCACCCACGTCTTCGTGTTGACTGTCTTAAGCCTGTGTAGACTCGTATGTGCTAGTGGTACTCTGCACTCTTCCTATAATACGCGTATGGGTTCTTGTGCGTTTCCGACTTCAGCGATAAGGATGCAGGCGCTGTGGCGTCCGAGGCATATGGCTATTATATGATTGGTGTGTGAAAGAGAGGGAAGCGACGCGCATCATCATCATAATCGATAGTGATGACGGTGATAGTGATGATGATGGTTGTGTGCAGGCTTTTCGAATGGGTGTATGGGTTGTTCTTGCGGAGGGACGCTTCCAATTGAGATGGCAGGCAGAGAGATAAGAGAGAGATAAGCAGAGAATAGTAATGTAATTCTCGCCATGTCAGGAAGAGCCAGAAAATGGCGTTCGCTGTAGGCGCCCTGCTCTCATGAAACCAAGTAAATAAATTGATGGAAACGTTTCAAAGGCGGGGTTTGGGACAAGATGCAGCTGCAAAGGTCTCGTAACTGTTGCAAAGATCGTATTTGTACTTCTCAATGTATTGAAGTGAACCTAAAGGCGCGCAAAGGTCGGCCTGTTGCGCTTGGAGGGATGCCAAATGCCCATGCCAGTAGGACGAAAGGGGAATCAACCTCTATGCTGTAGTGTGTAATGAATCAGCCCACTCTTCCACCTCCATAGAAAGCATGATTGCTACCTACAGTTGGTGAACAAGCCGTGGCTCGGAGTTCCGTTGACAATGATCGACACCGTGCGTCGTATGTGCTTCAAAGGCTATGGTGAGGGTGAGAGATTGCAGTGCGCAGTTTCTTCTGGCTGTACAGCCTTCTTTCCTAAAGCACGATGGAGTTCGAAGCAGCTGGCTTTTATGAGAGGAAATGGAAATTCGCATCACACTGTAGCGGAAGGACAAGAAGCTCGAAAGCATGAAGTACGATGGAGATGACCATGTGTTTCTCCGCTGGTTTATACCTACTCAGAGAGTGGCAGCATTAGGAAAATGACCATCTGTTCAAGGAGTATCATAGCTCTCCTTGTGAAGAGCCTTTATGTGGCATCGCCATAGAGGAAGGCAGAGTTAACTTATGTCTCTTCCTCTCATTGATTGATTGCATGCCCCTTCAACAGATGTTTTTTTTTCAATGAGATGATCAACAGATTGTAGAGTGCTCTCTGAATGTACGTGAGTTTCCTTTCCTAGTTTTATCATGAACCAAACTAAGCTGTTGTCTCTTAACATTAAAGGGCTTTCTGATCCGGTCAGGGGTAAAATGCTTAATCAATGGACTAAGGATTTGAGTTTAAGTCTAGATTTTATTTTGCTGCAGAAGTGAAGACCGATGGTTTTAATCTTGAGAAGAACCTAGGGATTATCTCTTCTTCTCATCTTTGGTACAATACCAAGCATTTGCATGGCAAGGGGGGGCGGTCATTGGCATTAGCTCGGCTCTGGGCCACCTTGTGGAAAAGCAGGTTTCCAGCCCTACCCATCAATGGGTTGGTATTAAGTGTGCCTTTCCTTTAAACTTGACTGTTGTGAGTGTTTACGCTTCCAATAACGTGGCGGAGGGAACTAAGTGTTGGGAGGAGATCTCTTACATTGAGGGTGATTTGCTTATCATGGGTGACTTTAACATGGTCACTGAAGCCAGAGACAGAATTGGTAACAAAAATAACATATTGTCTGGGCTTGAAAAAAAGTACTGGTTTAACCTGATTAACAAAAAGAATCTCTTGGAGTTTAGCTTACACACTAACATGACGTGGAACAACAGGAGTAAGGATAATTTTTTAGCTGCTAGGCTTGATAGAGGTTACCTCAATGCTGACAGAAGTCATGACTTTTGGCAAATTAAATGTGAGTGCTTGCCTTCCCTTAACATTTCTGACCATGTGCCTGTCCTTACCCAAATGTTCAGTAACAACCCCACCTCTAGGGCTGGGTGGCCTCACATCGATACATCTCTGCTTAAGATCCCCTCGGTTGTCAATAAAACCAAAGACATCTTTTCCTTCTTTTTCAATAACAATTTGTCCCCCCTCTTGGCCTGGGAGAAGTCCATCAGAGCGACCCATAAACTTTTTTTTCAGTATAAACAGATGGCCAAAAATATTAGGGCTGAAAGAAGAATGATGATTCTTCAAGAGATTGACAAAGTCCTTCAGAGTAGTCTTGATTCCTCCAGTTATTTTCAGAAGATCCTTGATCTCCAGGATAAGTTGAGGAAGGAAGATTACATCTTGGCTCATGGGTCTCTTGCCTCTTCTAGGGAGTTTTGGGCAGGCAAAGTGGATAGGCCCAACAAGTTCATGTTTGACCTCATGAAAAGAAAGAAGAACAAGGACTTTGTTCCTATGGTGAAGAAGAACTCTGGTGGTTTTGCGACTAATATCAAGGAGAACTTGCAAGAGGCGGTCAGTCTTTTTACCAATGTGTTCTCTGTGCCTCCCAAGTGGGGGGAGGATATCCAGAGAGCCAGGGCCCACATTGTGCTAAAGAGGAAAAAAATGATTCCTAACAGCTTGGCTGCTCTTCTGGATCTGCCCCTCTCTGTCGGCGAGATCAGAGATACTATTAGTAAACTGAAACCTTGTAAGTCTCCTCGTATTGACGGGATTCCTAATGCGTTCTACCTGGCGATGAAAGACTTCCTATCCCCCCTGATTCTCTTGGTGTGGCATGACGCTGTGAAAAAAGGTTCTCTATCTTCTTTCATTAACACTGGTGTCATCAAGCTCATTCACAAGAAGGGATCCAAGGATGACCTCAATAACTGGAGACCTATCTCTTGTTTGACCTCTATTTACAAGATCTTCTCCTCAGCTCTGGCTAGAAGACTTAGCCCTATCATGGACTCTATTATCTTGCCTGAACAAAAAGGTTTTATAAAAGGCAGATATATCCTGGATGTTATCATTTCCTTGTGGGAAGGTATTGACCTTGCTCAAGAGACTAATCAAGCTTTCTATTTTTTCAAAATTGACTTTGATAAAGCTTATGACAGAATGAACTGGCAATTTATCCTGCAGTCTCTTCATGATGTTGGTCTGGGTAGGGGGTTCATCAAAGTTGTGAGTACCTTATTTGGTAATGCCTTCTCCAAAGTGGCTATGAATGGTCATCTTTCTTCCTCCTTTAAGCTTTGCAGGTCTATTAGACAAGGATGCCCGCTTGCCCCCCTTCTCTTTGCCATTTCTAGTGATGCTTTAGGGTGGTTGATTAAAGACAGATTGGATTCAAAGACCATCAACGGTATTGGCATTCCCAATTCTCAATCCCAGTTATGTCTTTAGATGTTCGCGGATGACACCAACATCCTCATCAATGCTAATGAAGAGTGTGCTAAGAATTGTCTAAAAATCCGGGAGAGTAGGCTATTGCCGAACTTCCTTTATATTAAAAAATAAAAAAAATTGTCTGCATTGTCTCGAGATCTTTTGTCTGGCCAGTGGTTCGCAAATCAATCACAGCAAAACCTTTTTTAAATCCTCCAATAATCTTGTTCCTAACTGTGTTCTTAACTTGGGGTGTGAAATTATTCAGGAAGGAACCATTTTCAGATTGTAAGGGATTCCGACGGGTTTTCAAGTTTCCTCTTCTCAAAGATGAGATTGGGTTATGGAAAAATTTAGAAATAAAATCTTCAAATGGATTGCTTTGCAGCAGAGCCTTTCTCATAGGAATTTTTGTTTTAAATCACTACATTCTCCCTTCTATCATCTACTACTTGTGCTGCTGGATGCCTACCAAAAAGGAGCTCCAGCAGGTTATTTCCCTTTCTCATAGATTTTTATGGAGTGGAGAGTGTAACAAGGTTGGTGTGACTAAAGTGACTTGGAACACTTGTTGCTTAAAGAAGCAAGAGGGGGGTCTTGGTATCCTTTGTCCTCTTAAGCTTGCTTACCAACTGTCCGCTAAGTGGATCCTCAGATCGCTGAATTCCTCGGACTACTAGGCCTATCTCATTAAGAGAAAGATTAAGGACTTCTATGTTAAGGGGAAAAGGCCTGGAAAAAATTTAACCTCTTGAATGTTGTGTGTTCTCCGCAGGTGTTCATACCTAGAGGAAGCAGGCTGATATGCAACATGTGGAATACATGGATGTTCATAAAAAAGGAGTATAAGCCCAACATTAAATTCACCACTAACCTTTCCTTCTATTTACAGGACTGCCCGTGGATTGGCTGGCTGACTAAAGATGATAACGAAACCCTGCGTATCATTCATAACAAATGCAAAAAAGGGGTTTTAATTACTACAAGGACTTTTATCACTTAGATGCAGTGGTGGATAATCATTGGATTAATGAGCTTACTGGTCTCTCTGTTGGATGTAAGCAGGTCTTGATCAAGGCTAAGGAGCGTCTGAGAGCGAATGTCCAAAGCTGTCCGCAATACAAAAACTTGGACATTCAAGAGGTGGCTAAAGACATGCTGGAAAAGTTCCACAGTCTCCATGGTGACTTTACTGAGGTGGTTAAAAAACTTAATAAAAGGTGGCTCACCAATTGCTCCGCTCAACAATGGAAATATCGCTTCCAAACCATACGGGCCTTCCCCATGGCCCAGAAACATTGTATCTTGTTGTGGCTAATTTACCACAATGGTATTTGGACTGGGAAGAAGGCAAAAGATATTAACATAAGTAATGGATAATGCTGCTTCTGTGGCATTGAGGAGGATCTTTCTCATCTCTTTATCAATTGTCCTCATGCTAAAAGGTTTTGGAGCCTGCTCCAAAAGTGTCTTCAAGCTTGTGGTATCTCCTGTCTTGGCTATGCTGAGATCCTGCTTGGGTGCTGCTACCGGATGGATGTTCCCCTATGGCATATTTGGAGGGCCATTATCATATGGCACATATGGATCAGCAGAAACCAGAAACTTTTCCAAAGCGGCCAAAAAAAATTTATTAGCATTGAGGAGGATCTTTCTCATCTCTTTATCAACTGTCCTCATGCTAAAAGGTTTTGGAGCCTGCTCCAAAAGTGTCTTCAAGCTTGTGGTATCTCTTGTCTTGGCTATGCTGAGATCCTGCTTGGGTGCTACTACCGAATGGATGTTCCCCTATGGCATATTTGGATGGCCATTATCATATGGCACATATGGATCAGCAGAAACCAGAAACTTTTCCAAAGCGGCCAAAAAAAATTTCTTATAAGCTATAAAAGAGAGCTCAAGAGAACAGTTGAGATGTGTATCAAATCCATCAATAATGTGCAGGATAATTCCCTGAACTACAGAAGTATCATTAAACACATGAGGTATAGTCAATGGAAAGCTTCCATGCTTCCCCTGTACTCGTCTCAAAGATTTTTTATGTACTATTCTCTCTAACCCTCTTGCCCGAGGTGTGGGTTTGATCTTGAGTTGAGGGCCTGCCCCTCGCATAGTTGTATCATTCTCCATTAATTTAATATCTGTTTTCTCAAAAAAAGTATGGTCATTAAATATTTATTGAGATCGGTAATTCTCCATTGGTCCACCAAGTACTTGTACACTTGTACTAAGGAGAAAAAGGATAAAATACCATGAGGTATGTTTGTTGGAAGGAAAGGGCGGCTTTATAAGAACCAGATTACTTGGTTTTCCCTTGTTCTCCTCCACCAATCACACCATGGAGATAAAGACCATAGAATGAGGGATTTGTCTTTAAGATTTTGGACAATTCCATGATTCTCTTAGTTTTCTCTAAAGTTCCATACTTTTTTTTGTGCCCATTGAATGTCTCATAGTACTTGGACTACCTAATGTAAGATTGAAATATGGAACAAGTGGCTTATTATCCATCAAGCAATATGGAAAAATGTCAATGCACACGTAGTGTAGGTGTAAAGCTCTTGGTATGCAATATTCAAACGAATAAAATAAGGCCTTACTCATTACTTTACTCTTTTACTCATGATAGTAGAGTACCGACATAGCTCTTTATGCACAATCTTTGGTAAAAAGTTGCAAGTTTCTTAAAACCAAATCTTACTCCGAGAAATAGGAGGATTTTGAGTGAAGCTCTACGATGTGATGTGATATGAAGAGAGCATCTATGGCAAATATAGCTATAAAGGAGACTTATGATATTCGGAAAGAGAGAGACAAAAAAAAGATAAAGTGCTTTACTTATGAGGAGCATGTGAGTCCTCATTTCTAGTAGAACTTAGAACTGAACTTTAGAAATTTCAAAGTAAGCCCATACTTAAACACTCCCTAAATATGTGTCGATAACCATTAAGAAGAACCTTGTGTGAGCCCTTCACTTTACTGATGAGAAGGCCATTGATACAAAGTGTCAAGGTTAAGAAGCCAAAAGCTAAGAATCCTGTGAACTTCTGATTTATGATGGGCTTTAGAAGGAGGAAACACAAAGGAAAACCTAAGGTTTTATATCTATTGATAGGCTTTAGAAGGAGGAAACACAAAGGAAAACCTAAGGTTTTATTTCTGTCGGTAAATAGGAAGAAACTTTCGGATTAAGGGGAGAAAAACTGGAGTATATTCTTACTTTACAAGTGCAAGTGTGTTTTTAGTGAATAAAAACATACAGACATCCTCCATTTAGAGTCAGCATACACGAGTTAGGCCTCCATCTTAGTCAATGTCCAAGAATAAATGTGTGAGTAAATTGTTCAAGTAAGGAATAGAAAGTTTGTTCGCATGTATTAGGTTGTCTGGTTGGGTCTTTCGCCTCTTGAGGCACGAGTGAGGGTTCAACCCTTCCATATAGTAGGACATTTGTGAACCTTATGTCAATGTAAAAACTAGTTGTTAAACTAGTTGCCTCTTAATAGTCTTTTTTGAGTGTTGCCTCCGGGAAATCTAACCTTTGTTTTGTGGGATAGAGGGGGTCCCATGGGTACTATGCCCATTCATCTGTACAACTGTTCTTTCAATCAATTCAAGCAAGGGAAATTAGGCTTCGGTTGAACTTCCCTCAAAAATAAGAAATAAAAAAAACATTCAGATTTGATTCACATCGATTGAAATTATAAATAGGATATGTTTATTGGTTTGGGTACAAGGCTTAGATTCTATGTTTATTGGTTTTTTAAATAAAACTTTGATGTCAAAAACAAAAGAAAAGCATATTGTATGTACAAGACTCATTTACACATATGTATTTATGATACATCCTATGTACAAGACTCAAGATTTGCACATATGCAATGAATTCCTCATAGATTTTACGCTTCGTTTGCTCAGCCACTTGCTTTCGCCATAATTTCCTCTTTCCATGCTGGCCTAAAGGATTCGGGGAGTCCCACACTAGTCACATTCACTTGTAACTTCTTTTGTTTTTTAATTAAAGTCCAGAGAGTAGGCCTTGGCCAAACTTTCTTTTATTTAAAAAAAAAAAAAAAACTCAAAATTTAACTTCTTCCATAATTTATCGTGGATCTTCATAGTGATTCGGTACATTTCGTAGCCTGTGTAACATCTCTTCTATTAGAGGTTCTTGGTAGAGATTAACCAAAAATTTAGTTATGTAATTCTATTTTACATCACCATGTAAGGTATCTAGTACTCTAATAGGATACATAGTTGACTATTAGTTATGCGTACCCTCTTTTTTATAATTTTTAGTGTGTTGTCTAGACGTTTATACTAGCAAGAGGTCATCGTTTTTTATACTAGCAAGAGATGCAAATTCTTTGTAAGGTGGTGCATGTTGTGCTTCATGGATGAACACCTCGGGGATGATAGTCAAAATGGACATGAATGTGGTGCTCCACGAGTGAGCACCTTGGGGATGACAATCAAAATGGAGGTGATGTTTCCTAAGCCCAATCTTGGGCTTCCCCCATGTTCAAAACCTACAGGTAAGTACTCAAGAACCTGTGGTAACAACCACTATGAAACATATGTGTTGATCCTTTTTCCTTGAGTTCAATGCCAACTTTGGTTCCACTGTAGAGTCTAGTAAATAGTGTGTGTGATGGTAAAACGTACAGCTGTGATGTTGGAGTCAAAGTTATTTTCTTCACTTTCCTCTATTTTCTTTTATTTTCTTCACCATCATCATCCTCACCATCTCCACCTTCACAAAATTTTTCAGTTTTTTAGTCATATCACCTTCCCCACCTCATTTCCCTCATTTCACTTGTAATGAAAATGTTTCCTCAACCTCTCCATGTGTGATTGGGTATCAAGTTCTCCTCTCCATAAACATGTGACCTATGACCCCAAAATGTTGGAAGAAAATCAATCAAACTATACAAATGCGAGTTACATTTTTGGATGCTTAGTCAGTTGGCATCTTGGATGCTTCTGATCAAGATGGCTTGTGGATCAATCTTGAACATTTCCTAATGCTTCCTCATATACTCAAAAGACCTTACCTCATAAAAATTCTTCTCCTTATCCTCTCATTGAAGTCAGCTCATAGTGCAAAGAGCCTTTGGAGCTCTTTGCCTATCCATTCTCGTAATAGAGGGCATATTTCTTATGGGTGATATAATATAGTCATTTATAAAATATTCTACATGTTTTTTGATAAATTTGTTCTCCTGTAAGTAAGCCAAATTCTATCAAAATTTGTTTGAACAAAAAAATAATGTTCTTTTGCACATCACTATGTCTAGTAGTTCTAGCCTCTACCAATGTTTTCAAGTAGTCTGTGGAAACTATGATGTATATATCATGTGAGACTTCTCCTAGAGTGTTAATCATTCCAATGAAATCGATGCCCCACTTAGCAAATACCTAGCCTCCTAACATGGGGTTTAATGGCATGAAGTCCCTTTAGAATGGGCATTTAGAGTGTTGGGATGTCTCATATATTTTCAAATATTGTGGCCTCACTTGGATCCACAAGATTAGATGCTCTAATATTAAAATCCTATGTGGTATAAAATGTTGGATTAGCACAACACTTAAACTATCAAATTGGAGTATGACCCCGATTTGTGCACAAATTTGTGGCCCTAGTGCAATGGTTCTGCAAATCTAATGCTCATGTGTCAGACAAACATCTCCTACCTCATAGATAAGTACTCTCTAAAACCTACTTTCATGGCTATAAACAATAAAAATGGCATAATTTCTAAAGACTAAGGTCAAACCTAACAAATGACATGTCATTGGAGAGGTCTTAATGAGAAACTTCAAGTTTTCGTTCATTAATCACATTGAAATTCCATGCATTTCAAGAAAAACTTAAGAAAATAGATTGATGTAATGGCATACCTTCGTATAATCATTCATGGAGATCAACACATGTAAGAAATACCATAAAAAAGATGGGGGGATGGGAAGATGATTGACCAACAAACATTTTCAAAGAAATAAACATGTACAAAAGCTCAATGGCAAGGATAAAAATGGGCAGGAAGATGAAGTTAGGGCTGAAGTTGCAAGCACTATTGTTTTCCAAAATGAGTCATAAGTTTGGTACAAATGATTTGGAGTTCACTCATGTACTGATTTCTTAAACTTATTTCCTTTCAAACTTGAAACTGATTGATGTTATAAACTCTAATCTAGTGAAATATGGCTATAATCCTTATAGTAATTGGGAATGCACATCAAGGATTTCTCTAGTGCTTTTACAAAGCTTATTGTATAGAGAAATGGGCTTTATTTATAACAAATGATCATTTCTTTGAGAAACTTTGGTTATCTTCCAAGCTTCAATGTATCCTCTTTATATTGCTTCAATGTGCTATGCACCACTTTTCCCCCTACTAGTGCCTATCATCCTTGATAGATCCTTTTGGTATCTTCCATGGGTGTGATCTTCCAAGCTTCAATGTCTCCTCATTGTATCCTCTTTATATTGCTTCAATGTGCTATGCACCACTTTTCCCCCCTACTAGTGCCTATCATCCTTGATAGACCCTTTTGGTATCTTCCATGGGTGTGATCTTATAGCACGAGAGGTTCTTCATGAGCCGTGGGAAGTTGAACTTGATATCTTTACATATTTAAGTGTGCATTCTAGTGTTTTAGATGACAACATGGGATCTCAAGAGATTGAATATGGTATCTATTTTCATGAAGTACTCAATGTTTCCAATATCCATTCCACCTACCAAGTGTTGGGTGGTTTGTTAGCTCAATCTTTAATCTAATAAGGATTCGTTTTGCTATATTTTCATGAGCATAAATCTATTTATAGTGAGGATCAGATGATTTAATTTTTATCCTAAAAAACTCAATGACATTAATATGCTCATGTAAGAAAATTTTTACATGTGCATAGGTAAGATAGGACCTTTGCTTGTGGGTGTCTACATCATGAACGTTTTAGTGACATACAATAGGTAACTTCCATATGCTTGGTGTCCTATTGTTCAAATTCATGTTTCGAGTGATCTTCCCTATGTCTAGGTGTGAGTGGTTCCTTCAATTTATAAAAACTTGATTCATTGTGTTAAACGCTTCATTTTCTTCCTTGATCTCTTGAATAAGAGATGACGCATCCATCTATTTCTCCCCTAGTTCCAAACTTCTCTCTATAGTAGTGTTTGAAAATCATTTTATGAGACTCATGTAGTAACATACTCTTCAACATTTATTAGGCCAATGCAATCATCTTTTTACACAATTGGAATCTTTTAACCTTCAAAATCAGATCTAAGATAAATTTCTTCGAGTTACCTTTATATTTGGGGTTCCTTTCTCCTTGAATTTTAGGCTTTCAATAGTGTCTCCAATTTCTTAGGTATCAATTTCGCTAAACCTCTGCTTGATTGCTTTTCTTGGAGCTCTCTAGTATTTTTTGGAATCTCGTCCTCCCTTAACTCCTCTTGCACTAGAACTTCATCTAAGGACGTTTCCAAAGTAGAAAATCTTCTTTCTCCATTTCCCCTTTTGTTTCTCGTTTTCTTTTCCATGTGGGTTGTTTGTTTTTATGTTTACTAGGGATTTTATGTTTTTATGTTTACTAGAGATTTTATGTTTTTATGTTTTTATGTTTACTAGGGGATTCTCCTAGTTTAACAAGTGTTTCATACTCTGGTAGCTTTTGTTCTCCTTTGCTTTCGGTTTGTGTTTGTGTAGTGACATTAAGGGGCACAAGTTCCTTGATTTCACTACCTCATATGGCCATTATTTTGATTATCTTTATAGGTGTTGTTTCTACTCTAATATTTATATATATATTGCACAATCTTTGTATAAATGCACCCTACCACAGTCCTGATAGAATGATCCATCCCTGTTGTTACAAGGTAGTGATGGTGGATGAGGATAATTTCTAATAAAGTGATCTCAACCATATCCATCTACTTACTCCTCAATTCAGAGGTGACTTTTGGGTTGGAACTTGTCTATTGGTCAAGTACATAAATTAGCTAGTCCATCCCTAGTCTTCCGTCCCTTAGTTCTATCACTACTAGTTGAGAATGGGGACTCTAAGGTTAATCAAAGCTATTTTATGTGAATTTATCTTGATATGGGCTTGTTGTCTTGTTTCTACTTCCTCTACATAGACGTGTATGGGTATAAGGACTCGTTCCACATTCTCTTCAATGGATATGTTATTTTCTAGTGCTACCTTGGTAGGCAAAGGAGGTTGTTGTCCTAATAGTGTTTTGGGATACTCCAATTGCTCCCATTGGTTTGTATTGTCTTGAAAATAATAAAAAAATTATATCGTGTGCTATTTATTTTAAAACAAATGCTCACTATCACAATTGGTGTATTTCTATTCTATGGCACAATAATTATTGGGCTTTGTGCCTAGTACAATTTTGAGTTGGATGAACACTTCCAAACTTAGGAAATTTTCTCTTAGCATATCCCTTAGGTATGCGAGTGGTTTGTCTGAAGCCTATGTGGAAACATTTAATAATGGCTTGAACAAGTTCTTGTTTACGTTGGAATCTAGTTTCTACTCTCATTGTGATATGACTTGATGCCAAATCACTTCCACATGTATTGTTTATATCTATTGCCTCCTCATTACAGTTCTCAAGTTCTTAAATCCGTCTATAGTACACATTGCCCTTTATGGAGCGTTAGGCATGTTTTGTATGCAAGACATGATATTTGAGCTCCTTCTCGCTTGGAGTTAGATGGGCTAAGCACTTGACCCAAAAGCTAGCTAGGGATTATTCCCTAATCCTTCCTCTTAGGGTGTTCTTCAACTATCTCCTACATATCACTTTATGACGTTATTTCCCCCTTGTTTGATCACCATCCTCAATTATCAACTTCTAATTCCGAGGTGTCCTTGAATTGATGTCCTCACCCTCACATAGTTTCTTGCACCTCTTGTTCGCGACCCTCATTTCTTAAACCCTTGTTCTCAACCTTTGTATCTTGAACCTTGTGCTCACCCATGCTCTCTATATTGAAACCTCCATCAATTCCTATGTAAAAAAAATCATTTAGAAAGCTTTCCAAGAGGTTCTAGTGCACCTCAATCCAACCTACAGATTGGGAGATACACTCTAATCTTTTTTAGGAAAATTTCTCATATTGAGATGTGCCTTTTTTTCCCCTTTTAGATGTGAATTTTTCCAAGAACCTTTTATTAGGTACCCATAACCTCTATGGAATCTATTTACATTGCCAAACCTACTTCCTAGGTTCTAATACCGCTCTTGTATGTAAGGGAGGAGATTTAAACTTGTGACTTGCTTACTAGGAGTTTGATGGGATAACCACTTGCCCCAAAAGCCATGGTTGAGAATAACTTACCAATCCTCTATCTTAGGGTGTGGTTCAACCATCTCTTGATTTCCACTTTATGACAATCAACCTTTTCTAAACAATGAAATCTATTTTTCCATGGACAATTGCTCCCTTCTTGGACAACTTTCTAGTTACTGTTTGCATTGGCATGCTACATATTGATTCATCTATAGTCTATTTAAATGTATGAATAATTTAGTACATACCGTTTTTGATTCCTCTCTTTGAGAATTTACGAATGGATTCTAACAAGAGATCATGAAATTCATGGAGATAACCCTACTTAAGCGGTTGAAACCATGCAAGCACTAAGTTGAAAATGCCAATCCAAAAGCTTCATATTGACTGAAATAGTTTGACACCTCATCTTCCATTATGATTTGTTTTTACACTCTAGCATGGTTGTATGGATCTTATTGGGTGTGTGTAAAAGTGTGAGAGACACATAAGAAGTAAAAATGAAACAAGACACATGGAGAAGACGAATGGCTATAGATGATCAATAGAACTAAAGTAAGAGATGAATAATATCCCTAAGTACAAAGTACCACCACATATGAGTGAATCATGTGTGTAGTAACATGAGGAATAAAACCTCTAGCCAGCACTAGAGTAAAAAGTGCCCATGTATAGGGAAAGGTTCACATCAAAGCTATGCCAGGAACACATAAGTGTAACAAAGCCCCTGGATTAAATGACGTGAACACATACAAGGAGTGATAGATCAGCTCCCACTAGATGATAAGCCTAAAGCTTTGCAAAAAGCTTCAAACTTTTCCCATGAAAGAGCTTTGGTGAATACGTCTGCCACATTATCTTGTGTAGGCACATATACCAAATCAATATCTCTTGAAGCCGCTCTCTCACATAGTGATAATGCACTTCAATATGTTTGGTATGTGTATGAAACACTAGATTTTGTGCGATAGACAATGCACTTTGACTATCAGTGGAAATATGTATAGCAACACCAATCTCCATGCAAAGATGCATCAATAGGTGTCTGATCCATAAACACTCCATTGTAGCTGTGAAAGCTTCCCTGTAATCAACTTGACAAATTGATGTCCCCAATATAGTTTGCTTAGTAATCAACCAAGATATGCATGAGTCTCCAAGGAAAAAGTAGTTACCACTTGTGGACACATGTGTATCATAACAACCAACCCAATCACTATATGTAAAAGCATGCAAGCATAGTTGAATATCTCTACCATAAAAGAGGCCTAAACTCAAAGTGCCTTTGAGATACCTAAACACATGTTTCACCACTTGAAAATGCTTAATGCTAGGGATATGCATGAATGGACTTCCCAGACATTGGTCCACAGGGATCATATTGCTCCATAGGGATCATTCCTTGTGTGTGTGGGACAAGGGCAAGCCATAGCCAAGGTCCCAAGCTCGGGGGATATGCCAAGGTATTCAGTACTAATGGGGATGAGTGTTGCATGATGGCCACATGGTGGCATTAGACCATTCCAAATCATTGCTATTTTTAGAATACAAGAGGGTATAAATGGATGAGAGGAGAGTTGCACACACATCATTCACAAGTCTTATTTGTGAGATAGTGTTCTCACACTTGGTATCAAAGCTATTTTTGGAAGATTTGGTAAAAAGAGAGCTTCTTTTGGCATGAGTCTTCCACATGCGTTTGTCAGTTTTTTTGCATGTTTTTGGTTCTCATCGTCTTCATCATCATGGTCGTCATCGGGAGCTATAGCAAAGACCATCTTGTGACAAAAGAAGGAGGTAGGAGAACTCCTTGGTCCCTCAAGCCTCACGCACAAATGGATTCCTTAGAGCAGCTCAACGTCCACAATTGCTATGCGCTCTCGCGCTCCATGAGAAGGTGGGAGAGGTGGCAGTCATTCTCCTCCTCTCTTGGAATTGAACTATTAGTGTAGCTCATCACCTATATAGAGGTGTCAAATTTGATCTCCTACTCTGCATGTGGGATAAAAACGCATGCTTGCATGCTTGTGCCTAGATGAGATCTATCTTCAGAGCTCAAATTTGGAGGTGTTTTGAGTTAGCATGGTGAAAACCACTCTTATCCTAGCTAGTTTAGACTACCTACTTTCACCTATTTTGCCATAACGTGGGCATTCGAACTCCAAATTAAGAGGTCTTTGTTAGAGTGGTCATAAGGCATAGGCATCTTTTGAATTAAATTCCAATCTTCTTTAGAGCTTTGAGTTTGACTGTTTATCATCATCGACCCTCGGTTGAGCATCTTCTTCATGCAACACCTATCAGGCAATTCTTGGAAAGCTAAAACGAAGAAGTACGGACCACCTTTAGCACCTGGACCCACTTGCATATCAACTCTTGGACCTTCAAATAATCTTTTTGGTCAATTGTTATGCATTACTACTTTTTATTTGATTCATGCCGCACATAGAACATGCACATGTGCATAGCATCTCTAGTATATGCATAGTTACAACATTCTCTAGTCTTGTATTATGTCAGGGTGTGTAATTCCCTCCAGTTGATTTGTAGTTAGATTGTGCCTATGGGCACCGTTATCGTGGAAATTGCATGATGAGTACTTAGTATATTCTTTTTTATTTTCAATTTTACGTCGTTATGCTACCAAAATGTTTAGGATTCATTATACAAATGCTTAAAGAGTATCAAACATACTAAAAGTTTCTTGTTTTATCATTTTCCTTTAAGCAAAGGATTGTGAATTGTTTACTTTCTGCTACCACTTATTTATGTTAGGCATACATAGAGCATATACTTTGAAAAAAAAAATATACAAATCAGAAAATCAAAAAGTGACCAAAACCATATCCTAGCATGGAACTAGGACCATTGTCACCTACTAGGAGAGATGCACTCATGGAAGAGCACCTCGCAGATCCCATTCAGATCATGAGTAATAGGATTACCAATCTAGAGAGTGCACTTCATGATATCTTGGAACATGTGCATGGTTCCAAGAAAGAGGAAGATGTGCATGAGCATGACTTGCCAAGGATGGAGGTAGATGCTCCAGATGAGCATCCAACTCGAGAAGTCCCTAGAGATAGCATCCTAGCCAGAGAGGCTAGATGGTTGCTTAAGGAGCTTAAGCCGCCTAGATACCATGGCTTGACTAGTGCTAGGACTTTTGATGCTATTGAGCAATGTCTCAACAAGTGGGAGCACTGCTTCCACTTATGCCATATCATGGACGATAGACATAAGACTCAGCAGGCCATGTATAACCTTATGGACATCGCCCATAGGTGGTGGTGCAAGATAGAACAAGATAAGAAAGAGCCCGAGACTTTGGGTCAGTTCAAGGTCTTGCTCTATAACAATTTTGTACCACTTGATGAGAGATCTAGAGCGCTAGACACCTGATTCTTCATCACTCAATAGAATCAAACCATTCAAGAGTACTCGGATAAGTACAGAGAGGTACTTCTTAAAGTACCTCATACTATCCCTGGGTTTCTCCAGGTCCACAAGTTCATCTTGGGATTGAGAGAAACCATTAGGCCTTTGGGGAGGAAAGAGAGATGTCAGTCCTTGGCATAGGCCATGAAGATGGATTTATTCTATGAGGATGGCCATAGGGCATAGACTCCCAGGGTCAAAGGTCCTCATGGCCTAAGGTAAGTTGATCCTTCCACACACCTACTCCTGGCTCAATCAGTGCACATGTGATAGACCAATGTACCTCTATTTGAATCCTCCCAAATCTTTTCTTTTTTGTGTAGGATGAAACATGTCATATGTTTATGGATGCTGCTACGCTAGAGATTTGCACCATACCCATATATCTAATAGACACTTCATAGTGTGGACCTATTTATTATGCAAGAAAACATTTATCAACAATAGAAAGGAGTTACTGTATTACTAAATGAGAATATTTGGGGTTAACATATTCAATCAAGAAATCTCATCATTACGTATTATGAGGAAACTTCACTTTTCTTGTAGATCATTTCTCATTTCTCTACTCACTCACGCAATAGACACTAGTGGGAAGATTGTCTCTATGGGTTCTTTTGCTAGACAAGTTTGATTTTGAAGTACAACATAGACCCAACCTCTCTCATGTAGTAGTAGACTTTTTATCAAGACTAGATCTAAGAGAACCTTCAAAAGGAATTGAAGATGGTTTTTCATATGTATAATTATTTTTCCCTTAATCTACTAACGTTTATCCTCCAATTATAACCTCTTGGTGTGAAATTATGTTCCAGTTTTTGGTTAATGGAATTACACCAGCCAATATGTCTAAAGTAGCTAGGCAAATTATGGTAATCCGGAGCAAACATTTCAAATTAATACTTGGATAGTTATACTACAAGGATATGACAAGGGCACGACTCAAGTGTGTGTAGTTGCAAGAAGTGTAAGAGATAATTTAAAAACCCATGAACCTACAAGAGACCATTTTACAATCAAATCGACCATGGCAAAGATTTTGCAATGAGGCTTATGGTTTCCCATGCTTCATAAACATGTTGACCAAGTACTTCGGTGTGATACTTGCTAGAGAATGGGTGAACCATCAATTTGGAATCAATCCCTCTAGAATAGATTTTACCATCGGAACCACTTCAAAAATGCTGACTAGATTTTATAGGACTGATCTCACCTTGGGCCACCAATATAGGTAAACTATACATACTCATATGTAGAAACAATGCTACTAAATTGGTGGAAGCCTAGGCAATAAAATATGCCAATGCCTCATTAGTGGCAGCTAAAGGATATTTTCTTGGATTACCCTTGGAAGTAGTTTGAGATAGGGGAAACTCATTTTTGAATCAATTCATGCAAGTTATTATTGATCATTTTGCAACTCAACATAATTTCAGTTCACCCTAACATCTTCAAGCTAATGGATTGACAAAAAGTATCCATTTTCAATTTTTTTTGCAAATTTTGCTTAAGCTAGTATTGAAACATGCAATTGATTGAGATTCGTACATCCTTGCAACACCCTAGGATTACCAAGTAGATACAAGGTGTGTGTGTGTTTCACACCTTTCAAATAAGCATTTGGGGTTGATGCAATTATACTAATGGAGCTAGCAATACCAAGTCTGATAGTAGTAGTGCAACACGAGATTTTTCCAAACGAGTCATTAGATGAACAAATGAAGGTATTGCATATTTTAGAGGAAGATAGGAAAAATTTTTCTTACTTTAGGAAATGTAGATTTGGTAGAAGAAGTGGCATTATCAAAATCTTTGAACCCCCATTTTAAAGTAGGATATACGTTCTTATTTTTCAACTATAAACTCGTGTGAAGAGCAAGAAAAATCAATATTAGGTGGTTAAATCCTTCTATAATAGATATAAAAACTAGTCCTTCAATGTTCACACTAAAGATGTTAAATTGATCAATGGATCAAAGATGCATCTATGTTGGTACGATGCGATTCACTGCCTCTATCATGACTCATCCACAATTAGTGGTAGGCGCCTCCATCTCTAGCCATGATTTGTAATCCTATCTATATATGTTCAAATTTTAATGACTCCTCATATAGATTCTACATGTGTCCTCTTGACTAAAACTAGCCTTATCCCGTGTCTCAAGTTTATTCACCTTTTGCTGAGTGATCCTACAATCTGCACACTCTATCCTTTTTCTTGTATCTTCCATCCATGAATTACCTAAAGTGGAATGTTATATTGCCCAACACTCTTGAATCAATATGGAGTAAATGATATCAGAGGAATAGATGGTTGACAAGAAACAAGAAATACCGAGTACTATATAGTAGTCATAGGAGGATGGAAAGCAAAGGTCCCATGTTTTTCCAAAGCAAGTATTTATGCATCAACAATACTTTCTACTAGAGGACCTTTGCAAAAAACTTTGCAAAGCTCAAAGAAATTGAAGAATCCATTGTAAATCTTTTATGTCATTGATCCCCATTTCAAAAAATCGAGCAACTAAAAAACAAAAATAAATGCAATAGCCACATATTCAACCACAACCTACCCATTCAATGGAGTCCATCCACTCTTGATAATCACAAGGTCACTCATGAAGTAGATCATTCCACCATCTTCTATACCACAAAATCATCACAAATAAGCAAATCCAAATGGATAACAACAAGCTTATGTGATATGAATAACCCCACTATGCCTCCACCCAATATATTCATGAAGAATGATCCTCATAGACCTATTCTTCTAGAACATATGATGAAGAAACGTCTGATTTTCCTCCCAACAATGTACACAAGAAAAGTGGAAAACCCTTTCCCTCCTCTCAATTTTTCTCATGCATTCCAAAATGCAAATATTTATGAACAAGTCTTCAAAGGTATTACAACAAGTACTTCATGTTCTTCCCATCAATGGTTTTTGTAGGGTAGATGATAGAAAAGGGATTTCATGTCATGTGAGATCTTGATCGAGTAGGATATGACAGAGGTGCATCTAATTTGCTGTCATGCAAAGTCTGCACCAACCATTTTGGCATAGTTTTTGCCTCCCCAATGTCAACTCTCTCATCAACAAGTGCGTCATGTAAATCTACATCAGAAACGGGATGATCTACATCATCACATGAAACCTGCAAAGGCTGAGAAGCTACCTCATTAGGACCAGCACTAGACTATCCACCTGTAAAAAGAGACAGCAAAGTATCATACATGTCTTTGGAGCTAACAGATGTCTCCTTAGTACATGAAAGCAATGGGTAAATAGCATCTTCCACAAAAACAATATCACGGCTAACCAGAATGCGTTTAGTATGTGGATGATACATACGATAGCCTTTACTTTCAGAACTGTACCCAACAAAAATACATTTTACTGCTTTATCATCCAATTTTCTGTGATGTTGTTCAAGCACTAATGCATATGCCAAACAACCAAAAACATGCAGATGAGCAACACATGGCTTGCGATCATGCCAAGCCTCATATGGAGTGATAGACTACAGTGCTTTAGTGGGACACCTGTTAAGTACATATGTTGCACACATGATAGCCTCAAGCCAGAAACTGTGGTAAAGCTTGACTCTTGACCATACACCTCGGCATCTACATGAGTGACCTATTCTTTCATTCAGCAACTCCATTCTATTGAGGTGTATACGACACTGTACACTGGTGTTTTATCCCACGTTCAGCCAGAAATGCATTAAAATCAGAAGACATATATTCCCCCCTTGATCAGAATGGAGGGTGCCCATTTTACATGCTGACAGATTTTCAGCCAAAATCAAAAACTGTTTGAAGCACATGAACACTTTGACTTTGCCTTCAATGGATATACCCATGCATGCTTGGAAAAATCATCGATGAAAGTCACGAAGTAAAGATAATTTCCAAAAGAAGATGTTCACATAGGACCACATACATAACTATGTACAAGCTACAATTTCTTAGTCACCCGAGCTAAACCATCTTTTGGAAAGGAAGAACGCTGCATTTTGCCCAAATATAGCCTTCACAAACATGTTTTCCATGTGCCTCAAGTTTGGGCAAAGAGGACACCATTTCAGATTTCTGGAGGTGTAGCAAACTAGCAAAAATTAGATTACCAAAGCATGCATGCCAAAGCTTTGCATCTGACATAGCGTGAGAATCATGTATTGCACATGCCAAATCACTTACAGATCTTTCATAGTCTATGAGCTTATACAGCCCACGACATAAAATGCCAGAAGCAATAATCACGTCACCATTTCACAGATCATGAATTGTACATCTATCATCAACAAATTTCACAACCAAGCCAATCTTGGCTAATGCAAAAACTGATAATAGATTCTTCTTGATCCCTGGCACAAATAAAGCATTTGACAAAGTGAAAGAACTACCATCAGTAGTAGTCAAATGATCTTATCAACTCCCATAACAGGATAAGAGGAGTTGTTGGCACATGTAACAGTACTCCTTGTAGGGGCAGGCTCGAGTGAAGAGAAGAAACTATGTTGCGAGGTAATATGTTTGGTCACCCCACTGTCAAGGTACCAAACATCTGAGTCTACTGCAGACATGCACTGCTCATGAGAAGATGGGTCAAAACTGCAAACAGTAGTAAACACCCATTCTTCTTCCTGCACAAGATTAGCAGACTCTATTTTTGGTGTAGAGGCTTGTGCAATAACCATTCCATCCTCTTTCTTCTTTGCCTCTTTGGCAGCCAATTTCGGGCAGTTCTTTATGATATGATCATTTCCTTTACAGTACTTGCAGAACAATTTCTGCTTTTTTTATTTCTTTTCATGTTTGTCTTCCCTCTTTGAATGTGCAAAATTAGTAGATTTCTGCTTACTAGTTGAAGAGCTCCATTTTCCTTTGCCCTTTTGACTAGCCAGGAAAGCTTGATCTTCAACACGCATAATGGACCTATTCTACCTTGATTGATCCTCCTTCAACAGAACAGAGACTAACTCCTCAAATGACAAGGCATTTGGATTTCCTTTCATCATCAACCAAAGAGTAGAAGCAAAACTCTGATATGAATGAGGAAGACCATTCAGAACAGTCTGCACAAGTGAGCTATCTAGTATAACCTCATCAGCAGAAATCAATTGTTCCTTCAAGTCTTTGATCTTTGTTAGAAAATTGTCCATAGAATCACCTTCATTCATGTGCTCACTCTCCAATTGTTTTCAGAGATAAGCAACACGAGCCTCATTCCTAGCTTGGTACAATGTGGTAAGTGTATCCCATGCATCCTTAGTTGTTCTGCAAGAGCGAATGTGAGGAATAATGGCACGTTTGAGAGACAAAGGTATCAATGCATGTGCTTGCTTTTGCCTACAATTCTTCTCATATCCTTATCTTCTTCCTGCAAGTCACCATTCAAAAATGTAGTTTTAATATCCAACTGATGTACATTCCAACCATGATGAGCTACAAGTGCACAGATGTGATGAATAGTAGTCATTTGTCAAGTAGGGGCAAAGATCTCATCAAAATCAATGCCTCTTTCCTCAGCATAACCCTTTGCAACAAGTCTAGCCTTATACTTGTCAATTGTTCCATCACGCTTATGCTTCAGCTTGTATACCCACTTAGTGCCGATGGCCTTCTTGCCTTCTTGCCAGGAGGCAAGTCACATAACGACCAAGTATCATTCTTCATTATAGCATCATATTCAGATTGCATAGCATCCATCCAATTTTTGTAATTTTGTGCTTCATCAAACAAAGCAGGCTCATACTCATCACAGAGACTAGAGGCATCCATAGCATAGCAATATGATGCAAAGGAAGCACTATGAAAGCCAAAATGAGTACGATATGAAAGAGGTGCATCTAATTTTCTATCACGCAAAGTCTGCACCAACCATTTTGGCATAGTTTTGCCTCCTCAATATTAGCTCTCTCATCAACAAGTGCATCATGTAAATCTCCATCAAAAATGAAATGATCTCAATCATCAGATGAAACCTATAAAGGTTGAAAAGTTGCCTCATTAGGACTCTACCCAACGCTACTCTACTCTGCCTCATTAGGACTCTATCCTTTGCTTTCATAACTCTACCCAACAAAAATACAGTTCATTGCTTTATCATCCAATTTCATGTATTGTTGTCCAAGCACTAATGCATATGACAGACAACCAAAAACATGCATGTGAGCAAAAAATGGCTTACGACCATGCCAAGCCTTATATCAAGTGATAGATTGCAATGCTTTAGTGGGACACCTATTAAGTACATATGTTGTACACATAACAGCCTCAAGCCAAAAACTATGTGGTAAAGCCTAACTCTTGACCATACACCTTGCCATCTCCATGAGTGACATGTTTTTCCGTTCAGCAAATCCATTATGTTAGGGTGCACACGGAATTGTACACTGATGCTTTATCCATGTTCAGACAAAAATGCATTAAAGTCAGAAGACATATATTCCCCCCCTCGATCAAAACGGAGGGTGCCCATTTTACATGCTGATATATTTTCAGCCAAAACTAGAAATTGTTTGAAGCACATAAACACTTCGGAGTTTGCTTTCAATGGATATACCCATGCATGTCTAGAAAAATCATAAATGAAAGTCACAAAGTAAAGATAGTTTCCAAAAGAGGGTCTCTCCATAGGATCACCGACATCACTGTGAACGAGCTACAAGTTTTTAGTAGCTCGAACTGAACCATCTTTTGGGAATGATGAACGCTGCATTTTGCCCAAAATACATCCTTCACATACATGTTTATCAGGTTCTTCAAGTTTGGGCAAAGAGGACACTATTTTAGATTTGTTAGGCATAGCAAACTAGCAAAATTGAGATGACCAAAGCATGCATGCCAAAGCTTTGCATCTAATAAAGCCTGAAAATCATGTACTGCAATTTTGAATCATTCACAAATTTATCATAGTCTATGAGCTTATACAACCCATGACATAAAATTCCAAAAGCAATAATGACATCGCCATTTGACAGATCATGAACTATAAATCCATCATTAATAAATTTCACAACCAAGCCAACCTTCGCTAAAGCTCAAACTGATAACAGATTCTTCTTGATACCGGTCACAAACAAAGTATCCAACAATGTAAAAGAACTACCATTGGTAGTAGTCAAAATGATCTTACCAACTCCCATGATAGGATAAGAGGATTCGTTGGCACATGTGACAGTATTCCCTATAGTGGGCAGGCTCCAGTGAAGTGAAGAAACTATGCGGTGAGGTAATATGTTTGATTGCCCTACTATCAAAGTACCAAACATTTGAATCTGCTACAGACATACAGTGATCATGAGAAGATGGGTCAAAACTACAAACAATAGTAAACGCTCATTCTTCATTCTGCACAAGATTAGCATACTCTATTTTCAATGTAGAGACCTGTGCAACAACCATTCCATCCTCTTTCTTCTTTGCCTCTTTTGCATCCAATTTTAGAAAGCTCCTTATGACATGATCATTTGCATTACATTATTTGCAAAACAATTTTTGCTTTTCTGTTTTCTTCTTGTCTCTGTCATCCTTCTTTGATTGTGCAGAATTAGGAGATTTTTGCTTACTAGTAGAAGATCCCCATTTACCTTTTCCCTTCTGACTAGCCAAGAAAGCTTGATCTTCAATGTGCATAATGGACATGTTCTGCCTAGACTGATCTTCCTACAATAGAATAGAGACTAACTCCTCAAATATCAAAGCATTTCGATTGCCTTTCATCATCAAACAAAGAGTAGAAGAAAAACTCTGATATGAATCAGGAAGACCATTCAGAACAGTATGCACAAGTGAACTGTCAGGCAATACTTCATCAATAGAAATCAATTGTTCCTTCAAAGCTTTGATCTTTGTCAAAAAACTGTCCATGGAATCTCCTTCATTCATGTGCTCACTCTCAAACTGTTTTTGGAGATAAGCAACACGAGCCTCATTTCTTGCCTGGTATAAAGTGGTTAGTATATCCAAAGCATCCTTAGTTGTTCTACAAGAGAAAATGTGGGGAATAATGGCACGTTTGATAGACAAGGCTATCAGTGCATGTGCCTGAGCATCTCTGCCATCCCAACAAATTTGCTCTACAATAGGTGCAGTAGGAAATGCAGCACAAATAGGAACATGAAGAATATAGTTATCTTCAATGCAATCTACATCACCTTCAGCAACTGTGTTTGTATGTGTAATAGGACATTTTTCAACACCTTGCACAATATTCCATAGTCCTTTTGCAACCAATTCATGGTGCATCATATAAGCCCATAATGGGTACAAAGATAAGTGAACCATTAGGGCTATAGGCATATATACAAGTCGAGAAAAAAAACCTCTTAAAGAGGGAAAAAAGTGCCCAAGTGATCCTAGTGTGTTCACACACATCACTACCTAAATATATCAACAAGAACCACCTAATGAACTTGTGGGCATTGGACCACACACATCTGTATGAATGAGATCTAAAGGTAGAATTGAAGAGTCAATGTGCGTTTTATGTACATTGTTAGTTTGCTTTCCATATTGATAATGCTCACAAAATGAAAAATCGGAGAAAGATAACATAGGTAAGTAGTCAGAATGAGAAATATTTCCCATTCCACTACGAGATATGTGACCCAAATGGCCATGCCAAATACAAGGCATAGGTTACATCGAACTACGTGATAATTGAGATACATGGCGTACATTATGCATAGTAAATTTTGAACCTTCAATGAACTGCACAATCACATCTCCAATCCCAACAACATCACACTAGTAAGATTCATTGTTAGAAATAATCAATACTCCACCCACAAGTGACTACAAATGATCCATGATACTCTAAAGTTGTATGGCCCCCTTTATGAGGAGAAGTCGGTATGAGAGTTTGAACATTTGTGATGAGGTCTACATAAGACCAGCAATAGTTCTAGATGATCTATGTGAGTCTAGTGAAAAGGCTAGCCAAGGCATATACTTCAGTCACACCAGAATCCCGGAGGTATGACAGTTTGGAAGTCAATTAATCCCGAATTACGGTGACTTCTCCAAGATTCTGAAGGTATGGCACTTCGGTAGTCAATCAGTCCGAAATCGCAATAATATGTCCGATGGAAGTTCAATACACTGGGAATTTGGTCCCACATGATCGGAATTATGGTAACTAGTCTGGTGGAACTCAGGTTTGGTGGAAGTTCAGTGGAAGAGCGGTCCAGTGGAAGTTCAGTCTAGTGAGTGTTCAATCCGGAGGTTTACTCATTCCGACGATTATGTAATTTAGTTTGTTCTGAAATTACATGTGATCCCAACATGAATGCCTAAAACATAGCATTAGGTGGTCCCAAAGATCATGCCTAAATTAGAGGGTTAGGCAGGTCACATCACTAGGAGAAATCACGGATACACACACTATGAAGCCTTTCATCTAGAATCTATCTAGATCACCATTGAAGCTCCATTGTGGGAGCGCACAGGTGAATAGTATCATCGTTGTACATTACTACTGGCATTTTTTAGATTTTGAGTTCTCAGACTCTCTATCTGTGTACAGATTCTGTTAATATGTTCTGCTTCTCATTACTCTACCGGACGATCCAATTCCACGGCATTTTCTAGATCACTATATTTTTCTAACATGGTATCAGAGCAGAGGAGGTTTTGAGGATCGTAGAAGCACAAACTCAGAAGTCACAAAAGTCCTTGAACGACTAAAGAGAGAAGATGTCAAGTGGTGTGTCTTCATCTATTGTTGGGAATCAAGGTGGTTCCTCAGCAAGAGCATGCAAAACACAAACCAGAGCAGTTATAATGATGATCGTGCCAACATTGCGAGTACGGCCACTAGCATTCACAGCAAGAAAACTCGATGGTACTAATTACACCTTGTGGAAGTTTAAAATCACTTATATCCTTGACTCCTACGAGTTGCTCGAAACTGTACTTGGGACTGACTGTGAGCCCCAAGAAACACCTGACTCAAATAATCCCTATCGGATGATTCCTCTTGATGCTAATCTTTTACATGCATGGAAGCGAAGGAATGTGTATGCACTCTATACTCTAGTGATGAGTACTTCTGACAGTGTCCTGACTCTTATTCAACATACCACAAAGGATTGTGAGGCTTGGAACATATTGACAAATCAATATGGAACTTGGAATCAGACACAGATTCAGAACTTAGAGAATCAACTAGTAGCAGAGAGGTTTGCTGGTGGGGAGACTACCAAAGTTTTTATCACCTGCATAAAGAATCAATGGGATCAAATGGGGGGATCAAGTATACCAAATTCAAGCGAGGAGCTAGCTTGACATTGTCTCCAAATTTTTCCACCAAAGTTTGACATTCTGGTAACTACCCTTAATACTCAGATGAGACAGCAACCCTTAACTTTTGAAGAATTCAGTGCCTTACTCATGGAGGAAGAGCTATGGCTCAAGGCAAGGGATGACAACAGTAAAGGAGAAGCTCCATTCATGGTAAATGCCAAAGGTACTAAAATCTATTCTTCAAAAGATGGGAACAAAAAGAAAAAGGACAAGAAGAAGTTCAAGGGAGAGTGTTTTCACTGTAAGAAGAAAGGCCGTAGAATCCAAGATTTTCGCATTAAGAAGGCAGAGGACGAGTGGGTCTTCAAAAAGTGGTAAGGGTGAGGAGGTTGCTTACACTATCGAAACTGAACTTGAGTTGTTCATTACAGTAGAGGAAATGTGTTCCTGGATTGAAGATTCAGCCATGGATCACTCATGGGTTTTGGATAGTGGTGCCTCTAGTCATATCACAAGTAGAAAAGACCTTTAAAGTTCCCTACAGCCTCTAGAGGAACCCATCATGGCAAAGGTAGGCTATAATGCAAGGTGTCCTGCAAAGGGCAAAGGTACAGTGTCTTTCATTAATAGTAAAGCGGATATTAGAAAGCTTACAGATGTGTTGTTTGTTCCACAAATCAAACAAAGTTTGATTTTGGTAGCTTCTATAACTGAAAGCCTTCGGTAGCTTCTGTCTCCCATTTCAAGGTGTTTGGAAGTGAGTGTTATGTACACATTCTAGACAAAGAGAGAAACAAGCTTCAACCAAAAAGCACCAAATGTATCTTCTTAGGGTATAGTGAAGAGAAAAAAATCTTACAAGCTTTATGACCCGGGGGCAAAGAAGATCATAGCGAGTCTCGATGTGGTGTTCAAGGAGGAGCAGCCACATGCAGTGGAAGAAGAGAAGAAAGCCTCCACACTATCATCAAATGAAGAAGTAATCCACTATGAACCTGACCTAAGAGCTAGCCCTTCTACAGAAGAGAAGGAAGCATCATCCTCAAATGATGAGACTATAAGTCATATCTCAGTGATTTCCCAACCATTTTGCATGATCAATAGCTTGTTGGAACCAGCTTGAAGTCTACATTTGAATCAACCATTTGGGAGACATCATCATTGAAGTCCTCACTAGTCATCTACTATTCAGTCCATAAAAAGTCAGGGGTAAGCTTTGGATTGCTAAATTGATTTCTCATAGCATAGTTTATCTTTTTAGATGATTCCACTTGTAATCATTAGCTATTTAAGCTAATCGAATTCCCTCAAAAATAATTGCATCAATTGTTACTGTACTGTGAGAACTGAGCAAAAGAACCAGCAAGCTAAAAGGGCCCACTATCAAACTCTGAAGTGTATTAGGGCAAGTACAAAGCAGGTTTTAGCACTACCACCTCACTTCCTTGAGGTATCCATCCATCTCTTCCAACACTCTGTGATTGCCTTGGACCATCCGCAATCTGTTCAATTGACTGTGGAATGATATTTTCAGAATTGTAGAGCTGCCTCACCCACTATGGCAATGGAGCTCTCAATGAGGCCACACAATCGCAAGTTTTTACAAAGGCTTTTATAGGAGTTTCTTCCAAGCTTGAATTTGAATTCAAACTTGGCTCCATCTAAAAAAGGTGACTTCCAATAATTTAGAAGTTATTCCATCTAATTTGATTTGTAGCTCATACGTCTCCTAACTCCACGAGATATATGGATTTACAAGATTCTCCCAAAGTTAAATCCTTTTACAATGGTGAATGATCAAAAGGTTATAAGCTAGGATTCACATGATCCATCAAATGTTTCCACATAATGTTTTTCATGCTAAGCCAAATGTGAACACTTGTGTACTTGCACCAACAGCTCCCCCTCAAGCCAAACACCTTGGCTTGCACTTCTCCATAAATCTTCTTGAATATCCTGCAATCCAATCATGGTTTTAAACCTGCAAAGCTTAGTACCATCATGTACTTTGGTTAACAAATGAGCACATTGCATATTTGTAGATGCATATGCTTATTGTATCTCTTTGCTCAAGAGTTTCTCTCTAACATAGTGATAGTGCACTTCTATATGCTTTGTTCTTGCATGATAAATGGGATTGGCTGCAAGATGCAAGGAACTAGTGTTGTCACCAAAGATCATAGGTGAATGAGTGTGTGGTCTCAAATCTGAGTATAGCAATCTAATCCAAATAGCTTCTTGTGTAGCATTTGCTAATCCCCTATATTCAGACTTTGTTGAAGATAGAGCAATAGTTGGTTTCTTCTTAAAAGACCATCAGATGGGCTTATCACCTAGAAAAGATAAATATCCAGAAGCACTCCTTCTCTCATCCTTACATCCTGCCCAATCTACATCTGAGTACAACTTTATGTCCAAATGTGATGTGTATGGGAAGTAAAGTCCTTGGTTTTGGTACTTTTGAGGTACTTCAAAATTCTTTTAGTAGCTTCCAAGTGATGCTTTGATAACCTGCAATGTCTTTAAGCAAATCACCTTCATGAGCACTCAGTTTATGATTTATCTCCATAGGGGTGCTAGCTACTTTTGCATTCTCCAAGTGGAACTTCTTCAACATGTCCTGCATATATTTCCTTTGAGTGATCTAGATTCCAGAGTTACTGTAGACTAACTCAAGTCCAAGAAAATACTTCAGAAGCCCTAGGTCACTGATTTTGAACTCCTGCATCATCTGTTTTTTTATTTGTTTGATGCCATTAGCATCACTACCTGTAACAATGATGTTATCAACATATACACATAATTATATCATTTATGAGTTACTTCTCTTGTCAAACAGAGAAGAATATGCCTTGCTCATCATAAATCCTTGGTCTTGAAGATAGGTTGTTAACATATGGTTCCATGCCCTAGGTGCCTGCTTCAAACCATAAAGAGATTTCTTCAATTTGCATACATGATTTACTTTTCTTGGATCCTCATAGCGAGGAGGTTGACCCATGTAAACCTCATCTTAATCCAGCCACTGAGAAAAGCATTATTCACATCTAGTTGATACATATTCCAATTTCTAGATGCAGCTACACTTACCAATACTATGATGGTTGGCATCTTGGCCACATGTGAGAAAGTTTCTTCATAATCTACTCCTTGGGTTTGTGCAAAGCCCTTAGCCACAAGTCTAGCTTTATATCTATTTATGGATCCATCTAAGTTCCTTTTGATTTTCTAAATCCATCTAGAACCAATTACCTTCATTGATGCTTTCTTGGGCACTAGCTCCTAAGTATCATTCTCTTGGAGTGCTTCTATTTCTTCATCCATAGCCTCCTTCCCACTTATCATCTACCTTGATGCCATTGATTATCTGGCTCACTATTTGCTCTTCTTCAATCTCCTCTCCTATGCTTGCCAATTGATCAGCCACATCCTTTACTTTGGTCACATACTCTGAAACATTCCTCTTAGGTTGCTTCCTTTGAGTAGTAAACTCAATCCACAATTGATTTTTTCTAGCTCTTGTATTGGAAGAAAAATATGAAGATAATGTTTCTCGAGTCTCTTGGGAAGTTTTACAATTTCTCATGTGAGGAAGAAGGAAGTCAAAAATGGAGTTAAGTAGATATGACCTTGCTAAAGCATCTTTGGCACCATGAGGTCTTTCTAGATCCTCTCTTGTAGGTTGACCTTTGCTTCTGAATATGGGCATCTCCTCATCTCCTGATATGTATCCATAGAGAATCCTTCCTTGTAGATAGGTCTTCATCCTCAAGGACCATGCTCGGTAATTATTCCTATCCAATTTATCAATGAAAGAAGGAAAACCATCTCCCATTTTACATCAACTTGCTCTGATACCACTCTTGGAAGAGATGGATGGATACCTCAAGGAAGTGACGTGGTACTGTTAAAACTTGCTTTGTACCTACCCTAATACACTGTTACATAAGAACAAGCTCTAAAGCATTGTTTTTTAGGCTTATGGATTTTATTTTTTATGATAAATAACATGTGGAGACTCTCACATTTCCAAATTTAGAATAAAAGAAGATAAAAGTAAGAAGGAAAGGAGAGGTGTCTATTTTTAGACAAGAAAGGTGCTTCTGTTGACAACCTCTCAATAAAAAGAGTGGTTCTCTTAGTGTAGGTGGCCAAACTGAGTGATTCTTGTTGTGTTGTGAAGCTTACAACCTTTAGTATATATACAAATCAGTTTTTGTAGAAAATGTAATGAGAAAGCTCCACCCAAGTAGGTGTTTTTGTAGATCTTCTTTCTTGTGTCTATCTGGTGTCTCATCAGAGACATACCTCTCTTCAAACTTTCATATCTTAGTTGTTATGAGATCTTTTTGAGTGATTTTGCTTGGAGGAGTTTCCTTAGCTCTCATATTTTCTATGTATATCAAAATTTTTCAGAGCTTTGAGTTTTCTTGCTACTATATATCAGTTTTCAATTTTGATAGTTAGTCATACCTTGTTGTTGTAGGCCTCTGCATACCTTGACTTCAAATCATTGATTTTGGAGCTATACTCTAGCTTTTTTGATGTTTTTAGTTTATAAAGCATGCTACTTAGAGTCCACTTTCAGAATAAATGATTAGGCTTGACAAAGTTTACTTAGACAGTTTCTGGTGGTTATTTGGCTACAGTCACCCATTTTTGTTTTCTTGAAAGCTTGGAGGAAAGTTTTGTTGGAGATAGACACCTGCGGAAGCACGCGAACAACACAAGGAAGAAGAAGAAGCTTAGAGCACAAACACACAATACTGAATGTATTACTAGACAATGTACAAAGATAACTAGCCCATTAGGGCAATAGGCGTATATACAAGCCGGGGAAAAAAAACCTCCTAAAGAGGGAAAAAAGTGCCCCGATGGTCCTAGTGTGTTCACACACATCACTACCTAAATATATCAACAAATCCCCCCTGGGAGTGATGCGGTGAACAAGGAGCTGGCACTCATGTATAAGGAAGTGCCAAGCTATGTGGAAATCACTCCACAAAAGGAAGTAAGCCCAAAGCTTTGCGAAAAGCTTCAAACTTCTCCCTAGGCAGAGCCTTCGTGAAAAGGTCTGCAATGTTCTCCTGCGTGGGCACATATGCCAAGTTGATCTCCCCAGCAGAGAACCTCTCCCTGACATAGTGATAATGCACCTCAATGTGCTTAGTGCGAGCATGGAACACAGGGTTCCTCGCAACTTCCAATGCGCTCTGACTATCAGTGAAGATGGTGGTGGTAGAAGACTGGCCAACACCCAAATCAGCCATAAGGCGTCTGAGCCACACACACTCAACAGTCGCTGTGAAAGCTGCCCTATACTCAGCCTCACAACTGGAAGTGGCCATAGTAGGCTGCTTCTTGCTCAACCAAGATATACATGAGCTACCAAGCATGAAGCAAAAACCACTGGTGGACACACGAGTGTCATAGCAACCAGCCCAATCTGAGTCAGAAAAAGCATGCAAATCTGGCAGTAGTGATCCCCCCTTGGGATAAAACAACCCAAGTAGCCGAGTACCACTCAAGTAGCGAAAGATGCGCTTAACCGTCTTCCAATGCGTGAGTCATGGGCAATGCATAAACCTTCTCATATGTGAGACAGCAAACTGAATATCTGGCCAAGTAATGCATAAGTAAATCAAGCATCCAACAGCCTGCTGATAGAGAACAGCATCAAATGCATCTCCAGCATCATGAAGACTCAATCGTAAACCTGTCTCCATAGGAGTGGCAATAGGCTTACAGTCTTCAAGGCCAAAACGGTGCAATAATGTGTCAATATATTTCGTTTGACACAAAGCCATTCCACCATCAACATGCATAAACTGAATGCCCAAATAGTGATGCAAATGCCCCAAATCAAACATCTCAAATGAGGCATGCAAATCAGCCTTAAATCAGCAATATGCGTCTCAATAGGACCAGTGAGAAGCATGTCATCAACATAGACAACAATGATCAGAAGCACATCATTAGCATGCTTAACATATAAGGTGCTTTCAGTTGGACTGTTCTCAAAACCATGTGCAATCAGATAGGCATGTATCTTCTCATACCAAGCACGTGGTGCTTGCTTTAAACCATATAATGCCTTCTTTAACCTGCACACTTGGTTTTCATGCCCTTTCTCCACAAAGCCACGGGGCTGAAGAACATACACTTCTTCATGCAAGTCACCATTCAAAAATGTTATTTTAATGTCCAACTGATTTACAATCCAACCATGATGGGCTGCAAGTGCACAAATGCTCCGAACAGTTGTCATACGGCATGTAGGTGCAAAGGTCTCATCAAAATCAATGCCTCTCTGCTGCGCATAACCCTTTGCAACAAGCCTAGCATTATACCTGTCAACTGTACCATCAGGTTTACGCTTCAGCTTGTATACTCACTTAGTGCCAATGGCCTTCTTGCCAGGAGGCAAGTCACATACAGACCATGTACCATTCTTCATTATAGCATCATATTCAGATTGCATACCAGCGATCCAATTTTCTAAATTCTGTGCTTCATCAAAAGAAACAGACTCATTCTCATCACAGAGACTAGACGCAGCCATAGCATAGCAATCTGATGCAAAGGAGGCACTATGAGAGCATGAACGAGTATGATATGACAAAGGTGCATCTAATTTGCTGTCACGCAAAGTTTGCACCAGACATTTTGGCATAGTTTTTGCCTGCTCAATATCAGCTCTCTCATCAACAAGTGCATCATGTAAATCTGCATCAGAAATGGAATGCTCTGCATCATCATATGAAACCTGCAAAGGCAGAGAAGTTGCCTCATTAGGACCAGCACTAGACTGTCCACCTGTAAAAAGAGGCATCAAAGTATCATACATGTCTTTGGAGCTAACAGATGTCTCCTTAGTACATGAAAGCAATGGCTGAATAGCATCTTCCACAAATACAACATCACGGCTAACCAGAATGCGTTTATCTGTGGATGATACAGGCGATAGCCTTTACTTTCTGAACTGTATCCAACAAAAATACATTTAACTGCTTTATCATCCAATTTTCTGTGATGTTTTTCAGGCACTAATGCATATGCCAAACAACCAAAAATACCTGATGAGCAACAGATGGCTTGCAGTCATGCCAAGCCTCATATGGAGTGATAGACTGCAGTGCTTTAGTGGGACACCTGTTCAGTACATATGCTGCACACATGACAGCCTCAAGCCAGAAACTATGTGGTAAAGCCTGACTTTTGACCATGCACCTCGCCATCTCCATGAGTGACCTGTTCTTTCGTTCAGAAACTCCATTCTGTTGAGGTGTATAAGGCATTGTACACTGGTGTTTTATCCCATGTTCAACCAGAAATGCATTAAAATCAGAAGACATATATTCCCCCCCTCAATCAGAACGGAGGGTTCCTATTTTACATGCTGACAGATTTTCAGCCAAAACCAAAAACTGTTTAAAGCACATGAACACTTTGGACTTTGCTTTGAGTGGATATACCCATGCATGCCTAGAAAAATCATCAATGAAATTCACGAAGTAAAGGTAATTTCCAAAAGAGGGTGTCTGCATAGGACCACAGACATCACTATGTACAAGCTGCAATTTCTGCATAGCCCGAACTGAACCATCTTTTGGAAAGGATGAATGCTGCATTTTGCCCAAAATACAGCCCTCACAAACATGTTTTCCAGGTGCCTCAAGTTTGGGCAAAGAGGACACCATTTCAGATTTCTGTAGGCGTAGCAAACTAGCAAAATTCAGATGACCAAAGCGTGCATGCCAAAGCTTTGCATCTGACATAGCCTGAGAATCATGAACTGCATATACCAAATCATTCACAGATCTTTCATAGTCTATGAGCTTATACAGCCCACGACATAAAATGCCAGAAGCAATAATAACATTGCCATTTGATAGGTCATGAATTGTACATCTCTCATCAACAAATTTCACAACCAAGCCAATCTTGGCTAATGCAAAAACTGATAACAGATTCTTCTTGATCCCTGGCACAAATAAAGCATCTGACAAAGTGAAAGAACTACCATCAGCAGTAGTCAAAATGATCTTACCAACTCCCATAACAGGATAAGAGGAGTTGTTGGCGCATGTAACAGTATTCCTTGTAGGGGCAGGCTCGAGTGAAGAGAAGAAACTGGGTTGCGAGGTAATATGTTTGGTCGCCCCACTGTCAAAGTACCAAACATCTGAGTCTACTGCAGACATGCACTGATCATGAGAAGATGGGTCAAAACTGCAGACAGTAGTAAACGCCCATTCTTTTTCTTGCACAAGATTTGCAGACTCTGTTTTTGGTGTAGAGGCCTCTGCAACAACCATTCCAGCCTCTTTCTTCTTTGCCTCTTTTGCAGCCAGTTTTGGACAGTTCTTTATGATATAATCATTTCCTTTACAGTACTTGCAAAACAATTTCTGCTTTTCTGATTTCTTCTCATCTTTATCTTGGTTCTTCGATTGTATAGCATTTTCAGATTTCTACTTACTAGTAGAAGAGCTCCATTTTCCTTTGCCCTTCTGACTAGCCAGGGAAGCTTGATCTGCAACACGCATAATGGACCTATTTTGCCTGGACTGGTCTTCCTGCAACAGAAGAGAGACTAACTCCTCAAATGACAAGGCATTTGGATTGCCTTTCATCATCAATCGAAGAGTAGAGGCAAAACTCTGATATGAATGAGGAAGACCATTCAGAACAGTCTGCACAAGTGAGCTATCTGGTATAACCTCATCAGCAGAAATCAATTGTTCCTTTAGGTCTTTGATCTTTGTGAGAAAATTGTCCATAGAATCACCTTCATTCATGTGCTCACTCTCCAACTGTTTTCAGAGGTAAGCAACACGAGCCTCATTCCTAGCCTGGTACAAAGTGGTAAGTGTATCCCAAGCATCCTTAGTTGTTCTGCAAGAGCGAATGTGAGGAATAATAGCATGTTTGACAGACAAAGCTATCAATGCATGTGCTTGAGCATCTCTGCCATCCCAGCAAATTTGCTTTGCAGTAGGTGCAACAGAAACAGCAGCATGAACAGGAATCTGCACAATATCATCTTCGACACCATCTTCATCAGCTCCAGCACCTGTATTTGCAGTACCTGTAGTTGCAGGTGTAACAGGACGTCTTTCAACACCGTGCACAATGTTCCACAGTCCTTTTGCAACCAATACATGTCGCATCATATAAGCCCATAATGGGTAGTTGGTACCATCCAACTTATCCTCAACAGCCAACATACGGAATACATCACTGCTTTCAGCCATGGCCGATGACTAAAATACCTTGATGTAGAAAATCGACTGTATCTCAAAAAGTTGAACGGAACTGCCCAGACGAGTTCTGCTAGACCTATAGCAGACTTTGAGACGCTTAAACTGGCGAACAAAAACTGGTATATACCTTTGGCACAAAAAGATAAAATAGCCTGCACAAGCACTGCGATAGTGCGTTCGGAGGCCGAAACGAGCTAAGATCGCCAAAATTTGTACGATTCTGAGACTGCAAACGGAGGAGTGTCGACGGTGCCCTAGATGAAGCGACGACCTGCTCTGATACCAATTGTTGGAGATAGACACCTGCGGAAGCACGCGAACAGCACAAGGAAGAAGAAGAAGCTTAGAGCACAAACACACAATACTGAATGTATTACTAGAGAATGTACAAAGATAAGTAGCCCATTAGGGCAATAGGCGTATATACAAGCCAGGGGAAAAAAACCTCCTAAAGAGGGAGAAAAGTGCCCCGGCGGTCCTAGTGTGTTCACACACATCACTACCTAAATATATCAACAAGTTTGATTTCTGAAGTTTGGAAATATTTGTTTGATCTTTTGAAGATTTTGGGAGGTCTCATCACATTTCATTGTGTACTTTGATGTTTACAAGTTTCTAAACATAACATTGTGGTATCATATCTATTTTTTTTATCATATCCTTTATAAATCTTATTGATTTATCTTCTTTGTTTAGAACAATTCAACATGGCAGATTTGAGTGCATCGATTGAGAAGTTTTCAGATGGGAGAAACTATCCCATATGGCAATTTAGAATGGAGTCTTATCTCATGTCTAAACGTCTTTGGGGATTGATAATAGGTACAAAAGTGAAGCCAGTATTACCAGAAGCTCCTATACAAGGAGATTGAGCAAGAGAGCAAGAATGGATCAAAAGAGAGAGAAGAGTTCTATTTATTATATCACAAACAGTTTTGAATACTATGCTTGGACATATAAGAGGTTTGAATACTAGTCGAGAGGCTTGGGAGTCTCTAGAAAGGTTATTTGCAACTACCAATAGAGCAAGGCAAACGCAACTTGTTGGTGAGTTGACAAGAGTAAAAAAAAAGCCACGACAATCAGTTAATGATTATGTTCTTGAGGTAAAATCTCTTATTGAAGCATTAGCCTCTATTGATGCATCTCCTAGTGAGGTTATAAAGTTTAATAGCATGTTAAATGGATTGAGAGAAGATGAAATATGGAAGCCTTTCATTACATCTATCATGACTCAAGAGAATCTACCATCTTTTGAAGATTTACAAACGCTCATGATGACTGAAGAAATCAATATAGAAGGTGGGAATTCTTATCATTCACAAAGAGGTAGTCAAGGACAAAGAGGTAGTCATCAAATAGATCAAGAGGTAGAGAAAATTGGAGACGAGGGGGAAGATTCAACAACAACGTAAGACGAAGAGGAAGCTTTAATGCTACTAGAGGAGGAAGAACAAAGTCAACAGACTCAACCAAATCAACAAGGTAACTTTACTTGTAATTATTGTGGTAAAGTTCGTCATTATGCCAGGGATTTCTTCTCCAACTGTTCAGAACAACAACGTAGTGCAAGAGGAGACTCAAACACAGAAGGAAAACATTCTTATGGCTATGCATAGAGAGACACATAAGAGGAAGGTAAACGAAAAAACTTGGTATGTAGATAGTGGTTGCTCAAACCACATGAGTCACAACATGAATATGTTTGTGAACTTACACAAGCCAGATTCAAGAGTCACAGTTGCTACATGAGATAGTATTGAGCAGAAGTATTTTACATTGGTGATTGTCCACTTAATGAACATCTAACTATCAGAGATGTTTTATTTGTTCCTACTATTACAAGAAATTTGATTTCAGTTGGACAGATGGAGGACAATGGAGTGAAGGTCAATTTTGACAATAATCAGTGGTAGACTTATCAGAAGAAGAATGGTACTTTTGTTATAAAAGGACAAAAGGTAAATAGATTATATACTTATGAAGTTGAAGTTCCAGATTATGCAAGTTATACAATGGTCAATGGGGCTCAAGTTAGTCAATTGGATTTATGGCATAAAAGATTATGACATATCAGTGTTGGCAGATTGAAGGATATTGCAAAGAAATCCTTGGTTGAAGGTTTACCACAACTACCTAAGTAAGATTTGGATTTTGTTTGTGAGGCATGTTAGTTTGGAAAACAGGTACGAAGTCCTTTTTCAAAAGCGGGATTGCAAAGCAGAGGTATTTTGGAATTGATTCATACTGATGTATGGGGTCCATCTCAAGAAGAGTCCATGGCAGGTAGCAAGTACTTTGTAACGTTTATTAATGACTTCTCAAAGTTTACATTCATTTATTTTACGAAATACAAATCTGAAGTGTTTGATATGTTCAAGAAGTTTAAATCATTGGTTGAAAAGCAAACAGGTCGAAGCATAAGAAGGTTGAGATGAGATGGAGGAGGTGAATTTTTTTCTAATCATTTTCTTACATATTTAGAGGAAGAAGGAATAAAAAAGGAAACTACAAATAGATACATACCTCAATAAAATGGTGTGGCCAAAAGAAGAAACAAGTCTATCTTGGAGATGGGTAGGTGCATGTTAAATGAAAAGGACTTACCACTTACTTTTTGGGCTGAAGCTGGCAATATGGCAGTTTATGTGATGAAAAAGTTACCACCTACTCAAAGTCATGCACAAAAAGCGCCTTATGAATTGTTTTATGGATCAAAACTAGATATTTCTAATTGTAGAATTTTTGGGAGCATATGTTTTGTTCATGTTCCACAACAGTTAAGGTCAAAGTTGGATTCAAGGTCACAAAAAAAAAATGATTTTCATTGGTATGGCAGAAGGGAAACCAGGATATAGATGTGTGAACCCAGATATGGGAGAGGTAATTGTTTCGAGAGATGTTATTTTTCATGAAGATAAATCTTGGTATAAACATGAAGTGCAGGTAGATGAAGAAGAAACTACAAGAATTCACAAAGAAGATCCAAGTTCTCCAAGCTCACGAGAGAGTCAAATTACACATGAAGAGGTAACTCCCCCTAATGAGAAGTTGAAGAAAATTCTAGATTTAATTTCAAAGGAAACTGAGTCACAGGAAAAAGAAAGTGAACGTTCTACATCAAGAAGAACTCAAAGTCAAAGGCAAGAAAAGCATGTTAGGACAAGAAGTCAATCAAGGTATCCAGTAAGAGAAAGAAGGCAATTGCAAAGATTTTCTCATGAAGTTTATATGGCAAAACTTCTTGAAGAGCAAGAACCAAAAACTTTCAAAGAAGCATCAAAGGTAAAGAAATGGGTTAAAGCAATGGATGAAGAAATGACAACTGTGTATGAGAACAATACATGGAGTTTAGTTCCAAGGCAACCTAACATGAAGGTAACCGGTAGCAAATGGGTGTACAGGATAAAGAGAAACAGTGATGGTTCAGTAAGTAGATATAAAGCAAGGCTTGTTTGTAAAGGTTATGCACAGAGTTATGGCATCGATTATGAGGAGACATTTTCTCTTGTTGCCAAGATATCAACAATAAGGACATTAATAAGTGTTGTTGCAAGCAAGGTATGGAATCTTTATCAATTAGATATAAAAAATGAATTTCTTAATGGTGATTTAAAAGAAGATGTATACATGGAGCAACCAACAGGTTATGAAGATCCCAAGAAGCCACGTAAACTCTTAAAAGCATTGTATAGTCTTAAACAGGCTCCAAGGGCTTGGAGTTTTAGATTGGTAAATTTTCTTGAAAAGCAGGGATACAGGTGTTCAATTGCAGATACTTCTTTGTATGTTAAGGTTGAAGGATCATTGATTGTTTATACCATATTTCATATTTGTTAAAGAAATATAGCATGGAGCATTGCAAGAGTATCAGTAATCCGATGGAATCCAATGTGAAGTACAGTGTTGAAGATGGTGAACCTTTAGAAGTTCCACTTATCTATTGGTTCTCGTATATATGCAACTTTAACAAGGCCAGATATTACATTTAGTGTAAGTACATTGTCTCAATTCATGAACAAACCCACAGATGTTCATATGCAAGCAGCTAAAAGGGTCTTGAGATATTTGAAGGGAACATTAAATGAAGGTTTGGGCTATAAATATCATGAAGTTATGGATTTGAAATCATATAGTGATGTAGATTGGGCTGGAAATATGGATGATAGGAGTACAGGTGGATATCTGATATTTGCAGGTAATAATTTGGTTTCATGGAGTTCTAAAAAACAGCCTACAATAGCACTTTCAAGCACAAAAGCTGAATATAGAAGCCTTACAAATGTAACATGTGAGATTATGTGGTATTTGAAGCTTTATAAAGATATGAATCTATCTACAGCACGTCCACTACTCTTTGGAGATAATGTAAGTTCATTACAGCTTGTATCTAATCTAGTGTACCATGCAAGAACCAAACACATTGAAGTACACTACCACTATATCCGAGAGAAGGTCGTGAATGATGATATTGATATTCAACATGTTGGAACTAAATATCAATTAGCAGATATACTCATGAAAGTAGTGGATGCTCAGAAGCTCAAGCGAATCAAAGTTCTACTTGGAGTCAATGCTTTGGATTTAGAGCTTGAGGGGGGCAATGTTACATAAGAACAAGCTCTAAAGCATTATTTTTTAGGCTTATGGATTTTATTATTTATGATAAATAACATGTGGAGGCATTCATATCTCCAAATTTAGAGTAAAAGTAAATAAAAGTAGATAAACATAAGAAGGAAAGGAGAGGTGTCTATTTTTAGACAAGGAAGGCACTTCTGTTGATAGCCTCTCAATAAAAAGAGTGGTTCTCTTAGTGTAGGTGGCCAAATTGAGTGACTTTTGTTATCTTGCAAAGCCTATAACTTGTACTATATATATAAATCAATTTTTGTACAAAATTTAATGAGAAAACTCCACGCAAGTAGGCGCTTTTGTAGATCTTCTTTCTTGTGTCTATCCGGTGTCTCATCAGAGACATACCTCTCTTCAAACTTTCATATCTCAGTTTTTATGAGGTCTTTTTGTGTGATTTCACTTGGAGGAGTTTCCTTAGCTCTCATATTTTCTATCTATATCGAAATTTGTCATAGATCCTTGTGTTTTCTTGCTGCTATACATCAGTTTTCAATTTTGACAGTTAGTCATACCTTGTTGTTGCAGGCCTCCACATACCTTGACTTCATACCATTTGTTTGGGAGCTATACTCCACCTTTTTGATGTTTTTAATTTCTAAAGCATGCTACTTAGAGTCTACTTTCAGAATACATTATTAGTTTTGAAAAATTCTACACAGAGAGTTTTTGGTGGTTATTTTTCTACTAAGTCTTTGAGAAAAGTGTCCTAAGTTGGACAATTTTTGTTTTGGATTTGACTTGGTCAAGATTAAGTAAGGTTGAGCAAAAGTAAATGGAAAACTTTCTCCTACATTCTACGTAGGATTTTCAAGTCCATTAGGACAAAGTAGTCCTCCACTCGAGTCAAAAAATTGACCAAAAATTCATTAAAATGATCTTAACGTTGCTCGAAAATGCATCAATTCATATAAACATCAATGAGCAACTTTCTCAAGCTATTGGATTAAAACACTCTATTGGGCAATGATGCCCCTTGGCCCCTCTTCTCTTTGCAATCGTCGTCGATGGTCTCAACTATCTTTTTAAACATCACAAACGTTGAGGTCTTATTCAAGGCCTCTTTCTTCCCCTCAATCAAGACCAGACGATCATGAGACTCTTTGTTGATGACACGAATGCCTTTGTACATAACGATCCGGCCAACATTGATACTTTTTAGTGTTGCCTAAATACTTTTTATGAGGCATCGGGTTCCAAAATAAACCACTCTAAAACCACTTTCAAGGCCATTATTGGGCATCCACCTCAAATTTTGGTTGACCATGGCTATCAATTGATCCCCAAGGGAAAAATCTTCCGCCTGTTAGGTATTCAATGGGATTCAACATTTCGATGGATCAATGATGGAACTGGGCTCTTTCTAAGCTCGATAACAAGCTGATATACTGAAAAGGTATGCAAATCAACCTTGTAGGGCGGGCTATGGTGGTTAACACACTCCTTTCTTCGTTTATTTACTTTCTCTCTTGTTGAAGACCGAAGGACCAAGAGATTGTCATATTGGAAAGAATTTACAAAAAATTTCTTTAGACAGGAGACCCTCCCAATTTTAAATGGGCTACTTGGATAAGCCAAAAAGATCAAGGTGGTTTGGGTAGTCTAGACATTGAAGGAATGGCCAATAAGCTAGCTGCCAAATGGATAATTAAAGCATTGAACAACAAGGATGCCTCTTGGGTGAAACTAATTTTTAGAAACAAGAGCGCTCTTCGGCTTGTAAGCCTTCCAAGGTGAAAAGGTCTAGATCTTCTCACTCTTTTGTTCTCCTCTTATCATGTGTCTCCCAAAGGTTCGAGCTTAGTTTGCTCCCTATGGAGGAGTTGAAACAAGGTGAAACAATTTATCAAGATCAATGAAGAATGGAAATGGGCAACCTGTGTTAGACAAAATGACTCCATCTGGTTCCCTACCAAGGCCATCAGAGGTGTTTAGTCTTCGAACCTCCAAAAAGATAGGAAGCTTTGGAACAAAGGTTTTCGTTTATGGAAGCACCTCTAGAATAACATGCCAATGGATTAGGTTCAAGGACATTGACGTAGCTAAGAGAGTGGGCTATGAAGAATGGTGCCTATTGTGTAGAAAATTCAATGCCTGGGAGTGCTCGAGAACTCACCTCCTTATTGAGTATGACTCCCCTCTCCCTGAAGGTCTTAGATGGCACCAAGTCTTGATAAAATTCCGACATTCAAGAAGAATGTGGACTTTCATGTCACACTTAATAAAAGATGGTGTCTAGATTGGTCGAATTTCAGGTGGAATTTCAAGTTCCAATCCCTTTGGCATCCCCTTATTGAGGTTAGAAAAACAGTTCTTATGTGGCGAATCCTCCACCAAGGAATTTGGACCAAAAGCTAACGAAATTTGCAAAGCCCCTCCATGGTGTAAATGATGTCTTCATAGCACTCAAGACTTGAGACACCTCTTCTTCTCTTGCCCCAAGTCAATGTCGATCTAGCCCCTTGGGAGAATCATGTTGCTATAGGGACATATCAACTTGAAGCAAGCTTTATTGGGTGAAGCAATCGATTGTTCCTCAAAATTGTGGAATGTGATAAGAGATGAGACCCTCTAAAAGATCTCGAAAGAGTGCCACCAACTTTGGTAACCCTCAAAAGATGATCGGTTGAAAAATCTCTTTTCTAGTTAGGCTAACAAATTTCCAATTGGAAGAAACCCTCACCTTTTAGACATCATAGACTGTTTTTCTTTGAGAGCAACAAGATTAAAAGCAAGTGGGCCCCCATGAGGGGGGACAGAAGGGTTATCAACCTTCTTTGTAATGTTTTCTAACAAGTTTTAAACAACCCCTACTTTGTGAGATTGAAGAGGTCCCATGGGTGCTAGGCCCATTCACTTGTGCAATTGTTCTTTCTATGAATTAAAGTTGGGGAGAGTAGACTATTGCCAAATTTCCTTTCTCTTTTTAAGTACAACCAAGATCTTCCATAGCCAAACAACATGCCACTCATGAGTTTCTTGTAATTAAATCTACTGTGTAATAACTGTGTAGCCAGCTTGAAAAAGATCACGTACTACATCACCATAAAGCCACGCATGCAATCTGAAAGGAATCAGTTGAAATAACAATTGCCAGTTATAAGCAGTTCTACTTTTTTAATACATAATTCACATTGTAGATATCTGCTGTCCGTGCACATTGGTCTGGCTGGCCGGAACTTTCACCTCTTGAGGCAAGGGTGGGTGTTCAAGCCCTGCCAATGGCGGTTGACATGTAATGGACCTTAGGCCAGTTTGTTTCGCCTGCAGGCAACGGCCAGCCTAATATGTCTAACCCCTGCTTTGAGGGATATGGGGGGTCCCATATGTACTATGCCCACCTTCACTTGTACAGTTATTCTTTTCATTAATTCAAGCTATCTGGGAGAGTAAGCTTCGGCCAATCTTCCTTAATAGAAAAAGGGACAGCAATTCCTGGAAATGTCATGCACCTTGTGGGTAGTTTGGACACATTGTCACACAATGGCAGAATATGGTTGAGGTAAAGGATAATGGATCTGAGGCTACCATACAGCCAATATGGAGTGTCCTATGTGATATTACAATTATCAAATGGAAATTCAATGTAAATTTTCAAGAGAAAACCATAATAATCACAGCACATAATTGAGCTATGCCAGTTGTCACCAGGAGAAATTTACTTTCATGGTATACACAGCCCCAGATGAGGTTGCATCCTCAAACATACACACTGAAATTCGCAAATTAAAATCAGTAGAAGGGAAGAAGGTCAAGAAAGTGAGAGAAATACATGTACCAAAATGTACGTTCTCAGACACCCTCAGAAAAACAAAGTAGAATCCATAAATAAAAACCAGTAGAAGGGAAGTCAAGAAAGAGAAGAAATACATGTCCCAAAATTTCATTGATTCATCCTCAGACACACCCTTCACTCAATCTGATTTTACAGATTCATCCTCAGATAAACAAAGTGGAATCAGCAAATAAAAAGCAGTAGAAGGGAAGGAGGTCGAGAAAGGGAGAGAAATACATGTACCAAAATTTACATTCATGATCGATTACAGTGGTTGTATATGTACACTCAGGAGCCATTTGGCACTACCTAAATCAGCCTGCCAAAGGACCACTGAAAGCATCAATAACATGCACAATTTTCACGCTCAAAATTTTTTAAGTACTCATCAGCTTTTGCTGAGATTCGTGGTTAGTTCCATCCACATAATCCCCATCTTCATATAGTTCTATAAGTATAATTCAGTCATCCAATGCCAGAAACGAATTGCAACTCTGGTAGCTGACGTTTACTGGTTGAACTGGTTGCAAGAAATTCAGAGGTAATCACCTCAGCATTTATGCTCCCTATGAAACAGTAGGTATAATATAACTATCCTTCTCCTCCTGCCAAGAATGAAAGAGGACAACCACCAAGAGCGTCACCATGAAGGCTATACTTGGCCCAAAAATTTCCAAAGGTCGCTCCCTCCAAAAGCAAGTTGGCCTTCAACAATCATAAAACTATGTGTAATTTCCAAAAATGACCTCTCCACTTATGGCTCTTCCTCACAGCATCTATTCATAGCAATAAAGAAGCTATTTACTAAAGATAGGCAAACTCCATGACTAATGTATTTATCGTTTTATTCTGACCAAGACATTATCAAGCAATCCCGTAAGGCAAAAAGCTCCATATGTCAGTAACACTTTCCAGCAAATTGAAATTCTCATCCACTGGTGCATATGGAAATTCCCAAATCTCGACTGCATATTGTTCTTCTACCATCCATATTCAGTAATATATGTCGAATGAAGACACAACATGAAAATGTATTCTGTCTGCCCCTCCCCTATCTTAAATGCCAATGGCCCCAACCATTACACACATGGTTCCAAAGCTGCATTGTCATGGTTGATCATCAGTTCACATTGCTCCCCAGAAGGGGACTCAGTAACTAAAGTACCTGCTAGAGCTTGCTCAAGAGTTTGCATGGTGTCAATAGTACTATCATCCAGATAACCGGGACTAGCTAACCAGTGACTGACCTTCTTTTCATGGGAAAGGGCCATCGTTCCATCTGGATAGCTCATGGATGAAACTCTACTAGCAAGGTCACTAGAAGTTTCATCAAAATATTCACTGCCATCAGGGTCCATAGTGAGGCTTGTCCCATGCTCTGAACTTGCATAGCTGCTTGTATCCAAAGGTGAACTTGCTATTGAGCTGCTTGAGTTGCAACCGCATCCTATCCTGGACTTTACACTATAAAGGGATGCTGCTGGCACATTAGACATGAAAGACTGAAAGCTGTTGTTGCTCATACCCCCCATTTCCTGAGCCTAACATTGCCAAAAAAAAAAAGGGGTCGCTTGAATAAGCACCAAATAATCGCATTAACTTGATAAAAGAGGGAGTCTATGAGGATCTACAGAGGAGAAGAATGAGAAACGTGTTGTCAACATACCTTAAGCCTTACTGCAATATCTAAAGACTTCTTTGACAAGGTTTGGCCAGGGCCATTTGAATTTTGGTTTGTTCTTAGCTTCTCACCATGAGAAGAACCAGACTTCAATGACTTCAAAACTTTATGGTTATCTGTGCTAGGCACTTTATCCCGTGAACCTGCCCCAGATTTCTGCATTACAATGGGTCTATCAGCAATTTTGTTGCCTGTAGCAGCAGATGCTGGGATCTTTGTGGAGTCAGAAGCTCTTCTGGTTCTTGCTATGGGTGCTTTCAGACCATTCAGAGCTTCAGAAGAGGAGGTAAGGCTTACTGTACCAAGTGATGAGCCTGAACTTCGCCTGGTATGAGCTTCACCATCCACTTGCTCTGGTTGTGCTGGTTCTGCAGGAGCTAAATAACTCTTTGATACCACAGTCCTCAGACCATATAAGCGTGACCTTCCAACCTGTAGATTTGAAATAGAATCCTGTGGAGACCCAGCAACATTCTCTAGATGAGTAGTCAGCTGTCCCGTACCCATTGACGAGGAACTAAATCGAGCTGAGGATGTGTTTCTTGAACGCATGCTTCCTTTGCCAAGAGATGGTGATGTTTTCCCTGGTAGACTAGATTGATTGCCCATATGTGTGGACATGGATGGCCTTCTGACTGGTGTAGATGGTCTGGATGAAGAGCTGCTAATTACGTGATTGAAGGACATTGTTGACTGCCTTGTTGGTGTTGCTGAGCGAACACTTGCTCCTGAGGTTAATCTGGTAGGAGTTGATGACCTTGCAGCAGAACGTGAAACAGGGGTAGTGGAGTGCACAGCTTTTGAAGCTGGGGCAGTGTGCGTATTCTGACTTGAACATGATGATGTTGATTTCTGAGAGATCGAATCTGTTGAACTACCTAGGCCATTAGGGTCTTTTGGGCTGGGCCTCCTGCATGCAACTCGTGAAGAAATCTCTGATTTTGTGCTTCCACGCTGCAACAGCCTCTCCTTCACCTACAAATCCATGAATTCAAAATAGTAAGTGGTGAACTATAGAAACAAGAGAAATCTTTCCAGCATGGTTGAGCAACGTCCACCTTTGAGACAGTAATGATATTGGAGGCTGCATTTAATGGAGCTTCATTTCCCGTCGGCTCGTTGCAACATGAAGATCCACTAACAGGAGAAAACGGTGATGAAACAAGCCTGCATAACGGAAAACAAGTCTACATCATGACGTGAGGTTTCTAATGGAACAAATCTTCCTCACACATCCTAGAACATGTTGATTATAGTAAACAATAATCCAGTTAAGCATAATCTGATAAATCATTCATGTAAGATTTCGAATTTTTTTCATAGACTGCATAAATACCGGGATCCTTATGTAGAGATGAGTACCACTCAATTGCAAATACCTGGTCGCTGCTGTCTTAGAACAAATCGCATAAGGCATAAAGGAAACTTCTCAAATAGTCATGTAACAGGCCCCAAAAATCAGAAAGAAACTCAAAGACGGTAGTAAAAAGGCTCCACGTGAAGACCATATGTAAAAAGCTCAAATGAGATTTTCTTTCCCTTCCCTTTTTCCATTTTCTTAGCATCCATGAGATGCACATGCAGCTGAGATTTGTCCGTCGCTTTTATTGCATGGCAACACTCGCCCAGCCTCGACAGCAATTGACAGAGATTTCCGTTATAACAAAAGCGATGATGAGATCACCTATTAGAGTCCATGAAAGGCTAATGCGAGAAAACCCATCGAAAAGTGTAAAGGAATCGCATTTGACCGATGTTTCAGAATGGATCGTATTTGCAGGATATATCACAAGGCACATACTGCCTGTACTCAACTGAGCGTACAATCAGGTATAGCAAAACCATCCGAACTTCTCGCATTCGCTCATCCTCTAAGATCAGACTATTGCAATGCTTGCATGAAGGCACCAGTACATGCAGAACATAAAAGAAGGTGAGAAAAAGAGGGTACAGATTCGAGCGCCGCTCACCAGTCATAATCGTGTTGATCCCAATCAGATGAAGATAATATGTCTTCGTCATGTCGAAAAACACTGATTGGTTCTCTCTGTAAAGTCCCGTGGGAACGCGCCTCCTCCTCCATTCTGCGCGTCTCTCGAAATAGAATGAGATCTCCATCGTCCTCACAAACGTCACTTCCGTGGCTCATATGATGCCGCTCCTCCGGAGACATAACGCTGGGCTGCATGCTGGGAGAACGTTACCCGGCTTTGGCAAAGACTTCTTCGCAACAAAAAGATCCACGGCAAATTCACAAGTACGCGGACCGACGGGCAAAAAGAGCTCGCAGACTTCTTGTTAAGAAACCCCCTCTTTTCTGCACGAGATGCACACTATCGGAGACTGCTACGCAACAAAAAGATCCACGCCAAATTCACAAGTACGCGCAGAGACGGAGCAAAACAGCTCGCAGACTTCTTGTTAGGAAACCCCCTCTTTTCTGCACGAGATGCACACTATCGGAACTCAAGCTGACGATCGAACCACACAGACCACGTCGTCCTGTGTCCTTACGAGAGTGAATGTTTTGTTGAGATTTTCCTAGTTTCAAGGTCGTGGAGGCGATGGGCATTCATGCTTCCATCATCAATGAAAACATAGAGAGCTCTTCCGTTTTTTCGCTCTGTTCTCATTTTTGCTCAATTCATTCTGTTGTCTCTCTCAAGAAAATAAAGGACAAACCTAACGAAGGTCGGTCCATCGTGCTTTTTTCTAAGACAATAGAAAACACTATTATTGCTTAAAATTTTTAAAATAATGGTGGATATATATTTATGCCTTGGATTTTATATAAGGCAATCAATATCTCACATATACATACATACGTATACATTTAGAGAGAGAAAAAAGAAGATACTACATGCATACATGTATATATGTATGTACATATATATAAATACAAATATATATATATAAATACATATATACATAAATACAATATATATATATATATATATATATATATATATATATATATATATATATATATATATATTTGTATGTATGTATACATGTATGTATCTATGTACATACATATATACATATATGTATCTATGTACATACATATATACATAAATACAACTATATATATATATAGTTGTATGTATGTATACATGCATATACATATATACATAAATACAAATATATATATATATATATATATATATATATATATATATATTTATTTATTTATTTATTTGTATTTATGTATATATGTATATGCATGTATACATACATACAACTATATATATATAGTTGTATTTATATATATATATATATATATATAGTTGTATATATATATATATATATATATATATATATATATATATATATATATATATATATATATATATATATATATATATATATAGTTAGTTAGTTAGTGCATATATATACATAAATACAAATATATATATATATATATATATATATATATATATATATATATATATATATATATATATATATATATATATATATAGTTAGTTAGTTAGTTAGTTAGTTAGCTAGTTAGTTAGTTGTATGTATACATGCATATGCATATAGATAGACATATACATAGATGCTTGTGTATATAATCTCAATGCGAATTCGCATTGAGCATTCAATAATTTTTCCAATCAAAAGATTCCCCAATATTTTTTTTCCCAATGAGCTTTAAATTAAAGAAGTAAAGTGTAGAAGAAGATAAGGAAGAGGTATATAAAGAGTTAATGAGCCTTGAGGAATCCATTTGTTTTAATTTCATTGTATTGAAATACAAACGCTTTTTTGTGTCTAAAAGTGCTTATATAGTTTGATATTTTGATAATGACATATTTGATAATGATATCTATATATTTTGATAATGATGTGTGAACACTTAGAATCTAGACATCTTTTTTTTAGGATGTTTTTTTCCTTGGTTTGTATATATTTATATAACCCTGGAGGGTCATTTATCTTTGTACATTCACTTGGTAATACATTCATAATTGTGTTGTTCTTCAAGGCTCTTCTTCTTCCTTGTGCTTTTCTTGTGTCTCTGCATACCTCAAACTCTAACAATTGGTATCAAAGCAGGTTGTTGCTTTCTTTACAGCATCATCACTTAGTCTAGGGTATCATCGACACCCCTCCGATCAGAGTCCCATAATTGCATGAAAATTGATGAGTATACTCAAGGAGACAAGGAGTTCAAAACAACTTCATTTTGTGGCATCAATTTTTTTTTTTTAAAGCTCGTTTCGCCTTTCAGATGCATTATCACAATGATTGTGTAGAGACTTTCATCCTTTTATGCCGACCATATATAAAGTTTTTAGTTCGCAAGTATAAGAGCTCGAAGTCGACTAGAGGTTTAGTAAAGCTCGATTAGGTATTTCTATTCAGTTTTATGTGGTACACTCAAATTTTCACATTAAGGTATTTAATCATTGGTCATGGCTGAAAACAATGATATATTATGGATGTTGGCTATTGAGAATAAGTTGGATGGTACTAATTACCCATTTTGGGCATACATGATGCATCATGTATTGGTAGCACAAGGCTTATGGAATATTGTGGAGGGTGTTAAAAAATGTCCTACTACACTTGCAAATTCAATGATTGAAGGTGATGTAGATGGTATTGAGGATGATTGTTGTATAATATGGGTTCTTGGGTGTGAAACCTTTGGGATTTATTGTTACCCCTTTTAGATGGATCTTGAACTTTTGGGTTAATGCTCTAAGGTTGAGTACTTTAGATTTGATTGGAAGCTTCTCCTAGCCACTTGATTTGGACTTGGAGCTATATATTGGAGGGGTTGGTTGGGTGGATACATGCATTTCTCTCCCTAGTGTGAGTCTTGTTATTTAGATTTATTGGGTACTTAGTTGATTTTAGTTAAGAAGGCTATGGCCAATGTGAGAAGTGGAGAATGACATGTTTGGGACTCACCTCCCAGCCTATTTATACTCCTTTCCTAGTCACCATCTAGAGTTCTCTCTAAGGTCCCTCTACTCATCTGACCATCATGAGTAGGTACCTCGTATGAACTCTCTGGCTTTTGGCCTTGGCTATCTCTCGAGCAAGGAACTTCTTGTTCCTCCAAGCATGTACATCTCTGGAATATGACACTCTCTCCCCCTTCTAAAGATCATTGTCCTCAATGATATAGAAGGACTATAAGCCTGGGAATCAAAATCTGTGATTCCAAATAATAAGAGTAGAGTGTGCTAGGTGTATGAAATACTAGATAATCAAAAAGTAGATAGCTCGTCTCTCTGCTTCATATCTAGCATTTCCACCAATAAATAGTAGTCCTTGCCTTGGGCATACTGTAGGAATCCCTGAGAGGCCCAATGAGTCCCTATGTGCATAGCATAAGTACTCGGAATATCCTCAGACTCCCTATTCCTAGACCTTAACCACTAACTTGTGATGGCTTGTCACCTGTAGAGACCTTGGCAGCTTGCCTTTATCTATGTCATATGGTATAATCATGCAAAATTACCTACTCCACTAGAGTAATGAAAAAAAATTCTATGCTGATCCAAAACAATTTGAATATGTTCCCAATCTCTGTGAAAAAATACTAAAAATAAATGGAATCCTTTCCAAATAGTGCTTAATCTCTAAGCTCAAGTAAATCTGCTTGATTTACTCACTATAATGAAACGAATCTCTAGAAAGTCTGATCATGATCCAAACTGTGAATCCAAGATGATAATCTATCAATGATCGAGACTATACACCAAGATGTCAATGATCCAAACTATGGACCAAGATCTCAATATATCCTACATAATAATCCAAACTATGGATCAAAATATCTCTCATACAAAGTAAATCCCAATCCACTCTACAAAACTAAGTCTATCATGCCAAGTGAAGACGTGCTAAGAAAGTAAAGCAACTAGTGGAACTACCACCACCTTCTCAATACAATATGTCCCAAGTGGATGAAACTTGCTTTATCACCGACCACCATTTGATCATCACTATGATCAAATCATTCCCAACTAGGAATGATGTGTCTCTAGTAAACTATTGTAATAATCTGGCACTCCTAGATATAATAAGGACCATAATATGAGTCCACCAAATACACTGAAAAAATGGTAAGTAGATGTGTGCACACTCATTGCCCACTAGGCTAAGCATCTAGCTCACCTCATACACACTATGTATGAACCATGGCCTATTCTCATGCATATCAAATAAAGTAGTACGTACTCTGTGAATTTCTTCTCAATGCAATTGCATATTCATGATTCTTATGTGCAAACTGTCATGGATAAAGGAAACCATCTTGAACCTTATATTCCATGTGAATCCTATATCTTATGATTGGTTTAGAATTAGGAGAAAATAATGCCTCCAATGCATCCGGAATGTGTTAAAACCCTAAGATCGACTGTCTATTTGCTGAATTCTAACAATCAGAGGTCCTGTTTGGTTTGCTGACGTCATCGATGACATCATCAACTCGCAAGCCCTTGGGAACTGTCCTCGAAAACCTATATAAGGAGGGGTTGGCCACATTCATAATCAGTCTTGTCAATACCAGTCTTGAGAGCTCAAGGAGTCGTGACCGCCAAGTAAGTACTCTCCAAGTTCAAGTTCCAGTTCCTGTTCTTATCTTGTTCCTTGTTCCAGTCCTGTCTAGTCTTGTATCCTGAACATCTTGTCTTGTCCTCTTGTAATCTCGTAGTATGATATCTTGTCGAGTTCTTTCTTGTATCTAGTTCATCTCCCAGAAGGGAGTTCTTGTAATCCAGAGATCTTGTTTCATACTTACGATTCCGAGTTGTGGGATCTCCTGTATCATCTCTAGTCAAGTTATTCATACCTATCAGTCATGGGTTGTGGGACATCTTGTATCAGTCATGTATTCTTGTATCGTTTCCCCTTTGTGGGTGATCTTGTAATTAGAAGTGTATTTATGAAAGCTTGTCTACTGTAGTCAGAGAGCGCAATCTAATGCTCTCCTGACATTTTGGCAAGACTAGCTTCTATCCAAGACCAGTCATCATGGAGAATTCTTATGAACAGATTGTAGCATCACTTCAGAGTCTCAAACAACAAGTCGAAGACCTAACTCATCGACAGACACAAGTTGAGATGGGACATCTAGTGCATGTAGGTGCACTCCTCCAAGAATTACAAGAACGAATCGGGAGTCTTCAGGCAAATCAAAGGAGTATGCAAGTAAATCAACAACCTAGTACATCCTTCATGAGGGAACCCAAGATCTACATGACAGAAAAGTTCGATGGTGATCACACAAAGTTCCAAGGATTCTTGCAACAAATCAAATTGTACATCCGTATGCAGCCTGATAGATATCCTGACGATGCATCCAAGGTCGGTTTTATTGGAACCTTACTCTATGGTCAAGCATTATCATGGTTCACCCCAATCTTGGAGAAGGATATGGTCGTACTTCATGACTATGAGGGGTTTCTTGGAGAGCTCATCACCACATTTGGAGATGCAGACATGAGTCAAGTGGTAGAAACAAAACTTCGGAAGCTACGTCAAGGTAACCACCCTGCCTCTACCTATGCATCAAAATTTAGGCAGTTGATATGTGACCTCACTTGGCACGAAGATTATTTCATAAGCCAATTTAGATGGGGCTTAAGAGATGATGTGAAGGATCTTCTACTCACGATGCCAGAGGTTAAGACACTGAATGAATACATCAACCAAGCTATTCAATGTGATAACCGCCTTTTTGAAAGGAAACAAGAAAAACAAGTAAAAGGAAGACCTTGCCAATGAAAACCCTTCCAGCCCACTCCTAGAGATGCGTCTATGTCCGAACCTATGCAGATAGATGTAACTAGGTTCCAACCTCTAACACCACAAGAGAAACAAAGAAGGAGGGATAACAAGTTATGCCTATATCGTGGAAACCCTGGCCATATTGCAATCAATTGTCCCAACAAGAGAACGAACTCCAAAGTCGAAGCCACCCTTGTAGAGCAAGGAAACGAGGAAGTCCAGTTGTAAATGAGACCGTACAACCAGACCATGATATAAAAAGGGTCTCATAATTTCAGCCACACCCATAGAAACATGTCTTGCCCATGTCAAGTTAATCATGTCTAAGAAGACCCTTTCCCTTATAGCTCTGGTAGATTCAGGAGCCTCCTCATGTTTCATTGATGAGGGACTCGTTAAGAAACATGGAATTCCAGTACTTCAGAAGAACAAACCAGTAGTAGCTGAAGTAGTAGATGGACGACCTCTAGCATCAGGGAATATAACCATGGAAACCATACCACTAAGAGTACACCTTGGTGACCATGATTCACACATATGTTTCAATGTAATATCAAGTCCAGTAAACATGGTTATCATCAGAATGCCGTGGTTAAAGAAACATAATCCAAAAATTAATTGGGAGAATAATAAAATCACCCGTCGAGATATCTAGAAGAACCCAAAATATGTTGGAGCCAAAGCCTTCATACATGCATTAAGGAAGGAACTGACGTATATGATCCATACCAACTCAAGAGCCCAAGAAAGATGACTCAATGAAGCTACCTAACCAATACCAAGGGTTTGAAGATGTCTTTGAAAAAAGGAATGCAGATATGCTCCCAGAACATAGACCTTATGATTGTGACATAGAACTTCAAGAGGGAGCACAACCACCCTTCGAGCCAATCTATAGACTATCCCCAGAGGAACTTACAGAATTACGTAAGAATATTGATGAGAATCTAGCCAAAGGGTTTATCAAACACTCGAAGTCTCCTACAGGAGCCCCTATCCTATTTGTAAAGAAGAAGGATGGAACCCTTCGAATGTGTGTGGACTACCATGGTTTGAATAAAGTCACAATAAAGAACAGATATCCTCTACCACTTATATCAGAGCTCTTGGAACGCCTCGGAAAAGCAAAGTTCTTCACTAAGATTGACCTTCAAGGAGCATACAATCTTGTCAAGATCAGAGAAGGAGACGAATGGAAGACAGCATTCCGAACAAGGTATGGACACTTTGAATATGTAGTTATGCCATTTGGTCTCACAAATGCTCCAGCAGTCTTTCAACATATGATGAATGATATCTTTCGAGAGTATTTAGATGATTTTGTGGTAATATATCTTGACGATATTTTGATATTCTCCAAAAATCTAGAAGATCATGAATTTCATGTAAAGATAGTCCTAGAGAAACTAAGAGAAAAAGGGTTATATGCAAAATTGGAGAAGTGCTATTTCCATCAGACAGAAGTGGAGTTTTTAGGGTACATTGTATCAGAGAAAGGAATCTTTATGGACCCTAAGAAGATCAAGACAATCCTTGATTGGCAACCATATTCGTGTGTTCGAGATGTACAATGTTTTCTAGGGTTTGCCAATTTTTATAGGATATTTATTAGAGATTACTCCAAGATTGTGACACCTCTTACCAAGCGAAACTCAAAATTTTCATGGACCGAAGAAGCAAAAAAAGCCTTTCAGACCTTGAACTATTGCCCCAATTCTAGTTCATCCTGATTCGAGCAAATCCTTCTTCCTAGAAACAGATGCATCAGACTTTACCCTAAGGGCCATTCTATCCCAATATGGAGATGATGGACACCTACATCTAGTTGCATATCATTCAAGGAAATTTTCCCCTCCAGAAATTAATTATGAAATCCATGATAAAGAACTTCTTGCCATAGTAGACGCATTTGATACCTGGCATCACCATCTAGAAGGAGCAGCTCACAAAGTTACTGTGCATATATATCACAAGAACTTAGAGTAGTTTATGACCACTCGCATCCTCAATAGAAGGCAATCTCGATGGAGTAACTTTCTATCCAGATTTGACTTTGTCATCACGTACCGTCCAGGACGTCAACAATGTCAGTCAGATGCCTTGTCTAAAAGATCTTACCTTGCACCAAAGAAGGGTGAAGAGGCCTTTGATCAACAAAAGAGTGTATTACTCAAGCCTGAGCATCTCTAGTTAGCAGCTATCTCTTCAAGCACCATGAAGATTCAGCCTTGAATCATTTGATCCGTGAGAATCTACCACAGGATGAGTTGTTTTGTAACGTTAAGCAAAAACTTCAAGAAGGAAAATTCCAAGAAGTAAACGAATTTCAGGAAAAAGATGGGTTACTACTCTATAAGAACCTATTGTATGTCCCTCCAGGAATGCCCAGGATCCAAATACTTCAATAGCGCCATGACAACCTTGCAGCATGACATTTTGGAGTGAATAAAACAATAGAACTCATATCAAGAGACTTTTGGTGGCCTCAGATGTGGAAGGAAGTCAAATAATATATCCGAACCTGTGATACTTGCAATAGATCTAAGGTACCTCGACATAAGCCTCATGGCCTCTTGCAACCTCTACCTATTCCAGAGAGGCCATGGGCTTCATTGTCTGTGGATTTCATCATAGATCTACCAAAGTCAGATAAGTATGATGCCATTCTTGTTATTGTGGATATATTTACAAAGATGGCACACTTCATTCCAACTACCAAGGCAATCACAGGTGCAGCCACTGCTAGACTTTTTCTGAGGTACATACTTAGGCTTCATGGATTGCGTGATGATATTGTCAATGATCGAGGTCCACAGTTCATATCCAGCTTTTGGAACAGTCTTTGCAAGCTCCTTAGTGTTCAAGTTAAACTATCTACAACAAATCATCCACAGACTGATGGACAAACAGAAGGGGTGAATCAAGTCTTGGAGCAATATCTCCGTTGCACCAGCAACTATCATCAAAATGATTGGTTTGAGCTTTTACCCTTTGCAGAGTTTGCTTATAACACTAATGTTCATGCATCTACTAAGTAGACTCCCTTCTTTGCAAATTATGGACAACATCCAAGGATCGATATACAACTCTCAAATCATGTCAAGAATCCAGCTGCCAGAGACAAGGCCCAATACCTGATGGACATTCACAAAGAACTCAAGGAAGAGATCCGTAAGGCTCAAGAACAATATAAGTACTATGCAGATCAACATCGTGTTCAGAATCCATCATATCAAATTGGGGATAAACTATGGTTACTCAGAAGCAATTTGCAAACTTCAAGGCCTTGTGCAAAGTTAGATCATCAAAGATTTGGTCCATTCACCATCTTGTCCAAGATTAATCCAGTCACCTTCAAGCTCCAACTACCAAGTACCATGAGAATACATCTTGTTTTCCATGTATCCATGTTGGAACCATATCAGATGTCACCACTGAGGGGGGGGAGAACTAGTCCTTCACCACCTATTGAGATTGATGATCATGAAGAATTTGAAGTCGAGCATGTCCTAGATTCGAGAATATCCCGAGGAAGATTGGAGTACCTTATTCATTGGAAAGGGTATGACATCAGTGATCGTACTTGGGAACCTGCAGAAAACCTTCAAAGAGCACCAATCAAGGTTCAAGAATTCCATAAGAGAAATCCAATGAACCTGAGACCAGAGAACATGACCGCTCCTCATGGAACTCGTCGCTTGAGGAGGAGGTGATGTCATGGACAAAGGAAACCATCCTGAACCTTAGATTCCATGTGAATCCTATATCTCATGATTGGTTCAGAATTAGGAGAAACTAATGCTTCCAATGCGTCCGAAATGTGTCAAGACCCTAAGATTGACTGTCTATTTGCTGAATTCTGATAATCAGAGGTCTTGTTCGATTTGCTAACATCATCAATGACATCATCAACTCGCAACCACCCTTGGAAACCGCCCTTGAAAACCTATATAAGGAGGGGTTGGCCACATTCATAATCAGTCTTGCCAATACCAGTCTTGGGAGCTCAAGGAGTCTTGACCGCCAAGTAAGTACTCTCCAAGTTCGAGTTCCTGTTCTTGTCTTGTTCCTTGTTCCAGTCCTGTCTAGTCTTGTATCCTGGACATCTTGTCTTGTCCTCTTGTAATCTCGTAGTATGATATCTTGTCGAGTTCTTTCTTGTATCTAGTTCATCTCCCAGAAGGGAGTTCTTGTAATCCAGAGATCTTGTTTCATACTTACGATTCCGGGTTATGGGATCTCCTATATCATCTCTAGGCAAGTTATTCATACCTATCAGTCCCGGGTTGTGGGACATCTTGTATCAGTCATGTATTCTTGTATCGTTTCCCCTTTGTGGGTGATCTTGTAATCAAAAGTGTATTTATGAAATCTTGTCTATTGTAGTCAGAGAGCACAATCTAGTGCTCCCCTGACACAAACCTTGCCTTTCCGCTTCTAGGCTACTTGCCTACAGACTTGCCTTATTTGTCATCACATACAGAGTGACTGTCTCAACTTCCCCTCTGTTGTCTAATAATAAGAAGATCATATGAATGAACTCCAAATCATATAAAAAATACAATTTCAAAGACTTCTCTCCCATATGATCTGTCCTACACCTAGATAGAATACAAAGTTTGATGTCCCATACCACCAAACTTTATATCCCACATATATGCATGTATGATATTAAAGTCGAACACTTCTCTCAAAAAGGCAAGAATAAATCGGTGAGTACTCACAACCATAAGTAATAATAAATGAAATCATGAAGTGTCAGTGTTTCCTTCCCTCTATGGAAAGAACAGAATCATTCCTATGACTCTATCACTCGTACTATCTTTAACATCAACTCATCTTGAGTTGAGAAATGAGAAACTATATAATAAATCAACTGAACTAGAGTTGTGAGGATGCGGCTTGTATCAAATATCAACTCATGTGACTTGAATCAAATATTAACTCACAATAAATTGGAATTTATACAACTTTTATGAATCCAATTATATGAAATGAGAACAACTAGCAAATTTCTCCTATTCCATGCTCTCATGGCACTATATATATTTCTGAAAATTTCAATAGAGTCTTCTCTGTCCTACTAAGAATGGTCACCATAAACCAATGATCAATAAACAAATATCTATGGCATGGCTGGCCCATGGTGATCACACCATTGTTAGAGTTAGACGTCTTCGAAAGCACGCGAACAACACAAGGAAGAAGAAGAAGCTTGGAGCACAACACACAATGCTTAATGTATTACCACTAGAATGTACAAAGATAAGTAGCCCGTTAGGGCAATAGGCGTATATACAAGCTGGGGAAAAAAAACATCCTAAAGAGGGAAAAAAGTGCCCCGACGGTCCTAGAGTGTTCACACACACCACTACCTAAATATACCAACAAATCCCCCCTAGAGTGATGCAGTGAACAAGGAGCTTGCACTCATGTATAAGGAAGTGCTAAGCTATGTGGAATCAATCCACAAAAGGAAGTAAGCCCAAAGCTTTGCGGAAAGCTTCAAACTTCTCCCTAGGCAGAGCCTTCGTAAAAAGGTCTGCAATGTTCTCCTCCATGGGCACATATGCAAGCTGATCTCCCCAGCAGAGAACCTCTCCCTGACATAATGATAATGCACCTCAATGTGCTTAGTACGAGCATGGAACACAGGGTTCCTCGTAACTTCCAATGTGCTCTGACTGTCAGTGAAGATGGTGGTTTTATCGTTAGTGACACTTCTTTGTATATGTTCTTTAATAAAACATATAGTGGCCTGGTTAGCCACAAACTGTAAGTTCGACCGCATTTGTAATACCTGAGAAGTCTATCTTCGTGCTCCCTCTGTACTGTGTTTTTTGCGTATTCTGCAGTCTCTGTGCGGAGTACCATGTGCAGCCTTTGGAGCTCGGAATTTCTACTCCAAGGATATCATCGTGGAACTTGCGAGAAGGAGAGTGCACTGTGGTGCATCGCCAACGAAATACTTCACTGGTCTGAGAGCAGTTTGAAGCAAAAGCTTTGTTCCTTTTGTGTGAGCGAAGCGAGCACCCTCCCCCCCTGGCTTTCTCCAAGGCTTACGACTAAGGTGGAGACCAAGGCATACCTTGTCATCCGAGTCGGCGAAGTCACCGTTGGTGCCGTTGGCTATGCGTGAGGGAGGACCTCAATGATCAAGGAATATAGAGGTTCCCGATACTTCCCGGGAGGTCACCCATCCCAGTATTGTTCCCCTCGGAGCTCGCTTACTTGTGGCAATCTCTTGCCACTAAGATACACTCTTGTGGTGTTTGAAGAAGGGGAAAGACTAAGGTTGACATTACCTTGAACATGTTTTGGTCCCTCAAAGCTTCATTCTTTGCTTTCAAAGCCTATTTTTGAAGCATTTTTGGGGTGTCTTTTGGAGCCATTTTGGAGTACTTCCGCACATAGTTCTCTTCACACAGGTCCAAGAACGTCAAGAAGAGTGTTCTTGTACTTCTATGACAATAAATATCAACCTTTGGGGCTGTGTTTTCAGCCACACTCATAAAACCATAGGTTTCTTGAAAGGTTTCAGTTTTGGTGGGAGCAGGTGCTGCAAATTTATGCAGGTTTTTTGAGCCTAAAACATCAGAGTTGATAGACACTTGCAGGTGTTATTGGCTAGTTTTTGGGCTGTGTATTCAGCCTTTAGTGTCATTTTATTGCATATATTGAGCACATACACACCATGTATGCTTCTGTGGATACCGATTATGTACATCCATGTGCTCATTGATATAGCGGTTATGTTCTTTGCATAAAGCCTTTTACATTTGATAAAGAGGGTCGTGGTGAGTTTTTCTTAACTGGGAGACACCCAGATGTCGAGGTCTCTTCAATGATGCAGGTGGAAGACTTACCCAGCATCACCATAGGAGATGTATGATAGTTGTTCATAGGTGCTTGATAAGCATAGTTGGCTTCTATTGGGTAACTGATTATATGCAGTGGATGTCAGTGATTCACTATGCAGGAAAACATGTCAGTACTTACAGTTTTATGATATTTTGACACTCGTCATACGCTTATTTTGCACAGGATACTCTGGTAAAATTTTTCTAGATTTTTGGTTTCGTCAACTATACAGTGGTCGATTTTCTCCTTGATACACTTATTCGTTGGTGTTCGGACTCTTCTAGCTCCATTATCATTCTATTCAGTTCTCTATCATCATGGCATCAGAGGTCTTAGGCACATGTGGTGGATCAGATTCTAGTGCTAGTGTTCTGAGAAGGAGCTATAACTTGCAGGGAAAATACCATTTTGAGATTCAAAAATTTGATGGCACAAACTTTGCTCTATGGAAGAATCAGATTAAAGATGTGCTGATTCAAAGGAGGCAATGGAAGCGAGTAAATAGAGTTTCAAAGAAGCCTGCTGACATGGATGAAGATGATTGGGATGAGTTAGATGAAATGGCTAGGTCTACCATTCGCTTGCACCTAGCAGATAATGTTTAGTTTACAGTATTAGACTGTGAAAGTGCAGAGGAGCTTTGGAAGGTTGAGGTATTCCCTACTTTCAAAAATGGCTTGCTTCAGTTGAGACTGAAAAAGGAACTAAGTTTAAGGCTTTATGTTCAGATAATGGGGGTGAGCATACCTCACATGAATTCAAACTTTTCTGTCCATGTAGAGGGATTCGTAGAGAGCTTACAGCTCCTTATACCCCAATACAGAATGGTGTAACCGAAAGGATGAATAAAACTATTCAAGATAGAGTAATTTCTATGTTGCATCATGCAAACATCTCACAAGGCTTTTGGGCAGAAGCAGTATTGACTGCAGTTCATGTGATTAACCTTTCACCTAGTAATACCAAAGGTTTGAAAGTGGCACAAGAGTTATGGACAGGGAAGTCACCATATTATGATCATCTTAGAGTTTTTGGGTGTGAAGCATATGTTCATATACCCAAGAGTCTTAGAAAAAAGTTGGACCATAAGTCAAAGAAATGCATTTTTCTTGGATATGGTCGAGAAGGACAATTTGGATATCACTTATGGGATCCTCAAACATGATCAGTGATCAGAAGTAGTGATGTCATTTTCTATGAGTCTAAGATGCATAAACAACCCATTAAGGAGGTTGAAGTGAGAAGAGTGGTGTTTGAGGATACTACCTGTTGAGCAACCATTGAGATGCTCTACATGTGTCTCACATCCACCTGATAGATATGTTCCATGTTTAGATTTTGTTATGCTAACAAGATGCCGGTGAGCCTTCTTGCTACAAAGAGGCTATGCAGACAGAGGATCATGTCAAGTGGGAGTGTGCCATGAAGAGTGAGTTGGATTCTATTCACAAGAATGGTACTTGGGATTTAGTACCTTTGCCAAATGGCAGGAAATCTTTACCATGTAAATGGGTATATAAGCTGAAATTCACATCAGATAGTGCTTCTCCAAAGTATAAAGCACGACTTGTTGCAAAGGGTTTTAAGCAACAACATGGTGTTGATTTCGAGGAAATCTTCTCTCCAGTGGTCAAGATGACTACCCTACGCATGTTGCTTGGATTCGTTGCAATGGAGGACTTAGAGTTAGTCCAAATGGATGTGAAAATTGCTTTCTTGCATGGAGATCTTACAGATGAGATCTATATGGAACAACCAGAGGGTTATGTAGTTCCTGGCAAGGAAAGTCTAGTTTGTAAGCTCACGAAGAGCTTGTATGGACTTAAACAATCCCCTAGACAATGGTACCAAAAGTTTGATGCTTTTATGAAGTCCCAAGGGTATTCTCAATTTGATACTTTATGTCGATGATATGTTGATTGCTGGGAAGTCCTCTTATGACTTGTCAATTCTCAAAAAGAAGTTGAGTAAGACATTTGATATGAAGGATTTGGGGGATGCCAAACATATTCTTGGCATGTGCATTACTCGTGATAGGAGTAAAAGATGCATATACTTGTCTCAAAGTGAGTACATATCCAAAGTACTTCACAGGTTCAATATGCAAGGTGGAAAGGCATTGACTACACCTTTACCCACATATGTGAAATTGAGCAAGGATGATTGCCCCAAATCAGATGAGGAAAAGGAATTCATTAACAAAATTCCCTATCAGTCTGCTGTTGGTAGTCTCATGTATGCTATGGTAGCTACAAGACCAGACATTGCATTTGCAGTGGGAGTTGTGAGGAGATATATTTCTAATGTTGGCAAGAAACATTGGGAAGCGATCAAGATGATTTTGAGATATCTGAGTGTCACTAAGGACAAGTGTTTATGCTTAGGTAGAGGGAAAGCATCCGTTATTCGTTACACAGATTCTGACTATGTTGGTTGTGTAGACAATCGTAAGTCTACATCAGGGTACATTTTTTTCATTTTTTTGGAGGTGTTATCTCTTGGAGATCTTGTCTTCAAGAATGTACAGTTGTTTCCACCACAGAAACAGAGTATGTTGCAACAAGTGAGGCATGTAAGGAAGTGTTGTGGCTTTCTCATCTTGCTTGTGATATGGGTTTATCTCAGCATGTACCTCATTTGCTTAGTGATAGTCAGATTGCCATTGCTTTGGCTAAGAATCCGGTCTATCATGCAAAGGCCAAGCACATTGAGGTGAGGTATCACTTCATAAGAGATTATTTAGCCACTGAGTGCATTATTCTTGAGAAGGTTCACACTCGAGATAATGCTACAAATGCTTTGACTAAAGCTCTACCACAAGATAGCTTTCGACACTGTTGTCACTTGATGGGGGTTACTTGATTCATGATCTTACACAGTCACTTGTATACTGTGTAACATGCCCATCAGGTAGGAGGTATAGTTTGTATACTTACACTCAGGTACTCTTTATCATTCTTTATTTTTTCTCCCATAGTTACTTTGGACATATTGGCCTTTAGTGGGAGATTGTTACCTTTAGTGTCCTTGTGAAAGGCCAAATGGCCAGTGGACACTTCTTTGTATACGTTATTTGATAAAACATATAGTGGCCTGATCAGCCACAGACCGTAAGTTCGATCGCATTTGTAAGACCTGAGAATTCTATCTTCATGCTCCCTCTGTACTGTGTTTTCTGTGTATTCTGCAGTTTCTGTGCAGAGTACCGTGTGTAGCCTTAGGAGCTCGGAATTTCTAGTCCAAGGATATCGTCGTGGAACTCGCGAGAAGGAGGGTGCATTGTGGTGCATCGCCAACGAAATACTTCAGGTGGTGGCAGAAGACTGACCAACACCCAAATCAGCCATAAGGTGTCTAAGCCATACACACTCAACAGTCACTGTGAAAGCTACCCTATACTCAGCCTCACAATTGGAAGTGGACACAATAGGTTGCTTCTTGCTCAACCAAGATATACATGAGTTACCAAGCATGAAGCAAAAGTCATTGGTGGACACACGAGTGTCATAGCAACCAGCCCAATCACTGTCAAAGAAAGCATGCAAATCTGGCAGTAGTGATCCCCCCTTGGGATAAAACAATCCAAGTAGCCGAGTACCACTCAAGTAGCGAAAGATGCGCTTAAATGCCTACCAATGCTTGACACCTAGAAATGCATAAACCTGCTCATCTGTGAGACAACAAACTGAATATCTGGCCGAGTAAGCAATGCATAAACGTGCTCATCTGTGAGACAACAAACTGAATATCTGCCAGTTGCGAGCATGGAACACAGGGTTCCTAACAACTGGCAATGCGCTCTGACTATCAGTGAAGATGGTGGTGGTAGAAATGACAACCACCCAAATCAGCCATAAGGCGTATGAGCCACACGCACTCAACATTTGCTTTGAAAGCTTCCCTATACTCAGCCGCACAACTGCAAGTGGCCACAGTAGGCTACTTCTTGCTCAAACAAGATATACATGAGCTACAAAGCATGAAGCAAAAGCCACTGGTTGACACATGAGTGTCATAGCAACCAGTCCAATCACTATCAAAAAAGCATGCAAATCTGCCGGTATTGATCCCCCTTGGGATAAAACAATCCAAGTAGCCGAGTACCACTCAAGTAGCAAAAGATGCGCTTAAACACCTACCAATGCTTGACACCTAGGCAATGCATAAACTTGCTCATCTGTGAGACATCAAACTAAATATCCGGCTGAGTAATGCATAAGTAAATCAAGCATGCGACAGCCTTCCAATAGAGAACAACATCGAATGCATCTCTGGCATCATGAAGACTCAATCGTAAACCTGTCTCCATAGGAGTGGCAATAGGCTTACAATCTTCAAGGCCAAGACGCTCCAATAATGTGTCAATATATTTCGTTTGACACAAGGCCATTCCACCATCAACTTGCATAAACTCAATGCCCAAATAGTGATGCAAATGCCCCAAATCACACATCTCAAATGAGGCATGCAAATCAGCCTTAAAATTGGCAATATGCATGTCATGAGGACCAGTGAGCAGCATGTCATCAACATACACCACAATGATCACAAGCACATCATTAGCACGCTTAACATATAAGGTGCTTTTAGCTGGATTGTTCTCAAAACCATGTGCAATGAGATAGGCATGTATCTTTACATACCAAGCACGTGGTGTTTGCTTTAAACCATATAATGCCTTCTTTAACCTCCACACCTGGTTTTCCTGCCCTTTCTACACAAAGCCACAGGGCTGAAAAACATACACTTCTTCATGCAAGTCACCATTTAGAAATGTTGTTTTAATGTCCAACTGATGTACATTCCAACCATGATGAGCTGCAAGTGCATAGATGCTACGAACGGTAGTCATTTGGCAAGTAGGAGCAAAGGTTTCATCAAAATCAATGCCTCTTTCCTCTGCATAACCCTTTGCAACAAGCCTAGCTTTATACATGTCAACTGTTCCATCAGGTTTATGCTTCAGCTTGTATACCCACTTAGTGCCAATGGCCTTCTTTCCACGAGGCAAGTCACATAAACACCAGGTACCATTTTTCATGATAACATCATATTCAGATTGCATTGCAGCCATCCAATGTTCAGAATTATGTGCTTCATCAAACGAAACAGGTTCAGTCTCATCATAGAGACTAGAGGTAGCCATAGCATAGCAATATGATGCAAACGAGGCACTATGAGAGCCTGACCGAGTATGATATGACAGAGGTGCATCCAATTTTCAGCGATGTTGTTTAGGCACTAATGCATATGCAAGACAACCAAAAACACGGAGATGAGCAACAGATGGCTTGCGACTGTGCCAAGCCTCATATGGAGTGATAGACTGCAGTGCTTTAGTGGGACACTTGTTCAGTACATATGTTGCACACATAACAACCTCAAGCCAAAAGCTATGTGGTAAAGCCTGACTCTTGACCATACACCTCACCATCTCCATGAGTGACATGTTCTTTCGTTCAACAACTCACATTCGCTCATGCAGAACAGCTAAGGATGCTTGGGATACACTTACCACATTATACGAGGCTAGGAATGAGGCTTGTGTTGCTTACCTCCGAAAACAATTGGAGAGTGAGCACATTAATGAAGGTGATTCTATGGACAATTTTCTCACAAAGATCAAGGATTTGAAAGAATAGTTGATTTTTGCTGATGAAGTTATACCAGATAGCTCACTTATGCAGACTGTTCTGAATGGTCTTCTTAACTCATATCAGAGTTTTGCAATCCAAATGCCTTGTCATTTGAGGAGTTAGTCTCTGTTCTGTTGCAGGAAGATCAATCTAGGCAGAACATGTCTATTATGTGTGCAAGCTTTCCTAGCTAGTCAAAAGTGCAAAGGTAAATGGAGCTTTTCTACTAGTAAGCAGAACTTTGCAAATGCTGCACATTTGAAGAAGGAAGACAAAGATGAGAAGAAATCAGAAAAGCAAAAATTGTTTTGCAAATACTATAAAGCAAATGATCATGTCATCAAGAGCTATCCAAAACTGGCTGCTAAAGAGACAAAGAAGAAAGAGGCCGCAATGGTTGTTGCAGAGGCCTCTACACCAAAAATAGAGTCTGCTAATCTTGTGCAAGAAGAAGAATGGGCGTTTACTATTGTTTGTAGTTTTGACCCATCTTCTCATGAGCAGTGCATGTCTGCAGTAGACTCAGATGCTCGGTACTTTGATAAAGAGGCGACCAAACATATTACCTCGCAGCGCAATTTCTTCTCTTCACTCGAGCCTGTCCCTATATGGAATACTATTACATGCACCAACAACTCCTCCTATTCTATTATGGGAGTTGGTAAGATCATTTTGACTATTGTTGATCGTAGTTCTTTCACTTTGTCAAATGCTTTGTTTGTGCCAGGGATCAAGAAAAATCTGTTATCAGTTTCTGCATTAGCCAAGATTGGCTTGGGTAGAGTTCATGATCTGTCAAATGGCAACATCATTATTGCTTCTGGCATTTTATATCGTGGGCTATATAAGCTCATAGACTATGAAAGATCTGTAAATGATTTGGCATGTGTAGTACATGATTCTGAGGCTATGTCAGATGCAAAGCTTTGGCATGCACGCTTTGGTCATTTGAATTTTGTTAGTTGCTACACCTGCAGAAATCTGAAATGGTGTCCTCTTTGCCCAAACTTGAGGCGCCCGGTAAACATGTATGTGAAGGTTGTATTTTGGGCGAAATGCAGCGTTATTCCTTTCCAAAAGATGGTTCAATTTGGGCTACTCAAAAATTGCAGCTTGTACATAGTGATGTATGTGGTCCTATGCAGACACCTTCTTTTGGGAACTATCTTTACTTCGTGACTTTCATCGATGATTTTTCTAGGCATGCATGGGTATATCCGTTGAAGGAAAAGTCCGAAGTGTTTATGTGCTTCAAACAGTTTTTGGTTTTGGCTGAAAATTTTTCAGCATGTAAAATGGGCACCCTCTGTTCTGATCGAGAGGGGGAATATATGTCTTCTAACTTTAATGCATTTTTGGTTGAACATGGGATAAAACATTAGTGTAAAGTGTTATATACACCTGAACAAAAAAAGATGAAATAGCGTGCACAAGCACTACGATAGTGCATTCGGAGGCCGAAACGAGCTCAGATCGCGATTGTGAGACTGCAATCGCAGTATGCTTACCAAATTCTGTGCGATTCTGAGAGTGCAATCGGAGAGGTGTAGACTGTTGGAGATAGATGTCTACAGAAGCATGTGAACAACACAATGAAGGAGAAGAAGCTTGGAGCACAACACACAATACTGATTGTATTACTAGAGAATGTACAAAGATAAGTAGCCCATTAGGGCAATAGGCATATATACAAGCCAAGGGAAAAAAACTCCTAAAGAGGGAAAAAAGTGCCCCGGCGTTCCTAGAGTGTTCACACATCACTACCTAAATATATCAACAAATCCCCCCTAGGAGTGATGCGGTGAACAAGTAGCTGGCACTCATGTATAAGGAAGTGCCAAGCTATGTGGAAATCACTCCACGAAAGGATGTAAGCCCAAAGCTTTGCGGAAAGCTTCAAACTTCTCCCTAGGCAAAGCCTTCTTGAAAAGGTCTGCAATGTTCTCTTGCGTGGGCACATATGCCAAGCTGATCTCCCCACTAGAGAACCTCTCACTGACATAATGATAATGCACCTCAATGTGCTTAGTGCGAGCATGGAACACAGGGTTCCTCGCAACCGCCAATGTGCTCTGACTGCCAGTGAAGATGGTGGTGGCAGAAGACTGACCAACACCCAAATCAGCCATAAGGCGTCTGAGCCAGACACACTCAACAGTAGTTGTGGAAGCTTCCCTATACTCAGCCTCACAACTGGAAGTGGCCATAGTAGGCTGCTTCTTGCTCAACCAAGATATACATGAGCTACCAAGCATGAAGCAAAAACCACTAATGGACACGCGAGTGTCATAGCAACCAGCCCAATCAGAGTCAGAAAAAGCATGCAAATCTGGCGGCAGTGATCCCCCCTTGGGATAAAACAACCAAAGTAGCCGAGTACCACTCAAGTAGCGAAAGATGCGCTTAACCACCTACCAATGCTTGACTCCTGGGCAATGCATAAACCTGATCATCTATGAGACATCAAACTGAATATCTGGCCGAGTAATGCATAAGTAAATCAAGCATCCAATAGCGTGCTGATAGAGAACAACATCAAATGCATCTATAACATCATGAAGTCTCAATCGTAAACCGGTCTCCATAAGAGTGGCAATAGGCTTACAACCTTCAAGGCCAAAACGCTGCAATAATGTGTCAATATATTTCGTTTGACACAAAGCCATTCCACCATCAACTTGCATAACCTGAACACCCAAATAGTGATGCAAATGCCCCAAATCAGACATCTCAAATGTGGCATGCAAATCAGCCTTAAAATAAGCAATATGCTTCTCAATAGGACCAGTGAGCAGCATGTCATCAACATAGACAACAATGATCAGAAGCACATCATGAGCACGCTTAACATATAAGGTGCTTTCAGTTGGACTGTTCTCAAAACCATGTGCAATCAGATAGGCATGTATCTTCTCATACCAAGCACGTGGTGCTTGCTTTAAACCATATAATGCCATCTTTAACCTGCACTCCTGGTTTTCATGCCCTTTCTGCACAAAGCCACAGGGGCTGAAAAACATACACTTCTTCATGCAAGTCACCATTTAGAAATGGAGTTTTAATGTCCAACTGATGTACATTCTAACCATGATGGGCTGCAAGTGCACAAATGCTCCGAACAGTAGTCATACAACATGTATGTGCAAAGGTCTTATCAAAATCAATGCCTCTTTCTTGTGCATAACCCTTTGTAACAAGCCTAGCCTTATACCTATCAACTGATCCATCAGGTTTACGCTTTAGCTTGTAAGCTCACTTAGTGCCAATGGCCTTCTTTCCAGGAGGCAACTCACATAAAGACCATGTACCATTCTTCATTATATCATCATATTCAGATTGCATAGCAGCCATCCAATTTTCTAAATTTTGTGCTTCATCAAACGAAATAGGCTCATTCTCATCACAGAGACTAGATGTAGCTATAGCATAGCAATATGATGCAAAAGAGGCACTATGAGAGCCTGATCGAGTACGATATGACAGAGGTACATCTAATTTGCTGTCACGCAAAGTCTGTACTAGCCATTTTGGCATAGTTTTTGCCTCCTCGATATCAACTCTCTCATCAACAAGTGCATCGTGTAAATCTGCATAAAAAATGGGATGATCTGCATCATCACATGAAACCTGCAAAGGCTGAGAAGTTGCCTCATTAGGATCAACAATAGACTTTCCACCTGTAAAAAGAGGCATCAAAGTATCATACATGTCTTTGGAGCTAACAGATGTCTCCTTAGTACATGAAAGCAATGGCTGAATAGCATCTTCCACATAAACAACATCACGGCTAACCAGAATGCATTTAGTCTATGGATGATACAGACGATAGCCTTTACTTTCAGAACTCTACCCAACAAAAATACATTTTACTACTTTATCATGCAATTTTTTGCGATGTTGTTCAAGCACTAATGCATATGCCAAACAACCAAAAACACATAGATGAGCAACAAATGGCTTGCGATCATGCCAAGCCTCATATGGAGTGATAAATTGCAGTGCTTTAGTGGGACACCTGTTCAGTACATATGCTACACACATGATAGCCGCAAGCTAGAAACTATGTGGTAAAGCCTGACTCTTAACCATACACCTCGCCATCTCCATTAGTGACCTATTCTTTCGTTCAACAACTCCATTATGTTGAGGTGTATACGACACTATACACTGGTGTTTTATCCCACGTTTAGCCAGAAATGCATTAAAATTAGAAGACATATATTCCCCCCCTTGATCAGAATGGAGGGTGCCCATTTTACATGCTGACAGATTTTCAGCCAAAACCAAAAACTGTTTGAAGCACATGAACACTTCGGACTTTGCTTTGAGTGGATATACCCATGTAGGCCTGGAAAAATCATCAATGAAAGTCACGAAGTAAAGGTAATTTCCAAAAGAGGGTGTCTGCATAGGACCACAAACATCACTATGTACAAGCTGCAATTTCTGTGTAGCCCGAACTGAACCATCTTTTGGAAAGGAGGAACGCTGCATTTTGCCCAAAATACAGCCTTCACATACATGTTTTCTAGGTGCCTCAAGCTTGGGCAAAGAAGACACCATATCAGATTTCTGCAGGCATAGCAAACTAGCAAAATTTAGATGACCAAAGCGTGCATGCCAAAGCTTTGCATCTGACATAGCCTGAGAATCATGAACTGCACATGCCGAATCATTTACAGATCTTTCATAGTCTATGAGATTATATAGCCCATGACATGAAATGCCAGAAGCAATAATAATATCACCATTTGATAGATCATGAATTGTACATCTATCATCAACAAATTTCACAACCAAGCCAATCTTGGCTAATGTAGAAACTGATAACATATTTTTCTTGATCCCTGGCACAAACAAAGCATCTGACAAAGTGAAAGAACTACCATCAACAGTAGTCAAAATGATCTTATCAACTCCCATAACAGGATAAGAGGAGTTGTTGGTGCATGTGACAGTATTCCCTGTAGGGGCAGGCTCGAGTGAAGAGAAGAAACTGCACTGTGAGGTAATATGTTTGGTCGCCCCACTGTGAAAGTACCAAACATCTGAGTCTACTGCAGACATGCACTGCTCATGAGAAGATGGGTCAAAACTGCAGACAGTAGTGAACGCCTATTCTTCTTCCTCCATAACATTAGGAGACTTTGTTTTTGGTGTAGAGGCCTTTGCAACAACCATTCCAGCCTCTTTCTTCTTTGCCTCTTTAGCAGCCAGTTTTGGACAATTCTTTATGATATGATCATTCCCTTTACAGTACTTGCAAAACAATTTCTGCTTTTCTGATTTCTTCTCATCTTTATCTTGGTTCTTTGAATGTGCAGCATTTGCAGATTTCTGCTTACTAGTAGAAGAGCTTCATTTTCCTTTGCCCTTCTGACTAGCCAGGAAAGCTTGATCTGCAACACGCATAATGGACCTGTTCTGCTTGGACTGATCTTCCTGCAACAGAATAGAGACTAGCTCCTCAAATGACAAGGCATTTGGATTGCCTTTCATCATCAACCGAAGAGTAGAGGCAAAACTCTGATATGAATCAGGAAGACCATTCAGAACGGTTTGCACAAGTGAGCTATCTGGTATAACCTCATCAGGAGAAATCAACTGTTCCTTCAAGTCTTTGATCTTTGTTAGAAAATTGTCCATAGAGTCACCTTCATTCATGTGCTCACTCTCCAACTGTTTTCGGAGGTAAACACACGAGCCTCATTCCTAGCTTGGTACAATGTAGTGAGTGTATCCCAAGCATCCTTAGTTGTTGTGCAAGAGCGTATGTGAGGAATAATGGCACGTTTGACAGACAAAGCTATCAATGCATGTGCCTGGGCATCTCTGCTATCCCAACGAATCTGCTTTACAGTAGGTGTAGCAGAAAACTGCAGCACGAACAGGAATCTCCAAAATATCATCTTCAACACCATCTCCATCAGCTCCAGCACCTGTATTTGGAGTACCTATAGTCACATGTGTAACAAGACGTCTTTCAACACCCTGCACAATGTTCCATAGTCCTTTTGCAACCAATACATGTCGCATCATATAAGCCCATAATGGGTAGTTGGTACCATCCAACTTATCCTCAACAGCCAACATACAGAATACATCACTGCTTTCAGCCATGGTGGGTGACTAAAATACCTTGATGCAGTAAATTGACTATATCTCAAAAAGTTGAACAGAACTACCCAAATGAATTCTGCTAGACCTGTAGTAGACTTTGAGACACTTATACTGGCAAACAAAAATTGGTATATACCTTTGGCACAAAAAAATGAAATAGCTTGCATAAGCACTGTGATAGTGCGTTCGGAGGTCGAAACGAGCTCAGATCGCGATTTCGGCACCATAGAGTGAAGTTGTTTTGATCTCCAAAACACGCTAAGTATGCTCACCAAAATTCGTGCGATTCTGAGACTGCAACTAGAGGAGTGTCGACGGCGCCCTAGATGAAGCGACGACCTGCTCTTATACCAATTGTTGGAGATAGATGTCTGCGGAAGCACATGAACAACACAAGGAAGGAGAAGAAGCGTGGAGCACAACACACAATACTGAATGTATTACTAGAGAATGTACAAAGATAAGTAGCCCATTAGGGCAATAGGCGTATATACAAGCCGAGGGAAAAAGACCTCCTAAAGAGGGAAAAAAGTGCCCCGGCGGTCCTAGAGTGTTCACACACATCAATACCTAAATATATCAACATAGACAACACCCTAGATGAAGCGGTGACCTGCTCTGATACCAATTGTTGGAGTTAGACATCTGCAGAAGCACATGAACAACACAAGGAAGAAGAAGAAGCTTGGAGCACAACACACAATGCTGAATGTATTACCACTAGAATGTACAAAGATAAGTAAACACTGAGTCACAACAAAGGAGAACAAAGACATGTTCTCTTTTTCTTTTTACCTAAAGACCATTATATGAAGCAAAAAAGTGGGCATTTTACAATATCTAGAAAGCATCACGAGTCTTGCTTGTAAATATTTTCACTAGAAGCTTGGTCTCATATCCCAAGTAGTCAAGATAGATATACTAAAATTCTTGCTGCCATGAAAACTAGTTGTTGAGCATGACCAAGAATCCCACATCATGATCTTGGACAATAGATTAGAGTTGAAAAGGTACAAGTAAGAATTTGCGAAGCTCCTTCATTACATCTATAACCTCAACAAGCACAGATGATAGCTAATTAAAAGTTACTCGAAAATTAGAGTACATGTGTTGCAAAAATCAGAGCATTTTAACAAGGCAATTAAGATCATCCCCTTTGTATGGTTAAGATCCCCATTGAATGCCTGGCCATATTAACAGAATATGAAATACATTTCACAAAAGCATTCCCAAGAGAAGATAATATTCAACAAAATTATACTAAGAAACATTCACACATGATCAGAGAAATGCTCAAGATAAATCAAGCTGAACACAAAGTGGAAGCAGAACTCCAAATTATATTTCCATTAAAATGATCTTTTACATTTCATGTGTTCTACAAGAGTAATGTGAATCTACAATAGAAGCTGATAATAGCTTTCCTCAGGCTCAAGGATATTGGGATCCTCTGGCACATTAGAACACCTATCTTGCCTCTCTTGCTCCAAGATTGGCTCTTCAAGGTCAGCCATGTCCCCCGGTTCATCTGCAAGTGGGGGAACAGGCTCCCTTGAAGCTGGTTGGAATCTCTCCGTATCTGCAATGTGCTTCCTTCCAACCTCTTGGTCTTCATCTGGGCATTCATTCAGCCCATTGATTCTCATTCTAATGAAGCTCACTTGAGCATCATCCTTCTCCACAGCTATGCAGTGCCTGAACATCTTTAAGGAGCAAGCCAAAGTCGTTCCTGAAACAGCAGAAAACCACTTAGAGGCTTCAATCAACCATGACTAATGAAAATTGTGAAAATTGAAATTAACTGTGCCCGAAAAAAGGTCTAGGACCCAGTCATCATCATTGGAGAATAGCTGAAGCAATCTCATTATGAGTTTTTGTGGCTTCTGATAAGGGTTAACCAATGTCATGTCCCCAGCTACATGACGAAGTTTCTTGGTAACGGCTGGGAACATGAGCACATTTGAGATCCCATTCTCATTGCAATGCTCCCTGACTCTCCTTTTGCTTACTTCATCATAATAGCCAACTGTAATGCATTCAGTGGCGCTCACAAACCGATGCAAAGGAGTGTGATTTACGTTTGTCTTCACCCTGCAAAAAAGAACTATGAGTCACAGAGAGCATCATTAAAGCCATGGAGATAGAAAGAAGATTACTTACCAAGTGAGGCACTCCACAGCATGACATCTTGCCTTCAGAGCAGTTGAAACAGAGAAAGACTGGTCTCTGCTATGGAAAATTACTATCCTCCAAAGAGGAGACATAGTCAACTCTGCAAAATCAGTGACCATCTTCCGAATCTGAGGGTGTTTGAAGGGTTCATCATCATTAACTGATCCCAACATCCTAAATCCATAGGGTATGTTCGCTATGAGAAGGGAGAAATGTTTTCTAGGCACAACAGAACAAATATTATTTACATCACTACAGAACACATTGTAATATACAGGCCTAAGGGGGTCTAGGGGATTGGAGAAACATTTAAGATCAGGTTCATCATCAAAATCCATCTCCTTCGCTTTCAGTCTAGATTTCTCATGCCTTGCTCTTTGAATGTGAGCAAGGAATGCAGGGGGGCAATCATCTAGTACCTCTGTAGACTTACTTTTCCTTGGTTTCTGCAGAAAAAATTGGAAAGACAATTAAAAGAGCTCTTCAATACAGCAAACAGAACATAAGGAACGGATGCATGGCATCGATTTCTTGTTGGGGTAGATGCTAGGCATCGACCTTCTACTGAAAATCGATGCTTGGCATCGACTTTGGGACATAAGTCGATGCCTGGCATCGACTTTTGCCAGGAGGTCGATGCCAGGCATCGACTTATGTTGCAGGTCGATGCCAGGCATCGACTTATGCTGCAAGTCGATGACAGGCATCGACTTATGCCCCCAAGTCGATGCCAGGCATCGACTTCTGCCTGCAGGTCGATGCCAGGCATCGACTTTTGCCTGCAGACTGATGCCAGGCATCGAATTTAGCTGTAAGTCGATGCCATGCAAGGCATCAAATTGGTTAGGTGAATGAAGGCATCTAACTTAATGGCAAACCAGGCACAACCTCAGAAAGAGAACCTACCCAATCACGAAACAGGATGAAATATTCTGATAAGGCTTTGTAGGATGATGTGGTTGGATAGTCTGCTTGGACCTCTGTCCAAGAAAAGCAACCCAACGTCTTCATCATCACCTCCTGAATCTTGATGTACACTTTATGACTACAGACACAGTAATATAAAAGAGACTAGGTTAGACCAGAAGCATGGGAGGAGGGAAAAAGGATCTGAGAATAACATACATACTTATTGAGCTGAGTCACCATCTCCTCCAGGCTTAACTCCTTTGAGATTACCCTTGACAAAGTTGATATGATCAATGTATCATCCTTGATTCCTTGAAGGGCCCTCCATGGGGTCAGCTTCATGTCCTCAGGAGCCTCTTCAATTGAAAGGTCAACTTTCCTTCCCTTTCCCTTCAGATCAACTTGTGGGTCTGGCCTCGACTTTCGTTGCTTCTGGCCCTTGACCTCCTTGTTCTCCCACATTGTGAAAATTCTATCCTGTAGATCCCAGATCTCACCTGATCTGAATGCCAGTTGAAACCATGGATCATATTTCCTCAAAGCATCAGACTTTCTATTCTCATCCAATGCAATTCCAACCTCAATAAGGCATTGCTTTCGTAGATTGGGATGTATTCTTCCAGCTTCCTTCACAAGACAATCTTCATATTCATGGTGGAAGAACCGAATTCTCTCTATGGAGGACATTTTCTGCCTGTAGTCATTGTCGTTGTTGTGATCCCAAGCAAGAAGCTTGGCTTCCTCAGTTGTAAGACCAGCATATATCTTACACTCTGCATACCTAAAGAAAAATGTAGTAGGGTGCTCCTTCACTAACTGTCTACGAGCCTCTGCAGAGTGTGAACCTCCAATCACATAATAAGTGTAATCCTCAAACAAACCCTCATTGAACTCGTCCACACAGCTGCACTCATTCGGATCCACCATGACAAGGAATGGCACAACAGTAGCATGAGGATTTATTTTCATTTTCTTCTTAAGATTCTGGACGTGCAAATTATGTGGCTCCTTGATCTCAAGGGGCCTCCTCCCTGTGACTGGATCTACGGGTGGCCTGTGGATGATATTGATTGGCAGGTGGAACAACTGCCCCTTCTTCACAACTTTTCTTCTAGCTATGTCCTCCCTCATCTTATTCTGCTCAGTACCAAGAACACCAGATGCAAGCTCTCCACCAGGTGCAACAATTATGTCCCCAGAGCTAGAGCTTGAGTCAGAAAACTCCTCTTCTGAAATTATCTTCTTTTTCTTTTGGAGCTTTTTCTGCACGCTCTGCTTACCCCTTGCCTTTACAGGGGTCGTCTTCTTCTGTTGTGTTGGCATGATATTGCCCTGGATCCATGGCATCAGGTCCTTGATGAAATTCACTGAGTCTCTGCATATCTGAGCTAGCCCTTCTGGAACACAGCACTCTGGGCACAAGAAATCCATCTTGCATATGACATTTCTTAATCCTTTCGATGTCTCCACCAAGAAAAGCAGGTTGTCAGAATCTTCATCTTCATAATCTAGTTTGTAAACAAGGCCATACTGAAAACCTTGTGTTGTCGTGATCTTTCCTCTGCCATAAGCCCTTGCGAACACAAGGAGGACTGCATTCTTCTCTTCAACGTACTGAAGGCACCACTCTAGATTTGTCATGTCCCGAAGTGGACGATCTGTCCTCATGACCTCCGTCTCCCCAGACCTTTCCTTCATATTTGGATCCTCCTCAGGAATTTTTATGCTACTCTGTCCATCTGAGGATATTCCTAGTGGGTTGCTGGCCTTCTCAGAGGATAATCGTGCAATAATTTTCTTTGGTTTTGCTTGGTGACCAATGCCTTTGTCACGTTGCTGGTCACCAGAGCCCATGGTGACTCTGAGCTTCTTGAAGGGCCTTTCATCCTTGGACTCCGCATCCCTGAAGGCACTTGGAAATATTAGATCAAACGTAAATGTGGTTTTCAAAGGCCCAAGTCCATGCCAGGCATCGATTTTGAGCTTCAGGTCGATGCCAGGCATCGATGTTTAAGTGCATGTCGATGCCAGGCATCGATTTTGGGCCCAAGTCGATGCCAGGCATCGACTTTGTGTGCAAGTCGATGCCAGGCATCGACTTGGGGGTGCAAGAGTCGATGCTTGGCATCGACTTTTGGGCCCATATCGATGCTTGGCATCGACTTTTGGGCCAAGTCGATGCCTGGCATCGACTTTTACCCTCAAGTCGATGCCTGGCATCGACTTGCATACAAAGTCGATGCCTGGCATCGACTTGGGCCCAAAAGTCGATGCCAAGCGTCGACTTGGGCCCAAAAGCCGATCCCAAGCATCGACTTTGCACCCTAAAGTCGATGCCTGGCATCGACTTTTCAATGCATGTTGATGCCGGCAAGTCGATGCTTGGCATCGACTTTCAGGTGTAAGTCGATGCCAGGCATCGACTTGGGGCTGCAGGTCGATGCCAGGCATCAACTTGCACCGAAAACTCGATACCAGGCATCGACTTGCAGCCCCAAGTCGATGCCTGGCATCGACTTGCAATTCTAAGTCGATGCCTGGCATCGACTTACACCTTAAAGTCGATGCCAGGCATCGAGCTGTACATGCTTTGGATCCATATTTCTAGAGGTAAGAAAAATAAATACCTAGAAATCAGACTTTTTACACAGACATACAGAGGGAATCTTTTTGGAATCTTTATTTATGGTATGATTTTGTCTACCTCTTGGTACTTTTGCCAACATTCTTCTTCTCCATCAGACTTGGCTTGCTGGTATGCTGAGCTCTGTGCTCCATGGCTGTCTGTGCTCTGCTGCTCTCTCTTGCTCGTGGATTTTGAAAATGCGAATGATCTCCTCCTCTGGTATTTATAGGCAATTGGGTAACTTGAACCAGAGACAAACTGGATCTAACTGAATGAGTCCAGTTGCTAACTAAATCTGTCAACTTATCTAACCAGGGAATAACACCCACACAAATAGGCTGTTTCAGAGCCACTTTAATGAAATATTCATAGACCCTTGCAACTATTTATATACATTTGCATGGAAATTACATTTCAATGGCAAGAGTATGGTATGTCCATGAGGATGTCTAAACTCATGTAGAGATTTTTTTCTTAGAATCTCTTTCTTGGGAGAAAATCAAGTCAAAGTTGTGTTAAATGTGGGAGACTAATGACATCTTTATAGTATTACCCTCCTCACTTTAGTTCATATTCACATTTATCTTGTAACTCACTGTTGAAATGGAAAATCAATGTATGAATAAACATTCAAGTACAGAACCTTGCAACTATTTATATACATTTGCATGGAAATTAAACTTCAATGGCAACAGTATGGTATGTACATGAGGATTTCTAATCTCATGTAGAAGTTTTTTCTTAGAGTCTGTTGCTTGGGAGAAAATCAGGTCTAAGTTGTGAGATTAATGACATCTTTATAGTGTTATCCTCCACACTTTAGTTCATATTCACATTTATCTTGTAACACATTGTTGAAATGGAAAATCAATGTATGAATAAACATTTTGTGTACCTCTTTTACACATAATTCTTTTTTAATATACTTTCATCTACCTCTTTGATATCTAGCCAAGACCACAATAAAACCTAATCCTTGAAATCTTAACCAAATGTAAAATTTCTTCTTGTATAGTGTTCAATGGCATAGCATATTCCAGTTGGAACTCAACTTGGATATATTCCAGTTGTAAAATTTCTTCTTGTAAAATTTCTCCAAACAATTTTATTATATATTCCTGTTGGAACTCAACTTGGATATATTTTGATTCATTCACAATGCTTAGACTCAATGACTCATATGTAGTTAGAAATCAACTGTGTTTCTCATTTGAATCAAAAGTGAATCAAATCTTTGGTTCCCTTATTAGTGTATATTTGAGTAATTAAGTGATCTGATGTAATTTGATGTTTAATGTTATTTAATGTACTTTAATAAGCTTTTGATTTCATATCTTCTTGATGTGACATTTGATGTGACATCTTGACTTGATCTCGGATTTCTACTTATTTAAAAAGGTCATTCATCTTCAGTCTTCTGTGAACTCAGTGAAGATGAGCTCAATCTTTTCAGTGGATGCTTGGGCATCAACTTCCTCTGCTCATATTGATTCATTGTTCTCAGTTGAACCTTTCCAGAAAGTGATGATCCCTATGATTTAGAACGTGCTAATGATTCCATGTTTTCTGTTGAGTCATTTAAGTTATCCAATTCACAGTGCAATGCTGCTCAACCAAATGCACCTCTTGATCTCCCATCTGATCCAACCATTGATCTCCCTTCTGACTCAAGTGCATGTGGAGCAACGAAAAAGCAAAGCAAGCTCAATCTACGATTTAAAAGAAGGTCTCGTGAAGTAAGTCGAAAAAGATTTAAATTTCTTACTTCAGATAGACAGATTGCATTGGATATTGTGAAGCATTGTTGTGGTTTGAAATGTTTGTATAATTTAGGAATGAAGAAACTAAAGCACCTAAGAGAAAAATTCCTCCATTTAGATAGTGAAAGGCAAGATATATACCTTGTTTCTTGCATGCAAATGATTGAGGATAACATGTCAGTAACGCGCGTTGGTTTTGAATATTTCTTTACTCAAGGGATGCCATGCTGTAGGGCTGCATTTAAAATTGCAATGGGTGTAGGAAATTTTAGAATACATAGGGTTCAACAAGGGTTTTTGAATGGGGATCTCATTTTGGATACGTTCCATGTTGGGACCAAAGGATCTGTTGGACGTCATGCAATGAATTGGATGATGAACTATTTTAGCTTGCATTGTGAAGTTATGCCTACAACTGGAAGGTTGCACTTGTCAGATAACTTTAATCGTCAAGAGGTATTTCAAATATATAGAGAAGACATGGAAAATAGAAATGAGAAGTATGTGTTGTATCGTCACTTTACTCGATTATGGAAGGAAGAGTTTAACAATGTTTCTATTCCTCGTAAAGTTAGAATGGGTGAATGTTCAGTTTGCACCACTTTGAAAAACATGGCAAAAGGGGCTACAACACCACAGGAAAAGCATAATTTTAAAAACCTTCTTAACAACCATCGTGACAGTCAAGCATTAGAGAGAAAGAAAGCAATTCATCATCGAAGTAAGGCACTCAGAAATCCGGAGCGTTATATATGTTTGTTGATCGATGGTATGGATAAAAAAAAAACTTGTTTGCCACATTTTTATCGCATCCCTAAGGACATTGGAGATGAAGTCCTTGTGCAAATGCATTTGGTTGGTGCTTTGGTATACAATGAAACTGTAATGTCCAAGGTTTTCTTCACATATCCAAATGTGCATAATGATCCAAACCTTACAGTTACTGTCATTCATCGTGTTTTGCAATCATGGAAGGGTCTTTTGCCACCAACTCTATATTTGCAACTAGATAATACTGCAAGAGAGAATAAAAATTCTACAGTCTTTGGATATTTAAGCATGCTTGTTGAAAAACAGGTATTTCAGAAGGTTAAGGTAAATTTTCTTCTGGTTGGCCACACTCATGATCACATTGATCAAATGTTCAGTACTTTCTCTAAGAAGTTGGCACGTAACAATGCTTTTACTCTTCCGATTTTATCTGAGCTGATTTCAGAAGCATATACTCCAAAACCAGAAGTTCAACACCTCACACAGATTTATGACTTTAAGCACTTTTGCTCAATGGGCCTTGATAACAGTGCTAAGGTTTTGGCTCCATTGCACAATATTAGTTTCAACCATGTATTCTTGATGAGGAGGGTTGATGAAATAACCCTTTTATTTGCAAAGCAGTATTCATCTTCTCTTGGGTGGGAGCCTAAAGAGGGATGCAGATTCTTATTGCAGGTGCCTAATTTGTCTACTGTAACAGTGTATGGTGCAGAACAATCACCATATGAAGATAAAAACAATACAGAAAGATGTGGAAGTGTGGTTGATCAAAGTAAAAGCTGGATGCATGCACTCATTGAAAAGAAGAGACATATTGAGCGTGCAAAAAAATATGCTGGAGATCAAGATGTATCTTGGTGGGAGGACTTTTTCAATCATCAAGAAGAGATTATACAGTATACAATTGCAGGTCACTGGCCAGTTGATGTTCCATTCACATGGGATTTTTGTACACAAAGATCCGTGAATGTGGCCCAAGCATGTAATGCAGATGCACTTCAAAGTTTTATACATCCACCAGAAAGAAATATTTATGTAGGCCCAAGGATGACAAAACAGGCAGAAGCAAGATGGCAAGGAAATTTAATAGAGATAAATGTTGGAACGCTTATTGCAGTACTTGCTGATGGTGATGAGGCTACCAGACCATTTTGGATTGCAAAGGTTTTAGAGATAACTAAAGATATTGATCAGAGAAGAATAGAGGCTTTGATGGTGCATTGGTATTACACTAAAAGTAGTAATGCATTCACAGGTAAATATAACTTAGAAATGGTGTGTGATACTAAACGAACAGGTTCAAAAAGGAAAAAGAATATTCGAAGCACATCCACTCTTAAAATGGATGATGTAGATATTCTTGTTTATGATTTTTCCTTGACAAAAACTGGTCACTTGAGGAAAGCAACCATCAACATGATAAAACAAAAGCTTCCAGATGTATGTGGTACAGGAAATCATAGGAAAACAAGAAGAGTTGTGCATGATCCTGCAGAATTTGGTATGTACGTGGATGAAGATAGAGCTCTTGTGGATATAGAAGAAGAAGAAGAGAGCTCTCAACAGTATGAGACTGAATCAAGTGCATCAGATGATGAGGGTGTAGACATAGATCGACAAAGTTGTGAGTTGCATTGAAGCTCTCAGACATTTTTAGTGCTTATGTAAATGCCTCAAAGTAGTTTGGTTAATGAAACCATGTTTTGTAGCAATTTTGAATAACAATCAGATATCCACCCATTAAAGATATGTCTAAAATGTTATTTTTGTGTAAAAACTATTGATTTCTACATTCTTATATATATTTTAGACATGTCAATGTCTTATCATATAGATTTTGGACATGTCAATGTCTTATCATATACATTTTGGGACACGTCAATGCCTAATATAATGAAATTTTGACTACATTTTGAGCTCATTTTTTTTTGAGAAAATGACAAAAAATGTCAAAAATTACTTGTTTTCACCTCATTTTTGTAATATATGTATACTGGTGTAAAGGAATTCCAAAAATGAGGTGAAAACATGTAATTTTTGACGAGAGTGTTCTCTTTTTACGACATAGTTCTCGTTTGTTACGACTCGCTGTTAGTAGCCCATTAGGGCAATACAAATATATACAAGCTGGGGGAAAAAACCTCCTAAAGAGGGAAAAAAGTGCCCCGGAGGTCGTAGAGTGTTCACACACATCACTACCTAAATATACCAACAACCATATAAAAAAAAATATCATAAAAACCTGTGGAAAATCTTTTCCTTTCAACAATGTCTCCTTCATATACGATTTCCAACAATAGCAAATTAAATCTGAATTTTAGCTAACCTTTACTCATGCAAAATGTATGAAATATTCCAACCTTATGTAGCTGAAGCTTTAATAATGAACAAAAATCACTTGATTTGGTTATTTTCTTAGAGTTTTATAGCCATTTCATTGGAAGGGTCAAACACTTGACGACCAACTCTAAAAATGTATAGGGCCATCTTCTTGAAGCTCTTACATTGATCAAACGAATGTTAAATTTCATTTTCTTTGTGCCAAAATCTAGGTCACCTTATCTAGTTTGGTCTCACAAAATTTCAATTTAAAATTCAACCAAAAACTCATTCAAATGTATCATTCTATCTCTACTACACCTATGCTTAGGTGAGCCTAAAAACAATGCTACTGCACTTTTAAAATATCTTCTAGCTATGAAGATAAATTCCAAAATCTTTGAATTTTGTAAATATCATAGATTCTATACTGGAGTAGCTTCTCCAACAAAAACTTTTGAAATTGGAGCTTCCAATATGAAACAACCAATTATTCATGAAATACATGTACCACTCTTTGGAAAGTCCTTGCCAGCAACTATTCTGAGAAGAATAGGTTATTTGACCTAGCAATTGATACCCAATTTCTTTCAAATTTCAATAGCACATAACTACTACTACCCACATTCAGTGCAATAAATTTCATAATATTCGGACATTTGAGGCTTTCACAATGACCAAAATACTAAGCCTCTATACCAGCAATATTTTAAAAATTTACAGAGACTAACTTTTACTCTTTTCTTTATATCTCCTAAATGGAGAAATATTTCTTGTTGGTATTTTGTACACATCATCTTGAAATATGTAGCTAATGTTAGAAAGAAAAATCATCCAATTTTAATAATTGAGCTAAGAGAATGAATCACCTCTAGGTGACATGTTCTTTGGTCATTTAATAAATTCGAGAGGCTGCACGTTCATGTGCAGAAATATTTTGACCTATCAAATGATCTTTAAAAAAAGCAAAATTGGTATGCACAAAGTGCATCTATCAATATTTTTATAAAAAAAAATAAAGGCATTTGGATCTACCAATTAAGAGAAATGCTCTTTGTAACAAGCCTATACCACTTGTTTCAGGTCTCTATCTCTATTAGCAACACTTCTCTACCTCAAAATTTCAATAAATTTGGTCATTCCCTTAAAGAGGAGCATCCAAATCTCTATGAGGCTGCTGCCTCACTAACATTTGCTCAATTAGTTTTTAAACTTAAAAACGACGAGACATGTTAATCCTTATGATTAGACATACTCATTCATTCTCTTGGAGGGATTATGACATGGAGACGTATCCATGCATATAATGATCATTTAGATCAATGCAAACCAATCAAATCATCTCATGGAAAAATCAACTCTTTACATAGTATCCACCTTTTAGTGAAAGTGAATATCTATGGATATCATTCTAATTATTGTGCTTCTTGCACATTCATTAACCTCATCACAACCAATCATATACAAGCAATTAATACTTGTATTGATGATCATAATCATTGCACTCTTGTGCCGACTCGGTATAAAATTCTATATCAAGTACATTGACTCCCATGAAGAACAATTCATGTGCTCATGAGTTAGTGGACAAAAACACATCTTGGTTGTTCTTGAGAGATATACCTTTGTCATTTAATTTCTAAAGGCAAAATTAGCTTATGCATGGTACTTCTGTCATCTCCCTCATGCTCACCCTAATTCATTGTGATGATACATAAAAAATGATCTTCTATAGACATAAAATGCATCATGCACCACTTCATCTTTCTAGAAATCATATCATTTATGTATGCATGCATTCACTCATGCATCCTCTTCTCTACTTCAATAAATTTATATGCTTTTAGTTATTCACACATAAAACTTCCTCTCTCTCACAACACATCACTCTAGTTCTCACATGGCATATAACACCATATGGTTACAAAAATTCGGCAACACTTCCCCAGGAAAATGAAGCTTGAAAAAAATAATAATAACCATTACAATGATAGGCATCAGCCTAGTGGTAAGCAAACCACTTTCTTAGCTCTAGAAACCTACAAATAAAAAACTTTTCTAGTATGTGTTGTTGGGCACTACATGCCCTCATAACAAGGTCTTTTCTTGCTCCAATACCTGCAAAATGGTCTTAAAACACACAACAACAACCTGTGCATGCTTTTATGAATTATCATAAGTTAGAATAACTTCATGTGCATAGATGAATTCATATCAAAACTAACTTTCATGCACATTCCAATGTTGGTTTTATAAAATTGAAAGAGAATACAATGCAAAATTATAAACTTTGATGCAAAAAGTATTCAAATGAATATATTTGAGAGCAAAAATATGATGTAGAGGTATGAAAAACAATTCATTCCTATGCAAAATGGTTCAAATATATGATTAAGAACTCTTAACTATCATAATTGGACACTCAAATCACTCAAAAAGAGTTTCTCGCTAGTCAACAACCATATAAAAGCTTGTGTCAAGATGGCTTGAAATGGTCAAAATATGGTATATGACCAGTCAAAAGAATGAGCTTGAAGTGTAGAATCTATTGAATTTCTTGATTTGGATATTCTATGAGGAAGTTATGGCCAAAACAATGGAGATAGGTGAGTGGGCAGCATACCTCTTTGAAGAAGTATGCAGAGAATTAAATACTTTTTACAGGTGGTTTCTCATTATCCAATCATAGGTTTCAGCCATTTATTTACAAGCCCTTGGAGGCTACTTTCTATAACAAGTGAAATCATCCAATTTGGATATTATATGAGAGAGTTACAACCATTTTAGTGAAGGTAGGTATGTTAACCCTGCTCTTTCTCGTACTCCCTATCTTTCTTTTTTTATCTTTCTTTACTCTTCTCTCTCTTTCTAAGCTTTTTTTCTTCTCTCTTTAATCTTCACTTTCATCTTCTCTCTTCCTCTTTGTTCATCCATTTTTTTGTTCTTTCATATTCTTTTATCTATTTCTCTCTACCTTTCTTTTTTTTATCTCTTTCTCTCTACCTCTCTTTTTTTTTCTTCATCTCTTTCTTTATCTCTCTCTCCATCTCTTTCTTTCTCTCTTTCTCTCTCTCTCTTGGCTTCTCTCTTTCTATCTCTCTCTTTTCTCATTCCTCTCTTTCTCTTTCTTTCCCTTTCTCTTTCTTTCTCTTTCTTTCTATCTCTACTTCTTCTCTTTCTCTCTTCTCTTTCTTTCTTCTCTTTCTTTCTTCTCTTTCTTTCTTCTCTTTCTTTCTTTCTCTCTCTCTTTCCTTCTATTTCTCCTTTTCTCTCTTTCCTTCTTCCTCCATCTCTTTCCTTCCCTCTATCTCTCTTTGAACATCTCTCGTTGTTGAGCGGTGCCGAGTCATGAATAAATTATATACCTGTCACATTGTGTTCGTCGAATTGATATGGCAAAGTGGCTGAAGCATGTGCCTCCTATCAAGGAGGTCATAGGTTCGATACCTCCAAACTGCATCTCCATTGTGAAGAATGACATGCCTGGGACTCACCTCCCAACCTATTTATAGCCCTTGCTTACTCACCATCTATAGTTCTCTCTAAGGTCCCTCTACTCATCTGGCCATCATGAGTAGGTACCTCGTATGAACTCTTTGGCTTTTGGCCTTGCCTATCCTCCAAGCAAAGAAATTCTTGTTCCTCCAAGCATGTACATCTCTGGAATATAACAATGGCCCTTCCATAATAGTGGTACTAGAGCCTTGGTTGAAATCTTAAAATTTGTTTACCCATGAGTTTTTTTCCCTTAACCCCATGAGCTTATCTAGTTCATTATCCTTGCTCTACATGAGTATTCACTGCAGAAGTTTCTCGCCAAAGATGTAACATCTAAACATTAGGACCACCACGTGTTAGAGAGATGACTCTCCTCCCAAACTTATGCCTATATATATAGTTGCTCGAATCAACAAGGACAAAAAATGTAATTAGAGTCCACAAGTGCATGTGCAATCTCCTCCACTCTTTTTGTACCTTCCACTAGAGTCCACTAGTGGTAGCTGTACTTGCCACTTGAGTTAAGTCTCTCTAGATTCAAGTTAACTCTTGTTAACTTGAGAGTTAACTTGAGTTAGAAGACTCTTTGGGCAAAAATCTTTCCCTATGCTCCCCATGGGGGTTGAACCCAAAACCTCATCCTTCACAACCTTGAGACTTAACCATTAGGCTAAGTGGATCACTTGTTTAAAGGAGAAAATGAACTTACACTTAAATCTAGTCTTGAGGTCTTTAACCATATACATGAGTGACCAAATGGTGTCCAATTTCAAATCTCTCTGAACAGATAGGACACTCAAATCATATAATTACTTTATTACAATCTTCTCCCTTGGTAAATGTTTTCATCCTAAAAAATAAAGCTATATATAATAATTTTAGGCATCCCCGAGCCTCATGTTCTAATCTCGAAGAGCATGCTTCATTTATGTGGTGGGATCCCTATCCAAATGATTCAAAATAACATCTAGATTTGGACTTGATAAACAAATATGAGTACAAAGTAGTGAATGAATAATAAGGGTGGATCAAAAGACATCCTCACCAATTCACTATTTTCACTATGTACTAACTAGACTCTAACATGTGAAATGGGTGGGTTAAAATTACTAGTCTATTTTTGGGCATCACTAATGCATGGACATAGTAATTAAGGTGGGATTCTTATCCCTGACAAGACTTTGAGAGCTCTTGATTCACTTGAATTTGATTTGGAAAACTAGAAGTTTGGTTGTCCCAAACATTTAACTTGGATGTTGTACTATGGTTTACTCCAACCAACATTTACTTGATTTTTTTTCACCTCAGTAGAGGACTACTTTGCCCTAATTGGCTTGAAAATCCTATGTGTTTGCCATTTACTTTTGGTCAATCTTAATTTATTTTGACCAAGCCAAATCCAAAATGAAAATTGTCCAACTGAGGACACTTTTTTCAAAGGCTTTAGCTATAAATTATTGGGAATTGTCAATCTTATGAGCAATTCCTAACTTGTATTTTCTAGAGTGGATTGAATTCTACGAAAGTTGTTAAAGTTATGCTCTATAACTTGAGCAAACTCAAATGAATAAGTCAACTTAGACCTAGCATCTTTTTCTTTCTAGCCATCGAAGAAGAATTCTCAAAAGGAATTAGCATTCCACTATCCTATACCATTGGATACTTTCTCCAATCCACAAGTATATATCCTAAGTTTGTCTTGCTTTCTATTTCTTTTAAATGCTCTAGTGATCATTTCTAATGATCCTTTCGTGAATCCTTGTTAGTGTCAATATAGAGAGCTAATATGAAGGTGTTATATTCACTTTATATACCAACTAGGTCTTGCAAAGAACTTTTAAGGCCAAACATCTAGGGTAGTAGCTTCTTTAACCACATAGCCTCACATGTAGTGAGTGCTAATGCTTTGTACTCAGCCTTAGTTGATGACAATGTCACTATAGGTTGCTTCTTACTAATTCATGAGATGGTCGTTCTTCCTAGCATGAACACATAGCTAGATGTAGACCTCTTATCATCAACACCTCCTATACAATCTACAACACTCCATGCTTTGAGTTGTAGCTCCTCTCCATACCTATAAAAAAATCCACAATTGATTGTGATCTTCACATACCTTAGTACCTTCTTGTTTGCATTTAGGTGCACATTTATGGCTGCATGCATGTATTGTGAGAGTACTCCTACTACATAAATCAAGTAAGGTCTTGTGAGAGTTGCATATATCAATGAGCCTACCAAGCTTCTATAGAAGGTCAAGCCATCAAGATTTTTACCATCATCCTTGTTGATATTTATATTTGTATCCATGGGTTGAGCATTTGGTTTGCAAACTGCCATGCCATATTTGTAGAGCATATCTAAGAGGTACTTCCTTTGGCATAGGTAAATAACTTAACCTAAATAATTAAATTCAATGTCCAAGGAATACTTTAGCTCACCCAAATCAGATACCTTGAATTCTCTTCCAAGCCTCCCTTTTATGTTTTTGACACTTGCATGATCATTCCCTATAATAATGAGATCATATACATAAATGGATATGATTACTATGAGATCATATACATAGATGGATATGATTACTAATCTATCCTCAACCTTCCTTAGATATAGGGATAGACTTGCATGGCTTGGAGAATACCCATACCTGCTCAAGTAATCAATCAACCTTTGATTCCATGCCCTTGGGGCTTGATTAAGACCATACAAGGCCTTCTTTAACCTGCAAACATAGTTTATGTGTTGTGGATCTTCATAACCTTGAGGTTGGGCCATGTACACTTTCTCTTTCAACTCACCATTGTGGAGTGCATTTTTTATGTCCATTTGGTAGATTGGACATCCTTTAGCTACACATATGGCTATTAAGAACCTAATGGTAGTCTTGTTAGCAAGAGGGCTAAAATTTTCATCATAATCTATACCTTGAGTTTGAGTTAAGCCCTTGGCCACCAATCTAGTCTTGTGTTTAGCTAGGCTTCCATCTGAGTTCCTTTTCACTTTGTATACCCATCTTTTTGGGACTATCTTCATACCTTCCTTCTTGGGTACTAAGTCCCAAGTGTTGTTGTCCTTTAGCTCACTAATTTCATCATACATTGAAACCCTCCACTTTCTCCTTAGCCTCCTCATAGGTAGTTGGCTCCTCATCTTCAACAAACTGCATCATATATGCAAAATGATTTGCCATGAAAAACTCATAACTTAACCTTTGAATTGGAGTCTTCTTCCTGATTGATCTCCTTTCATTACCCTTTGGGTATTTCTTCTTGGGCCTTGTGAGCTTTACCATAGGTGTAACCACCTCTTCTAGGTCACTGTCTTGGTCACTAGCTTAATCTAGCTCATAGTCTACCTTATACTCTTGTATCTTGAAGTAGGAGAGGAGTCATAACCTTTAACTTCATCATGGAGTCCATGGGCATGTCCCTTCGATGTTTATGCCTCTGGTTCAATCAGTGTGATGGAATCTTGAGGTCTAACCTGCACACCATAACCTGCATGGTCATCATAATAATCTTCAATCACTTTCTCCTTACCCTTGTTTGCATACCATGACCTTATCTCATCAAAGAAAACATCTCTTGAGACATGCAACTTGGTTAGAGGATTATAGCACTTGTACCCTTTTTGTTCTATGGAATAGCCAATAAAGACACAATTCTCAAATTTGGGCTCAAGCTTGGTCCTTACCTCTTGTGTTATGTGCACATAGCATACACATCCAAACACCAAGTGTTCTAGCCCTAGTTTCTTCCCATAATAAGCTTCATAAGGTGTGAACTCATGCACTACAATTGTGGGAACCCTATTCATAAGATACATTGATGTATTTACAACATCTACCTAATAAGACAATGGTAACTTAGCTTCATTTATCATGCACTTAGCTATCTCCACAATGTGCCTATTCTTCCTTTCTATTAGTCCATGTTGTTGAGGGGTGTACTTGCATGTGAACTATCTTTTGATTTCATGATCCTACAAGAAATTTGTAAATTCCTTAGAGAAATACTCTCCCCCTCCATCAAACCTTAGGGTTTTGACTTGATTACCTATTTCCTTCTCAACATCATTCTTGAACAGTTGAAACATGGAGAACACATCTGATTTCTCTTTAATGATATAGATCCATAACTTTCTTGAGAAGTCATCAATGAATGTGACAAAGTAACTTGCTCCACCTAAGAAATCTTGATTCCTAGGCTACCAAATAGCTCTGTGTATGAGCTCCAAGTTCTTTGTTGATTTGTGAGTACTCGTCTTGAAAGGCTGTCTAGCTTTCTTACCTAGTTGGCAAGAATCACAAAACTCATGCATGGATTAGCCATCAAAGTTTGTTAAACCTCTAATTAATCCTACTTTTCTCATGTTCTTGGGCTTAGGAATATTCACATGCCCCATTCTTTTATGCCAAAGATCAATCTCTCCAATCTTGTTGGAGTTTGAGGTCTACGAAAGCACGTGAACAACACAAGGAATAAGATGAACCTTGGAGCACAACATGCAATATTGAATGTATTACCAAGTGAATGTACAAAGATAAGTAACGCATTAGGGTTATATGCGTATCTACAAGCCGGGGGAAAAAAACCCTCCTTAAGAGGGAAAAAAGTGCCCCATTGGTTCTAAGTGTGTTCACACATATCACTATCAAAATATATTGATCTCTCCAATAGAGAACCACTCCTAACATAAAGATAATGCACCTCAATGTGCTTTGTGTGATCATGGAACACACAATTCCTTGCAACTACCAATGCCCTCTAACCATGACTAAAGATGGTGGTGGCAAAAGACTGACCAACACCCAAATCAACCAAAAGCCGTATGAGCCACACACACTCAAAAATCGTTGTGAAAGTTGCCCTACACTTAGCCTCACAACTAGAAGTGTCCACAATAGGCTGCTTCTTTCTCAATCAAGACATGCATGAGCTACCAAACATGAAGCAAAAACCACCATTGGACACATGAGTGTCATATCAAGCAACCCAATTAGAGTCAAAAAAAGCATGTAAATATGGTGGTAGTGATCCGTTGTTGGGTAAAAACAATCCAAGTAGCTGAGTACCACACAAGTAGTGAAAGATGGGCTATCGGGGAGCAAAGGAAGGTCTAAGGAAGGGAGAACAGTGCGGGGTTGGATCAGGCCCCGTCGGGTGCGTTGTCCCCCTCGTCCGATGAGTGGTGTCTGCACGCTGGGTGTCTCACCCTTGGTATGGTGATTGTATCATATGCCATCGGTCCGCGCCTCGAAAGAGAAAGACTCAAGCACCTTGATCATGCAACGAATGCTCGTAAGTGTCATGGATGCGGAATGAAATATGCAATGCTAAAAAATGGCTGATCTCGATAATAATGGTCCAATGATTTACATCCAACGATCAGTATACAAAATCAATGATACAACTCAGAATATATGCCACGACAGTGTAGTTCAGACAATACAAAATGGACACTTTGCTATAGTGCAGATCAAGTAATACAGTATATACTTCATAAACTTCATAAACTTCAAAAACTTCATAAACTTCATAAACTTCATAAACTTCATAAACTTCGGGTCTTCAATCTTCCAAAAGATCTACTTCAAATGATCTCTTTACTTTAAATTCAGCAGTAGCCTCCAAATCTTGTAGCAACCTCCAAATTCTGCAACAGCCTAGAAAGAAAATCTACAGGGGTATAATTCTTGAGAAACCTGGAGAGGCGATCCACACAAGAGGTCCATGGGGATGTATGCTTTACTTCGGTCTTCAGCAACTTTTCTTCAAATACTCTTTACTTCATATAATCCTCCAACATCAATACTTGGAGAGAAAATCCATGGGAAAATGCTTCACTTTGGGTCTTTAGAAACCTCTTTCTTTACTGCATATAATTCGCCAACATCAATACCTTGAGAAAAGATCCATAGAAAAGATCCATGGAGAGGCATTAGATAAAACCCAAAAATCAATTAGCATATTTTCATGATGAAGAAATTCAAACAGTGCATGCATAAAAGACAAGTTCTCCATGAAAGTGACATAGAATTTCATTTTTCTTGGGTGGTTTGGCATAAAAGAAACAATCAGCCTTTACTTATATATGACAAGCAATTTCAATTACTCGTTCAAAAGGAGTTCTTATTCATTTCAGTAGTAAGGTATATTAAATAATGAGACTCAATTAAGTGCATTCTAAAAACAATACTCATATTTGTCTTTGTCTTTGAGTTTATGTTGAATTTCTTTCTCTTTTTATATTTCCTATCTATTTGTATTTTTCCCTTTTTTTCTTTTTCTCTCTTGTTTCTTTTTCTTCTTCCCTCCCTCCTTTCTTCCTTTCCTTCTTTCTTTTTCTTTCTTTCTTCTTTTTCTTTCCTTTCTTTCTTCTTTTGGCATCTCGATTTCTCTGTCTCTCTCTCTCTCTCTCTATTAAAGAGATGCTATACAATGCTTTAAAAGCTTGATTCACATCACTATACAACCAAAAGCAGTCTCGTTTTGATTAGTTCCATATACATTCGTCTCTATTGATATGAATTTTCACTGTTAATGGGAGTTTCTATGAAGTGGCATAAGTTCTCCTAATCAAGTTGTCTATTGCTCAGTCCTTTTCTTCGACAGAAGCATAGTTTGCACATCTTCCATGTTGGAATTTGGGGCCCCAGGATCATTCCAATACTAAAACATTTTTTGAGCATACACACTTAATTAATTAAGATGATAAGTGAGAGATAGAAAGAAAGATCTTGAGACAAAGATAGAGAACGTTAGGCAAAGCTTACTCACTAAAAAATAGATGTCCAAATTACAACATGGGAGTACTACTCAACCATATAAAGTGGTGCACTCACTAATGGAAGAATATCCAAGAAGATGATGATACAACATTTAGATTATGTTGAAATAATATGTGTGAAGTGAATGAGCAACAAAGTTAACCTTATTCTCACAAAATAGTGTAACAAAATTGTAAATCACCAACCCTAATTTTGAGATTAGGGTAGAGAAACCCTAAAAACAAAATATAAGGTTAACTCACAAAAGATAGTTACCACCACCTTGTAGAAGACTTCTTGCTCCAAGAGAGTAGCCTCTCCTTCACCAAATCTTCACCTCCAAAGCTTCAGAATCTTCAAACTATAGCTTGAGATCTTTGAGTGATATACAAGTGTGTGTGTGCCCACCATGCTCCTTTTATAGTTTAAGTCTCCATCAATAATATGCTAAAAAACAGTGAGTATTAAAAATAAGTCGCCTTTGCTTTTCATGAGTTTTCAAAAACTCATTGCCAAACTTGCTTTTGGACATGACCTAACTTTTCATTATTTGAGCACAATTAGGGTTTGACTTTTCTTCCATTTTTGACCTCTGATGAAAAAATGAAGCATACCACTAGATAGCTCTTGCCAAGCTCTCTCTATCTAGCCTCAAAAAAGTTTTTCGCAAATTGTAAAAAAATGCTAAGTACCGAAATGTGATTTGCCGGAAATGTACCAAATGTACATTGACTTCCAACAATCCCTCCTTCAATGTCATATTGATACAAGCTTTAGTAACCTGCAAATCTTCTCCTTACTATCTCTAGTCAATGCTTTGGTAAAAATATCTGCAACATTCTCACTAGAAGGAACATAAACTAGCTCAATATGCTTCTTAGCTATTTGGTCTCGAATATAGTGCTAGTGTACCTCTATATGCTTTTTCCTTGCATGATGCACTGGATTCTTAGCTATAGCTATAGCACTCTCGCTATCTGAAAATATCTGAATGGGTTCATGTACTCTCACATCAAGATAACTGAAAATCTTTTGCAACCATACTGACTCTAGGGTAGCTATAAATGCTGCACGATATTCAGCTTCACATGGTGAAGTTGCAATAGTGGGTTGTGTCTTTGAAAACCATGAGATAAGACAATCTCCAAGATTGTCCACTAGTACTTCTTCTTGTGTCTCTATCACCTGCCCAATCAAAATCTAAAAATCCTTTTAGTAACAAATCTGTAGATTTTGAAAATACCATAGCATAATTTGAAGTTCCCTTCAAATATTGAAAGATCTGCTTTACTGCTTTCCAATGTAACATTGTTGGATTTTGCATGAACCGTGATACTTGAGAAACTGCAAACTGTATATCAGGACGTGTATTACAAAGATATATCAAGCATCCAACTGCTTGACTATATAAAGTAGCATCAAATGACTCTGCATCTGCTACTATCTGTAAACATGCTTGGCTTGATACTTGATTCCATGTTGCTTCAAGTACTTTGAGAAGTTTTGGTTGACAAAGCTACTATCTCCATTAGATCGGATGATCTTCGAAGAACTTGGAAAGTCTTCTTCAACTGTTTCTGTCCACTCCTTGAACTTGGAAATGGCATCTTCTTTATGCTTGAGTGAATAAACCCATGTGTATCTAGTGAAGTCATCTACAATCAGGAAGAAGTAAAGTGACCCACTTAGAGAAGGTGTACTCATTGGTCCACAAATGTCAATATGGACTAATGCTAAGGGTTTATTTGGAGAAATGGATGCTTCTTTAGGCAAAGAGAAAGTTGTTTGCTTGTCACATGCTTTGCAATTCACTTCCACTTGTGCGATCCTGGGTAGACCTTTGACAAGATGATTGGAAGAGATCTTAGCTAAGAAGGAGCTATGTCCAAATCTACAATGCCATAAGTTGAAACTTGAATCCTTGGCCATAAAATTTGAAAGCTTGTAGAGACCCTTTTCTTCATATCCTTGAGCTATCACTTCATTAGATTCGCGATCAATGACTTGAACTTGGTTGTGATCGAACTGAACTGTCATGTTGCACTTTGTGATGGCTTTGACTGAAAGAAGATTCTTACAGAGGCTTGGTACATACAGAACATCTTTTAATGACTTGGTCTCGCCTTCAGAGTTGATAACTTGAACTTTTCCTCTTCCTTGGATTTCAATGCACTTGTTATCTCCAAGGTATACTTGTCCTTGATGCTCTTCAAACTCATGGAAATCATCTTTGTTATGGCACATGTGGGATGAAGCACCACTATCAAAAATCCATTCTTTCTTGGGAGTGGTTGCTATAAGTGCTTTGTGTTCACTTGTGAAAAATAGGTCTTCAGTTGTGCAGTGAGAATGATGTTCACTCTTGGAATTAGACTTAGACTTGTCCTGGTTCTTTTTCTTGAAGCAATATTTTTCAATGTGCCCAGGTTTGCCACAAAAATTACAAGTGAATTTCTTTGATGAATTATGCGATCCTTGCTTAGATCCATTGTTAGCCTGATGACTTGTGGTTTTGTCCTTATTGAATGGGCCTTTGGCCTTCAAGGCTGACTCTTGTGAGGAAGTCGATTTGGCTCACGAGTCGTGAAGGAGCAATAGTCGACGAACCTCTTCCCAAGATAGGACTTGGCCGCGATTATACAAAGTTGTGACAAATGTCTCGTATGACTTCGGTAACTTGTTGAGAAGTCTAATGGCCATGTCTTCACTAGAGATCTGCCTACCACATAGTGCTAATTTACGCTGGTAGTCCTCGAATTGAGCTATGACCTTGGTAATTGTGTCATGTGGCCTAAGGGTCAAATTATGAAACTCGGCCTCTAATGCATATATCTTCGAAGGGGTTTTGTCTTCATACAAAGCGGCTAACATATCCCAAGCATCCTTGGACGTCTTACAGGCTGTGATATGTCCTTTCGTCAATTCGTCGCAGGCAAGTAACAACTGACCTAAAGCTCTTTTGTCCTTAACATTCCACACATGCCAATTGTCTAAGTTGGTATGCCTATTAGGTTTGGGGTCTGACCCGTCTACTACTTCATGAAGAAGATTCGTGTAGAGATATGCGCGCATGACATCTTTCCATAGATTGTAATTTTGTCCATTAAGGCGTTCATCCTTAGGCATAAAAATAGGGGTGAACGAGGGTAAGAAGTTAGCCATAGATGCTGAACTACCTTCACTTTTGGTCATTACAAAGCTTTGAGGATAAAGTGTTTAGAAACACTACCAAAATTTCTTGCCAAAGATGCTCTTTCTAAAATAATTGCACCGCTTGAAATGAACGACTCGATACCAGATTGAAAAAACTCCTTGGGGAGGGAGGGGGGGAGCTTAGAGTAGCCTTTCACTTGCAAAACACCAAGATGAGTCGATGCAAGAGGAGGGGGCTTAGATTAGCCCGTTGCACACCAATGGAGCCTTAGAGTAGGCTTGGAGATGAAACGAAGCTTGTGGGTGGGCTTAGAGTAGCCTCCAACCCACAATTTGCACACACACCCAAACTTTTCTTATATTGTTTGATGTACAATGTTGGTAGGCACTAAGTGCCATAGTATGCCAACTTGTGTTCTTGATAGTGCAGGTTAGGATCCTTGGTAAGACAAACAAAAGAGGTGCCAAATCAAAGGTTGTTATGCCAAGCAAAGAGTGTGTGAAAAATCATGGAGAAAGAATTCCGTTGTAGATTTATGTGTATGTGATTCATATGTGAATGGTAGGGACAATTATGCGTGGAAGCTTGAATATCTTAGGAGCATGTCTATTTTGTCACAATGTGGGTCTTCAATGAAGGACCTTCCTCGTGAATGGATGATTCTTTGCGCAGAGTGGAGGACGAGTGCAAACAACTATGATAGTTTTGAGTGAATCACATGGATGTTACAAGTACTGACCAAAAGCTGCGCAATTTATTACGAGTGCATTCACTTCTAAAAAACGCACAAAGCTATTCATCATATGAGCTCAAAGTTCGTGCCAGTCTTTGGGGTTGATGCAAATGCAATGTACAATACAAAGAATCCCATGGGCCGTGGCGACTATGGAAAAGTGAATATCGCCACATATATCTTATCTCCGCAGATCTGTATCTCCGCATATCACGGATCTGGGATGTTGTATTGCTGCCATTTCAGACTGCCATCGGATGAGGAACGCAATTATTGGCAAATATGGCGTAGAGAACTCTCTCGTGCTCTCGTTGTCATTCCAAATGGCTATGCGAAGCTCCACAAGTATTTCAACATGTGGTGCAGTGCTGCATGAAGCTCTGAAGGTCTTAACACACTCCAAATGGGTTCCGCACCTGTCCTCGTCAAGTGGTCTAGAGCTCAGAGTAGCAGCGCAGAAGATCTATCTCTCTCTCTCATGTGTCTGCAACACAGCAGCGCCTAAATGAATGGAATTCCGTAGCTCTTGAAGTGTGGCAAATGTTCGTGTAATTCAAGCCTTAACACTTGGCTTGCATATCAACCTTGAAGACTTCACATAAAGCTTGGAACTTGAAGGTTTAGCTTGGAACCTTTGAAGGATATATTTACAAGAATCAAGAACCATAGGAACCTACTCTTATTGTTCTTACCATTTTTCTCATGTAAAAGTCTATATGACTTTAACCACTCATGTAATCACACCTACCTGAGAAAGTCGTGGAAACTTGAAAGTTGTAATGGAGAGAATATCTCCCTAAGTTTAGTGGAGAGATTTTAGGGAACTTCAATTTGAATTTCAAATTCAAATGACCAATCAATTCTTATAAAAGCTATGAAGAAAAGTCGCGGGTTAGCTTGTTCATTTTTCCAGCTCATATCTCGAGGCTAATCCATCTATCTCTGAGTGTGTGAGTGCTACACCATAGCCTACACATCTGAGTACCATTGAGCATCACATTCTATGCCAATGGGAATGTACAATCAATAGAATTAATACATAGCATTACATTCATAATCTCTGGTTTCTCTGAGTGACCATCTTCAACTCTGTCAACTTCCAAGAGGCATATCTCAAGATCTACTGAACCAAATTGGATGATTCAAAGTGCATTGGATTCAGCTCAAAGTCTACTATACACCTACAAAATTTCAAGGCCATTGGATCAACCATTACAGAGAAATCTCAATCGAGGTGATCACTGGTCTGTGACTGTAAGTCTCCTAAAAAATCGGGGGTGTACCTTATTTTGCTAAATTGATTTCTCTGAGTGTGGTTTATCATTTCCCTTCATTCCACTTGCAAATGGGAGCTTACTAAGCTAATAGAATATCTCTAGAAGGAATTTTGCTAATTGTAACTACACTGGTCACACTGAGCATAACACTGAGCAGGTGTCACTACCAAAATAGCAAGTTTTTTAGGATTTTGAAGTCACAAGTAGTCTGTCTTGATTTGATCATTACTTATAACATTTGCAAAGCACATATATGGTTTCTTGGTATCATTTGGAAGCTCAAGGAGTCCACTAAGCATATCTGGAGTCAAAAGAGGGCAGGTGTGAAGCAGGTTTTGCAGCATCAACTCATTTCTTGAGTGCATCCAACCATCACTTCCAACAGTGGTATCAGAGCAAATAAGGTAATCATGGGTGATGGTTTCCCTTCCTTCATTGACAAATTAGACAGGAACAACTACCAAGCTTGGTCTCTAAGGATGAAGACCTATCTACAAGGAAGGAGCTTGTTTGGATTCATATCAGGAGATGAGGAATTGCCCTCATTTAAAGCTAGAGGCCTACCCACCCAGGAAGAGCAAGAGAGAGTCAATCAATGGTGTGCAAAAGATGCTTTGGCAAGGTCATATCTTCTAAACTCTATTTCTGATTTCCTTCTACCACACATAAGGAATTGCAAAACTTCCCAAGAGACTTGGGAAACCTTGTCAACTTATTTTTCATCAAGCACAAGGGCCAGAAAGAATCAGCTATGGATTGAGTTTACAACTCTTAGGAAGCAATCAAAGCAATCTGTCTCAGATTTTGTTACTAGGGTCAAAGACATTGCAGACCAACTTGCAAGTGTTGGAGAAGAGATTGAGGAAGAGCAAATAGTCAGACAAGTAATCAATGGACTAAAGGCAGATGACAAGTGGGAGAGCTTTACCACAGCAATGGACTTATACATGGACATCCAAGCACCTGATCTAACAACCTTGATTGGACAACTCTTTACACATGAAGCAAAGATCACAAAGAATGGAGAGCAATCAAAAGGTAACAACCCCTCTGCCCTTTATACGGATAAGAAGATAAAAGATAAAGGTAAAAACAAAAAGGTTGATGAAGAAGGCTCTACCTCCCAAGCAAACTATGCAGGGAGAGGTAGATCTTCAAGAGGTAGGGGCAGAGGAGGTAAGTCAGGTAGGGGGAGACCCTACAATCAATCTCCATGCAACATTTGTGGCTTGTCTAACCATACCACAGATGAATGTTACAAAAACTACAAGAACCAAAGAGGAAGAGGTCACCAAAGAGGAGGATACTCTCAAGGAAGAGGCAGATTCAACCAATCTCAAGGCTACCATGGTTACAACAATAATTATAACAACAACTACAATCACAATGGCAACTATCAAGGTGGATACAGAAATAGGAAAGACTACAACAATTATGCAGAGGAGCAAGATGATTCCTTATTGATCATGAACATGACATCTAAGTCAGGTATCAATGATGATCACTTATTCTATATTGATTCAGGATGCTCTAATCATGTAGCTGGAAATGTTGCACTACTTTCTGATTTGGAAGAACCCAAAGGCAAGCATCAAGTGCAGACAGGTGATGACACTAAACATTCAGTTGTTAAAGTAGGTAATGTCAAAACTAGTGATGGTAATCAGAATTTATTGAGCAGAGTATTGTATGTTCCAACAATCACCAAGAACCTAATGAGTGTAGGTCAGATTGTGGAAAAAGGTCTACAGGTCAGGTTCACTCAACATGGTGCATATGTGGAGGATCCAAGACATGGATTCAGAAGGATAGCCAAGGGAGAAAAATCAGGTAGATTGTTTACCTTTGAACTTGAAGACACTAAGAATATTGCTTTGTACAACTATAAAGATCAAACCCTATCAGAATTGGAGATTTGGCACAAGAGATTAGGTCACATTGGAGAGAGGACCTTAAAGCAAATGAGTAGGGATCAATGTGTGCTTGGGATACCTAATGTATCCAAGCAACACATGATATACAAGTGTGGGGCTTGTCAATTTGGTAAGTCACACAGATTGCCCTATAACAAGAAAGGTTTTATGCATGAAGATTATCTGGAATTGGTGCATACAGATGTTTGGGGACCTAGCAAGGAGCCATCCATATCAGGATCAAGGTACTATGTGTCCTTCATTGATGACTATAGCAGGTGGACTGTCTTATATTTCATGAAACATAAAGATGAAGTATTTAATTGTTTCAAGAGGTACCTTGCACTAGTTAAAAATCAAACAGGTAGACATTTGAAGAAACTAAGGTCAGATGGTGGTGGAGAATACTTCTCCAATGACTTTGAAGATTTCTTGCAGGAAAGAGGCATCAAGAGGGAGATTACTACAAGGTACTCACCTGAACAAAATGGGGTAGCTGAAAGAAGGAATAGACTCATAGTAGAGACAACTAGGTCTATGCTAAATGAAAAGAAATTACCAAATTATCTTTGGGCAGAGAGTGTATCTACTGCCACATATTTAATTAACAGGTTGCCATCAAAGACACTTGATGGAATGACACCCTATGAGGCTTGGCATGGTAAGAGACCATCTCTGGATCATTGCAAAATCTTTGGTTGTGTTGCATATGTGCATATTCCCTCACAGGTAAGGGGAAAGCTAGACCCTAAGGCTGAAAAATGTATCTTCATTGGTTATGATTTGAATCAGAAGGGATACAGATTCTACAACCCCTCAAACAAAGGCTTCAAGGTAAGCAGAGATGTCATCTTTGATGAGAATGATTCATGGTATGAAAATGAATGCAGGAAGGTTAGTCTACCTTATGACATGGAGGAAGACTTCCCCAAACTTATCAAGAAAGAACCAATTCAGAAAGAGGACACAAGCTCAGATGATGAAGACACCATCAACATTGAAGAGTTCAAGGCTTGGAAATCCAAAGGGAAAATGAAGATGAAGAAACTAGAGGATATACAAGAATCCTCAACTCAAGCTATGAGGAGATCTCAGAGAGAAAGTAAGAAGCCTATTAGGTATGGGTATGATACTTCTCTTGTAACTAAGCATTCTGTATATCTTGCAAAGGATCTCTTGAATGAAGAACCAGGTACATTTGAAGAAGCAATCACTAAACCAGAATGGAAGGAAGCAATGGATGAAGAAATGGAGGCTCTCAAGGAGAGTGACACTTGGGACTTGGTACCCAAGAAAGAATCTATGAAGGTGATAGGATCCAGATGGATCTACAAACTCAAAAGGAATTCAGATGGTACAATAAATAGGTATAAAGCTAGGTTGGTAGCCAAGGGTTTTGCACAAACCCAAGGCATTGATTATGAGGAGACATTTTCTCCTGTGGCCAAGATGCGAACTATCAGAGTTATGGTGAGTGTAGCTGCATCCAAGAATTGGAACATGTACCAATTGGATGTGAAGAATGCATTCTTGAATGGATGGATATCTGAAGAAGTCTACATGTCACAACCACCTGGATATGAAGATCCCAAGAAGGAAAATCATGTTTGTAAATTGAAGAAGGCTCTGTATGGATTGAAGCAGGCACCTAGAGCATGGAATTACAGGTTGAAAACCTACCTCCTAGACCAAGGATTCATAATGAGTAAAGCAGATACTTCATTGTTTATCAAAAGGAACAATTCAGAGGTAATATACTTGTGTGTCTATGTTGATGACATCATTATTACAGGAAATGATGTTCAGGGAATTAGACACATCAAAGGACAGATGATGAAGGAATTCAAGATTAATGATCTTGGATTGTTGAAGTACTTCCTAGGACTTGAATTGGTCTACACAAATTCAGGTATCTTTATTACTCAGAAGAAGTATATTCAGGACATGGTCAAGAAGTTTAATTTGCAGGAAGCTAAAATCTCAAGCACTCCTATGGAGGTCAACCATAAACTCAGTGCTCATGAAGGGGAAGAACTCCAAGACATTACAGGTTACCAAAGTTTGGTAGGTAGTCTAAATTATGCTACCTTAACCAGGATTGATATATCATATGGTGTTAGTGTACTTAGCCAATTTATGCACAAACCAAGAGTACCTCATTTAGAGGCAGCAAAGAAGATAGTAAAGTACCTAAAGGGAACACAAAATCATGGTTTGTACTTTCCCTATTCATCAGAAATTGATATTAAGGTATATTCAGATGCAGATTGGGCAGGTTGCAAGGATGACAGGAGAAGCACATCTGGTTACATATGTTTTGCAGGTGATAAACCAATTTCTTGGTCATCCAAGAAACAACCTACAGTAGCTTTGTCATCTACTGAGGCAGAGTATAGAGGACTAGCAAATGCCACTCAAGAAGCTATCTGGTTGAAGCTTTTATATTCAGAATTGGGCCTATACACAAGGCCACCAATCATATTTGGTGATAACACAAGTTCTCTTCACCTTGCAGCTAATCCAATTTATCATGCTAGGACAAAACACATAGAGGTTCATTACCACTATGTGAAGGAGAAGTTACTTAGCAAAGATATTCAATTGTCATATGTGTCTACTAATATGCAATGTGCAGATTTGCTTACTAAAGCTCTGGATGGAAGCAAGCTATGCAGATTTAAATCCATGATTGGATTGCAGGAAATAATTGAAGACTAGAGATGAAGACTTGAGCCAAAGTGTTTGGCTTGAGGGGGAGTTGTTGGTGTAATTCAAGCCTTAACACTTGGCTTGGATATCAACCTTGAAGACTTCACATAAAGCTTGGAACTTGAAGGTTTAGCTTGGAACCTTTGAAGGATATATTTACAAGAATCAAGAACCATAGGAACCTAGTCTTATTGTTCTTACCATTTTTCTCATGTAAAAGTCTATATGACTTTAACCACTCATGTAATCACACCTACCTGAGAAAGTCGTGGAAACTTGAAAGTTGTAATGGAGAGAATATCTCCCTAAGTTTAGTGGAGAGATTTTAGGGAACTTCAATTTGAATTTCAAATTCAAATGACCAATCAATTCTTATAAAAGCTATGAAGAAAAGTCGCGGGTTAGCTTGTTCATTTTTCCAGCTCATATCCCGAGGCTAATCCATCTATCTCTGAGTGTGTGAGTGCTACACCATACCCTACACATCTGAGTACCATTGAGCATCACATTCTATGCCAATGGGAATGTACAATCAATAGAATTAATACATAGCATTACATTCATAATCTCTGGTTTCTCTGAGTGACCATCTTCAACTCTGTCAACTTCCAAGAGGCATATCTCAAGATCTACTGAACCAAATTGGATGATTCAAAGTGCATTGGATTCAGCTCAAAGTCTACTATACACCTACAAAATTTCAAGGCCATTGAATCAACCATTACAGAGAAATCTCAATCGAGGTGATCACTGGCCTGTGACTGTAAGTCTCCTAAAAAATCGGGGGTGTACCTTATTTTGCTAAATTGATTTCTCTGAGTGTGGTTTATCATTTCCCTTCATTCCACTTGCAAATGGGAGCTTACTAAGCTAATAGAATATCTCTAGAAGGAATTTTGCTAATTGTAACTACACTGGTCACACTGAGCATAACACTGAGCAGGTGTCACTACCAAAATAGCAAGTTTTTTAGGATTTTGAAGTCACAAGTAGTCTGTCTTGATTTGATCATTACTTACAACATTTGCAAAGCACATATATGGTTTCTTGGTATCATTTGGAAGCTCAAGGAGTCCACTAAGCATATCTGGAGTCAAAAGAGGGCAGGTGTGAAGCAGGTTTTGCAGCATCAACTCATTTCTTGAGTGCATCCAACCATCACTTCCAACAGCAAAATGGCACACGTTCAAATGCCTCTGTTTCTCTGTGTAGAAATGCTTTACTGGCAGTGCTACAGAGTGTAACGCGGTCGCCTTAGTTGCAGCTAGAGATGGCGCAAGCAGGATCCGTAGGAGAAAGGATTTGCTTATCTTTTTTGTAGATAGCGCAGGCAGGAACAAAGGTGCATAGATGTGTGTGGTGGATGTGTGTGGCCTTCTCTGAAGTCGCTGTAGTGTATGTCTCCTCGCTCTCTGTCTTCTTCTCCTTTGTCACAGGCCTGCACACAGACGATTTAGTTCAGCAAGTATAGTAAAACGGACGGCAGCTGGACATCTTCTCCGTCACACAGAAATGAGTACTCTTGAATGCATGTATGCCGCTGGTTCCAGATGCCCAATCGCTCTCTCTTGTGTGTAGTGCGATTTCTCTCTGTATGCCCAATCGTTCTATCCCTGTAGATCTTCACTTCGGTTGTTGCACCGCAGGTGGTGTGCGCTCGCTTGTGGGCCTCAGAAGAATGAGTTGTATTAGGGAGTTGACATCTCACAGCCAGAGAAGAGTTGTCGTCCCCTTGTTAGGCTGGCGCATCAGTGTGTGTGCTACTGTTGTGCTTGATCGAACACCTGCTCAATAATACTGTTTTCCTGTTGAATGCATAGAGAGCAGCTGAGGACATTACTTCTATGGGTATGGTTTGAACATATGCGGTAACTGTTTGTTATAACCACTTCAAAGTTACAAATACATTATAAACACCATAATCACTGTCATAAGACGATATGTAAGATGATAGAGATGACTAAAGATCGATGCATCAGTGTTTATAATGAAGGAGACTCATATCATCCACCTCATATAATGTTTCAAGCTGCACGTAATCGAAAAGACCATCAGAATAGTGTTTATGAACACTATCAATGGTGATGGGACTAATTATCAACTCCACTTCAAGAACTCAGAGAGAAAGTAAGCGAGCAAATGTTTCCACAAATAAGAGTGGGTGGGAGGGAAAATGGGGTAAAGGTGAACAAATCGATGAAGAAAATGGGTGGGAGGGTGGGCAAATGGGCGAAATGAAGCCTCAAAGAGCAAAGTGATGGCAAAATGATTCTCCAAAGTGAATGGAGAGCAAGACCATCAAACGCAAGCACCACCACCACCAAAATCACCGCCAAACGCACCACCAAGTCCTCCACCTAGTGCTCTGATACCATGTAGAGAGTACGCATGCGGAAGCAAAATGAAAAGTAAAGTACTCTCACAAAACAAAGAATGTGTGAGACACAAAATCAGTAGACCATGAAATGGGTAAACTCATGTGGATTAGAAATGAGCTTGCCAAGAGCATGGAGTAAGCTCCTCAAGCTTCTAACCAAATACAAATGGGGGAGAGGGCCTCCTTATATAGATTTGTGAGGGGCTCTCCAAAATACATCTCATGTGGGATAATTCCCCTGAAAGGAGAATGAATACAACTGGTAGAAGCAAATGGCAAGGTACCCAAATACAAAGGAAATACAAGGAAATGTAATGGAAATGAAATGGAAATAGAGTGACTCCAAGATACAAAAGGGAGATGCACTCTCATATTCTCAACACCATTTTACACCTATAGCCTTCTTTCCCTCTCGTACTCACATAACTACCAAGTTTGATTCTTATGAATAGAATCAATCTCTTCTTGCATAGCTTTTCTCCAAATAGGAATGTTAAGTGCATCTTTAACACATGCATGTTCATCTTCAACTGTCGTAAACGCCAAAATATCATGAATCACAAAGTCTTCAGCAAAACTTACATGACCTTTTTGTTGTTGTTGTTGTCTAGTCTGACTCATTGTTCTTCCAGTAAAAGTCTTTATACTAGTATCTTTCCAAGTCTGATATAACCAAGTAGATGTATCTTTAAATAGTGGTGAAACTCTTTCTGACCCTTCAGCTTCCACAGGTTTTGGAACTTGTCCTATTGAGGTACTAGGACTTTCTAGAACTTTAACTTCTTCCATTTCTGGAACCAAAGTCTCTTGTGGAACCGACTCTGTAGAAGGTTGTCGAATTCCTCTTTCTTCAACTTTTTTTTGAATCCTAGGAATTTTAACTCCCTCCTGATATCGCTGAACATATACATCCAGAATCTTTCTAAAAAATCCATAGTCATTTTCACTATTGAACTCTGGAATTTCTGCTTCTTTATCATAAACCTTATTTTCAGCAATATAAGCATTACGTGAAATAATAACTTCACCTGTCTCTGGAACATAAAACCTCTATCCTTTACTCTCAACAAGATATCCAATGAAAACAACTTTCTTTGCTTTTACATCTAGTTTGCCTCGGTCTTTTTTCTCAACATGTACATAAGAAAGTGATCCAAACACTATGAAGTAACTCACATTAGGTTTTCTACCATAATAAGCTTCATAAGGTGTGATTACCTTTAAAGATTTTGTAGATGACCTATTCAAAATGGATTAGCTGTATGTACTGCATCAAACCAAAATTTCGGTGAAAGCCTCTTGGATGCCATCATGCTCCACATCATCTCAACAAGTAGTATTCTATTCTTTCTTTCTGCAACACCAGTCTGCTGAGGAGTATAAGCAATAGTAAGGTGTCGAGTAATACCTTTGTCATCAAGAAATGTTTGGAACTCTTTTGACAAGTATTCTCCACCTCTATCACTTCTGAGAATCTGGATAGTTTCCTGACTTTCATTTTCAACCATAGCTACAAACTTCTTGAACATAGGAAAGACTTCTAACTTCAACTTAAGACCATAGATCCATGAGTATCTCGTAAAATCATCAACGAATAGAAAAAATACCTGAAACCTTGAATAGAGTCTGCTCTCATAGGTCCATTCATATCTGAATGAATAATCTATAATTTCCTGGTAGCTGTAATATGACCATGTTTCTTGAAAGCTAGTTTATGCATCTTACCTTCAAGACAACCTTCACATATATCTGAATCATCTAGTAGCTTGATTGAGGGTAAACCCTCAACCATACCTCTGTCTTTGATACTCTTGAGAGCTCCAAAACTAATATGTCCAAATCTCTCATGCCATAGCTTCATATCTTCCATCGATGACGAAGATTTGACTGCATATGCCTGACTGATTTTTGACAAAACAAAGATCCCTCCTCTATGCTCATCTTGTAAAATACACTTGTCGTCTTTATGTGATAAGATCTTACAAAGGTCTCTCTCAAATACAACTTTAAAACCATCACCTAAAAATGCAGATATAGATAGATGAATTTTCTTCATTTCAAGTACGTATAAAACATCTGAAATCTGAAAATTACCACCTTCTCTTGACTTTAGGGTTACTATACCTATTCCCACAACATACAAATCATTGCCATCTGCAATAGTAACTCTTCTACCTGAAGAATAGGAAAGAGAAGAAAACACATCTCTGCAACCTGTCATATGCTTTGTACCACCTGAGTCAAATATCCAAGGACTTGCTGAAAGAACTTGTAAAGCTGCCTGATCAAAAGCTACTTCCTCAATGGTGATACATGCATAAGCATCACCTTGAGATTTCCCTTTTTTGTCATCTTCTGCAACATTACCTGATGCCTTTTTCTTTTATGTTGCAATCCTTTTATAACATGCTACTTTTAAATGTCCAGGTTTCTTGCAGTAAAAACATATTACTTCTTCTTAGAAGACTTCTCTTTAGATGTAGTAGAAACAGAATCTGAAGTAGAAGGTGACAGGGACCTACTTTCCTTCTTGGATTGCTTTTCCTTCTTATCCTTCTTCTTCTTTTTACCCTTTGATGAAGATGAAAGTGATTCTTCATTCTCTTCCATTCCCTTCAATTGATCTAGCTTTCCTAGCAGGATTTCTACTTTGAAAAAGATTCTCAAGCTTCAACCAAGCTTGTCTAGAACTTCCGCAAGATCTGATCTGTGGTAGAATATGCTTTTTAATACTCATTGCTATGAATGAAAGTGCGAAAGCATCTCTAACATCCCACCTTGCCTGATCTTCAGTAGGAGGAACTGTAGGAAAAGACCTACCTGTGACTCTGGATGTAGAAGTGGTTACCTCTTCTTCAGTTGGTTCTATAATAGTAATTCCAGTACCTCTTAAAGTTACTATAGCCCGTTCTTCGCCTTCTCGTCTTGGTCTTGTTAATGATCCATTGACGATACTCCATAAATCCTTTGTCACTAAAATATTCATCATCATGAAACTCCACATGGGATAATTAGAAGATCCATCCAACTTGTCTTCAATCTCAATTCTAATCTCACTCATCTTAACTAAGTGTGTATGTCAATTATGCTCTGATACCAAGTGTTGGAATTTGGGGCCCCAAGATCGTTCCAATACTAAAACCTTTTGAGCATACACACTTAATTAATTAAGATGATAAGTGAGAGATAGAAAGAAAGATCTTGAGACAAAGATAGAGAATGTAAGCCAAAGCTTACTCACTAAAAAATAGATGTCCAAATTACAACATGGGAGTACCACTCAACCATATAAAGTGGTGCACTCACTAATGGAAAAATATCCAAGAAGATGATGATACAAAATTTAGATTATGTTGAAATAATCTAAGTGTGTGAAGTGAATGAGCAACAAAGTTAACCTTATTCTCACAAAATAGTGTAACAAAATTGTAAATCAACCAACTCTAATTTTGAGATTAGGGTAGAGAAACCTTAAAAACAAAATATAAGGTTAACTCACAAAAGATAGTTACCACCACCTTGTAGAAGACTTCTTGCTCCAAGAGAGTAGCCTCTCCTTCACCAAATCTTCACCTCCAAAGCTTCAGAATCTTCAAACTCTAGCTTGAGATCTTTGAGTGATATACAAGTGTGTGTGTGCCCACCATGCTCCTTTTATAGGTTAAGTCTCCATCAATAAAGTTATAGAGAAGGAATTCTCAATAAAGCTAAAATGTGCACATGACCAATAAGACAAAAACGTAGTCTGCTCAATAAAGCAAAAAACAAGTAGTGCAAGAAAAAAAAATTCCAACGTTGTTTTACTTATGATCGCATGCTTTTGTTTTATGCTAAAAAATAGTGAGTGTTAAAAATAGAAGCCGCCTTTGCTTTTCATGAGTTTTCAAAAACTCATTGCCAAACTTGCTTTTGGACATGACCTAACTTTTCATTATTTGAGCACAATTAGGGTTTGACTTTTCTTCCAACTTTGATGGAAAAATGAAGCATACCACTAGATAGCTCTTGCCAAGCTCTATCTATCTAGCCTCAAAAAAGTTTTTCCCAAATTGTTCAAAAATGCTAAGTCCCGAAATGTGATTTGCCGGAAATGTACCAAATGTACATTGTCCTCCAACGTTCCATGAACTGAATACCAATTGTATATGGGGTTGATATTGAGGAATCCCTTTCCAGAGTTTGCAAGATGATCACCAGTGAATAATACTTTCAAAGGCTTTAGATGCCTCTCTCTCTCTCTATTTCCCGACTCTATCTCCATGTCTATGCCATTGGTGCTCTCTCTCTCTTTCTGTGCATACTTTCGTGCACATGAATTGCCTCCATCCACCACCATAGCCATCTGCACCTCTCTCTCTCTCTCTCTCTCTCTCTCTCTCTCTCTCTCTCTCTCTCTCTCGATGTCCCCACCGACTTCATTTTTGCACGCCTATCGCCTTCGATCTCTGTTGCGATTCTGATGTGTAGCTTGCTTCTCCTCTCTCTCTCTCTCTCTCCGTTCCATCGAAGTGCTATATATATATATATATATATATATATATATATATATATATATATATATATATATATATATATATATATATATATTTTAAATGGAGGTTCAACCGAAACCTACTCCCCCGGACTTTAACTTTGAAATTGCAACTGTACAAGTGAATGGGCATAGCACCCGCGGGACCCCCCGTATTCCACAAAGCAGGGATTAGACAAGGTTACAACTGAAAGAGACATGGTTACAACTGGGTTTAACTGGCCTAAACCATAACATGTCCAGCCTGGGACTTGAACCCTGGACCTTCGCCTCAAGAGGCCAAAGCTCAACCTAAGTGCTATATTTTTGCATTACGGTCAACAACGCCATCAAACCTTTGTCCAATCTCTCTCTCTCTCTCTCTCTCTCCTACGTCAATTCCATTCTCTTTTGCGCATAGCGAACATATCTCCCCCTCTCTCTCTCTCTCTTTATCTCTCTCTCTCTCCCTTGCGCGCCCATCAAGTTCTCCATCTTTGCATCAATTTTGCAACCGTGCATTCTATGTTCTCTCTCTCTCTCTCTCTCTCTCTCTCGTCTCTAGTGGTCTTCCTCTGCGCGAGATCCTCTTCTTATGCCCAAGTTCTCTCAACCTACTGACTATTTCATCTATGCCTTCACAGCAGCGGTGCCACAAGAATGACACTAGCAGTAGTTCCAATATCCCCACGATCTCTACAATAGGGTGGGCACCTCCATGGAAAGCTAAGCCCAAGCCTACAACAACTTTGTCGGTGAGGGCGGCAATCCTCCATCGATGGTGCTGCTATCCTTCTTCAGGGAAATTAACACCATAACTCAAATCTTCTTCAGAGATACGAAGAGCACTGAGCCTATTTCTTTAGAATTCTCTCTCTTTTCGTCCGTCTCTTTTTCTCTCTCTCTCTCTGTCACTTCGCTTGGCCTCCACCATGATCTGCGCATGTCTGCTATCATTCTCTCTCTCTCTCTCTCTCTCTCGACGTTCTGAATAGGAGCGACCTGTGTGTGCGTAGCTACCAGCCCTCTTTCTCTCATGATCTCTCTATCTAGTGTGCCAATCATCACCGCCATCGAAATTCTCCATTTCTCTCTCTGCATACAACAAAAGAGCGTTATCTTGCTATGATACAAATGCCTCCATCAGAATCTCTCTCTCTTGCGCGCTGCGTGCTTGCAACCATAGGAGGGGAAGTCAAAATCTCAATCTCTCTCTCTCTCTCTCTTATGATGCCATTAGCACCGACTCTGCCTCTCTCTTATGATGCCATTAGCACCGACTCTGCCTCTCTCTTATGATGCCATTAGCACCGACTCTGCCTCTCTCTCTCTCTGTCTCTCAGAAAAGAGCACCCAACATGACTATACAAGCAATACATACATTTTTGTAATTGCATATTGCAAAGATACTATGTGGCATACATTATATGCCCTTACATGCACGGATGGCATATGTATATGTGTCTGCATACAAGTTGTCGGGGAGCGAAGGAGGTCTAAGGAAGGGAGAGTGGAGTGGGGTTGTATCAGGCCCCGCTGGGTGCATCATCCCCCTCGTCTAACGAGGGGCATCTACATGCTGGGTGCCTCGCCCCCGCTATGGTGATCGTCGTCTCGTACGTTGTATGCCTGCGCCCTCGGAAGAGACAAGCGAATGCTCGTGCACGTGGAAAGTAGTCGTCGTGGATGCAAAACGAAATATACAATGCTAAAAAGTAAATGGCCGATCTCGATAATAATGGTCCAACAATTTACATCCAATGATCAATATACAAAATCAATGATACAACTTAGAATATATGCCATGACAGTGCGGTCCAGACAATACAAAATGGACACTCTGCTACAATGCGGATCAAGTAATACAGTATAAACTTCCCGCTACAATGCGAGAAGATGCCCACGAGCTTCTCTTCGGTCTTTATAGCAGGAACTTTACTTCAATTCTGGTCTTTAGCCAAAGCTTTACTTTGAGTCTTCGGTCCAAGCTTCACTTCTTTGCTTCTCTTTTCTTCAAAAATCTGCAATCACTTCATATAATATCTCCAAAAATCAATCGGAACCTAGAGAGAAGATCCACAAAAAAGATCCATGAAGGGAAACAAACGAGATTTGGACACCTATTTATAAGTTCCCTCCCCCCTTGGACTTCTCTAGAATCTTCTAACCTCCTTATCTAACTTTCTATTTCTAGAATCATCTTGCATGTTCATCTACTATTTTGGAAAAACTCCATCTCTTATTTCTGTTTTTAGTTTTTCTTCTTTTTATTTTTAATTTTTCTTTTTCTATTTCTGTATCTTTTTCGTTTTCTCTTTTTATTTTTCTTGGATTAAGGTATGGTTTCACACTTGTAATCAAATTAAATGAAACTAGAGGGTTAGACTAAGGGTAAATGCCAATTCTAAGGTTCTAATCTAGGATTTTAGTCGGGATAAGTCAGGGTTTGCCTACAATTAAGGTTAGGAACATCAATTAATGATTTTATTTACTCTTGGGGGCTAAAATCCTAGGATTTCTAAGGGTCAAACCTAGGGTTTTAGGGATAAAACTCGGATTTCTATGGATCAAACTTAGGTTTTCAAGGGTCGAACCCTAGACTTCAAGGGTTTTGAGTTAGGTTAGTAACTATTTACAAATACACATATCTATGTACAGGGTTTCTCATCTCATAATAAATCAAATCAACCAAAACATGCACATATTATGACTCCTTCTTGGTCAAAACATCACACCATAACCAGAAAATCAATGAACTTGAAAAAATTTGATGTACACTTCCCTAAGGGATTTCATCCTGACAGCGCTTAACTATTGTTGAAATATTTAGGTAGTGATGTGCGTGAACACACTAGGAACACCGAGGCATTTTTTTCCCTCTTTAGGAGGTTTTTCCCTTGGGCTTGTATATACGCCTATTGCCCTAAAGGGTCACTTATCTTCGTATATTCTAATGGTAATACATTCAATATTGTGTGTTGTGCTCCAAGCTTCTTCTTCTTCCTTGGATCTAGGGCATCACTTCATCTAGGGCATCATCATCACCTCTCCAATCGCAGTCTTAGAATCGCACGAAATTTGGTGAACATACTCAAGGTGATTAGGGGATCAAAATGGCTTCACTCTGTCATGTTGAAATCGCAATCTGTGTCATTTCGACCTCTAAATGCACTATCATAGTGCTTATGTAGGCTATTTTGTCTTTTTGTGCCAAAGCTATATACAGGTTTTGGTTCGCTAGTATAAGCATCTCGAAGTCTGCTACAAGTTTAGCAGAACTCGTCAAGGTAGTTATGTTCAACTTTTTCAGATACAATCATTTTTCTTCATCAGGGTATTTTAGTCAGTGGCCATGGTTGAAAGTAGTGATGTATTTTGTATGTTGGTTATTGAGGATAAGTTTGATGGTACGAATTACCCATTGTGGGCTTATATGATGCATCATGTATTGGTCGCAAAAGGACTATGGAATATTGTGCAGGGTGTTGAAAAACATCCTACTACACATGCAAATATAGGTACTGAAGCTGATGCAGATGGAATCAAAGATGGTGTTATTCTGTAGATTCCTATTTTTGCTACGGTTCCTATTGCACCTAATGTAGAGCAAATTTGTTGGGATTGCATAGATGCTTAGGCACATGCATTGATAGCCTTGTCTATCAAAAGTATCATTATTCCTCACATTCGCTCTTGCAGAACAACTAAGGATGCTTGGGATACACTTATCACATTGTAACAGGGTAGGAATGAGGCTCGTGTTGCTTACCTCCGAAAACAAATTGAAGAGTGAGCATATGAATGAAGGTGATTCTATGTATATTTTTCTAAAAAAGATGAAAGATTTGAAGGAATAGTTAATTTTTGTGGATGAAGTCCTACCTGACAGTTCACTTGTGTAGACTGATCTGAATGGTCTTCCCGATTCATATCAGAGTTTTGCTTCTACTCTTCATTTGATGATGAAAGGCAATCCAAATGCCTTAATATGTGAAGAGTTAGTTTTTGTTCTATTACAGGAAGATTAGTCTAGGTAGAACATGTCTATTATGCAAGTTGCAGATCAAGATTTCGTGGCTAGTCAGAAGGGAAAAGGTAAATGGAGCTCATCTACTAGTAAACAGAAATCTACTAACTTTGCACAATCAAAGAATGATGATAGAGATGAAAAGAAAATAGAAAAGCCAAAATTCTTTTGCAAGTACTGTAAAGCAAATGATCATGTCATAAAGAATTATCCAAAACTGGCTACAAAAGAGGCAAAGAAAAAAGAGGCGGGAATTATTGTTGTAGAGGCCTCTACACAGAAAACACAGTCTACTAATCTAGTGCAGAATGAAGAATGGGCATTTACTACTATTTGTAGTTTTGACCCATCTTCTCCTGAATAGTGTATGTCTGCAATAGACTGAGATATTTGGTACTTTGATAGTGGGGCAACCAAACATATTACCTCACAGCATAGTTTCTTCACTTCAATTGAGCCTACCCCTACAGGGAATAATGTCACATGCGCCAACAACTCCTCTTATCCTGTCATGGGAGTTGGTAAGATCATTCTGACTACTGCTGATGGTAGTTCTTTTACATTGTCGGATGCTTTATTTGTGCTAGGGATCAAGAAAAATATGTTATCAGTTTTTGCATTAGCCAAGATTGGCTTGGTTGTGAAATTTGTTGACGACTGGTGTACAGTTCTTGATCTATCAAATGGTGACATGAATATTGCTTTGGGAATTTTATGTTGTGGGCTGTATAAGCTCATAGACTATGAAAAATCTGTGAATGATTTGGCAAGTGTAGTGCATGGTTCTCAGGTTATTCAGATGCAAAGCCTTGGCATGGATGCTTTGGTCATCTGAATTTTGCTAGTTTGCTACACCTATAGAAATCTGAAATGGTGTCCTCTTTGACCAAACTTGAGGCACCTGGTAAACATGTCTGTGAAGGCTATATATTGGACAAAATGCAGTGTTCCTCCTTTCCAAAATATGGTTCAGTGCGAGCTACTAAAAAATTACAGCTTGTTCACACTGATGTTTGTGGTTATGTGTAGACATCCTCTTTTGGAAACCATCTTTACTTCATGGCTTTCAGTGATGATTTTTCCAGGCATGCATGGGTATATCCATTGAAAGCAAATTCCGAAGTGTTTATGTGCTTCAAACAATTTTTGGTTTTGGCTGAAAAATGTATTAGCATGTAAAATGGGCACCCTCCGTTCTGATCGAGGGGGGGAATATATGTCTTCTCACTTTAATGCATTTCTAGATGAACATGGGATAAAACATCAATGTACAATGCCGTATTCATCTCAATAGAATGGATTTGTTGAATGGAAGAACATGTCACTTATGGAGATGGTGAGGTGTATGGTCAAGATTCAAGCTTTACCACATAATTTCTAGCTTGAGGCCGTTATGTATGCAACATAAGTACTTAATAGATATCCCACTAAAGCATTACAGTGTATCACTCCATGTGAGGCTTGGTCGTAAGCCATCTATTGCTCACCTACGTTTTTTCGGTTATCTGGCATATGCATTAGTGCCTGAACAACATCGTAGGAAATTGGATGATAGAGCAGTAAAATGTATTTTTGTTGGGTACAATTCGGAAAGCAAAGGCTTTTGTCTGTATCATCCATAGACTAAATGCATTTTGGTTATCCGTGATGTTGTTTTTGTGGAAGATGCTATTCAGCCATTGCTTTCATGTACTAAGTATCTGCTAGCTCCAAAGTCATGTATGATACTTTGTTGCCTCTTTTCATAGGTGGACACTCTAGTGCTGGTCCTAATGAGGCAACTTCTTAGCCTTTGCATGTTTCATGTGATGATGCAGATCATTCCACTTTTGATGCAGATTTACATGATGCACTTGTTGATGAGAGAGCTGATATTGAGCAGGCAAAAACTATGCCAAAATGGCTTGTGCAGGCAAAAACTATGCCAAAATGGCTTGTGCAAACCTTGCATGACAGCAAATTAGATGCACCTCTGTCATATCATACTCGTTCAGGCTCTCATAGTGCCTCTTTTGCATTATATTGCTATGCTATGGCTACCTCTAGTCTTTGTGATGAGACTGGACCTGTTTTGTTTGATGAAGCACACAATTTTGAACATTGGATGGCTGCAATGCAATCTGAATATGATGCTATCATGAAAAATGGTACCTGGGTTTATGTGACTTGCCTCATGGCAAGAAGGCCATTGACACTAAGTGGGTATACAAGCTGAAGCATAAACCTGATGGAACAGTTGACAGGTATAAAGCTAGGCTTGTTGCAAAGGGTTATGCATAAGAAAGAGGCATTGATTTTGATGAGAACTTTGCACCTACTTGCCAAATGACTACTGTTCGTAGCATTTGTGCAGTTGAAGCTCATCATGGTGGAATGTACATCAATTGGACATTAAAACTGCATTTTTGAATGGTGACCTGCATGAAGAAGTGTATGTTTTTTAATCCCGTGGCTTTGTGCAGAAAGGGCATGAAAACGAGGTGTGCAGGTTGAAAAAGGCATTATATGGGCTGAAACAAGCACCACATGCTTGGTATGAAAAGATACATGCCTATCCGATTGCATGCGGTTTCGAAGAGATTCCAAGAGAGAGCACCTTATATGTTAAGCATGCTAGTGATTTGCTTCTGATCATCATTGTGTATGTCGATGACATGCTACTCAGTGGTCCCCATGAGAAGCATATTGTTGGTTTTAAGGCTGATTTGTATGCCTCATTTGAGATGTCTGATTTGGGGCATTTGAATCATTATTTGGGCATTCAGTTTATGCAAGTTGATGGTGGAATAACTTTGTGTCAAACAAAATATATTGACATGTTGTTGCAGCATTTGGCCTTGAAAACTGCAAACCTATTGCCACTCCTATGGAGACAGGTTTACAATTGAGTCTTCATGATGTTGGAGATGCATTTGATGTTGTTCTCTATCAATAGGCTTTTGGATGCCTAATTTACTTATGCATTACTTAGCCAGATATTCAGTTTGCTGTCTCACAGATGAGCAGGTTTATGCATTGCCCAAGTGTCAAGCATTGGAAGGTGGTTAAGCGCATCTTTTGCTATGTGAGTGGTAGCAAACTACTTGGGTTGTTTTATCCCAAGGGGGGATCACTACCGCCAAATTTACATGCTTTTTCTGACTCTGACTGAGTTGGTTGCTATGACATTCATGTGTCCACTAGTGGCTTTTGCTTCATGCTTGGTAGCTCATGTTTATCTTGGTTGAGCAAGAAGCAGCCTACTGTGGCCACTTCCAGTTGTGATGCTGAGTATAGGGTAGCTTTCACAACGACTATTGAGTGTGTGTGGCTTAGATGCCTTATGGCTCATTTGGGTATCGGTAAGTCTTCTGCCATAACCATCTTCACTGATAGTCAGAACGCATTGGCAGTTGCGAGGAACCCTGTGTTCCATGCTCGCACTGACATTTAGGTGAATTATCATTATGTCAGGGAAAGGTTCTCTGCTCGAGAGATCAGCTTTGCATATGTGCCCATGGAGGAGAACATTGCAGACCTTTTCACCAAGGCTCTACCTAGGAAGAAATTTGAAGCTTTCCGTAAAGCTTTAGGTTTACTTCCTTTTGTGGATTGATTCCACATAGCTTGACACTTCCTTATACATGAGTGCCAGCTCCTTGTTCACTGTATCACTCCCAAGAGGGATTTGTTGATATATTTAGGTAGTGATGTGTGTGAACACACTAGGACCACCGGTGCATTTTTTTCCTCTTTAGGAGGTTTTTTCCCCCCAGCTTGTATATATGCCTATTGCCCTAATGGGTCACTTATCTTTGTACATTCTAGTGGCAATACATTCAGTATTGTGTGTTGTGCTCCGAGCTTCTTCTTCTTCCTTGTGTTGTTCGCGTTCTTCCGAAGACATCTAACTCCAACAACAGTCCAACTGAAAGCACCTTATATGTTAAGCGTGCTAATGATGTGCTTCTGATCATTGTTGTCTATGTTGACGACATGCTGCTCACTGGTCCTATTGAGAAGCATATTGCTGATTTTAAGGCTGATTTGCATGCCTCATTTGAGATGTCTGATTTGGGGCATTTGCATCACTATTTGGGCATTCAGTTTATGCAAGTTGATGGTGGAATGGATTTGTTTCAAACAAAATATATTGACACATTATTGCAGCGTTTTGGCCTTGAAGACTGTAAGCCTATTGCCACTCCTATGGAGACATGTTTACGATTGAGTCTTCATGATGCTAGAGATGCATTTGATGCTGTTCTCTATCAGCAGGGCTGTTGGATGCTTGATTTAATTATGCATTACTCGGCCAGATATTCAGTTTGCTGTCTCACATATGAGCACGTTTATGCATTGCCCAGGAGTCACGCATTGGAAAGCGGTTAAGCGCATCTTTCGCTACTTGATTGGTACTCGGCTACTTGGGTTGTTTTATCCCAAGGGGGGATCACTACCGCCAGATTTGCATGCTTTTTCTGACTCAGATTGGGCTGGTTGCTATGACACTCGTGTGTCCACCAAGGGCTTTTGCTTCATGCTTGGTAGCTCATGTATATCTTGGTTGAGCAAGAAGCAACCTACTATTCCAGTTGTGAGGCTGAGTGTAGGGCAGCTTTCACAGCGACTGTTGAGTGTGTGTGGCTCAGACGCCTTATGGCTGATGTGGGTGTTGGTCAGTCTTCATCCACCACCATCTTCACTGACAGTCAGAGCGCATTGGCAGTTGCGAGGAACCCTGTGTTCCATGCTCGCACTAAGCACATTGAGGTGCATTATCACTATGTCAGGGAGAGGTTCTCTGCTGGGGAGATCAGCTTGGCATATGTGCCCCCGCATGAGAACATTGCAGACCTTTTCACGAAGGCTCTGCCTAGGGAGAAGTTTGAAGCTTTCCGGAAAGCTTTGGGCTTACTTCCTTTTGTGGAGTGATTTCCACATAGCTTGGCACTTCCTTATACATGAGTGCCAGCTCCTTGTTCACCGCATCACTCCCAGGGGGGATTTGTTGATATATTTAGGTAGTGATGTGTGTGAACACTCTAGGACCGCCGGGGCACTTTTTTCCCTCTTCAGGAGGTTTTTTTCCCCCGGCTTGTATATACGCCTATTGCCCTAATGGGCTACTTATCTTTGTACATTCTCTAGTAATACATTTAGTATTGTGTGTTGTGCTCCAAGCTTCTTCTTCTTCCTTGTGCTGTTCGTGTGCTTCCGCAGACGTCTAACTCCAACACCCATTTAGTGCCAATGGCCTTTTTTCCTAGAGGAAAATCACATAAATTCCAAGTACCATTCTTCATAATAGCATCATATTATGATTGCATAGAAGCCATCCATTTTTTTGAATTTTTTGCTTCATCAAAAGAAACAATCTCATTCTCATCATAAAGACTAGAGACAACCATTGCATAGTAATCAAATGCAAATGAAGCTCTATGGGATCTTGAAGGAGTATGATATGACAAAGGTGCATCTAATTTGCTATCTCACAAAGTCTACACCAGCCATTTAGGCATATTTTTTGCCTCCTCTATATCAACCCTCTCACCAACAAGTGCATCATGTAAATCTGTATCAGAAATGGAATGATCTACATCATGATGTGGAACCTATAAAGGTTGAGAAATTGCCTCATTTGGACCAACACTTGACTTTCCACCTGTAAAAAGAGGGAGCAAAGTGTCACACATATCTTTGGATCTAATTGATGTCTCCTTATTACATGAAGTAATGGCTGAATTGCATCTTCCAAGAAAACAACATGAGAGTTAACCCGAATGCAATGAGTTTGTGGATGATACAGATGTTGATACATTTAGGTAGTGATGTGTGTGAACACACTAGGACCACCGGGGCACTTTTTTCCCTCTTTAGGAGGTTTTTTTCCCCTGGCTTGTATATATGCCTATTGCCCTAATGGGCTTTGTACATTCTCTAGTAATACATTCACTATTGTGTGTTGTGCTCCAAGCTTCTTCTTCTTCCTTGTGCTGTTTGCGTGCTTCTACGTCTAAGAGCAGGTCGCCACTTCATCTAGGACATCGTCTACACCTCTCTGATTGCACTTTCAGATTCACACGAAATTTGGTTAGCATACTCAGGCTATTTCAAATAACAAAACATCTTCGCTCTATGTATTGAAATCACGATTTGAGCTCGTTTCGACCTTCGAATGCACTATCGTAGCGCTTGTGTAGGCTATTTCATCTTTTTGTGCCAAAGGTATGTACTAGTTTTTGTTCGCCAATATAAGCGTCTCGAAGTCTGCTAAAGGTCTAGCAAAATTTATCTGGGTAATTCTGTTCAACTTTTTGAGATACAACCAATTTTTCTGCATCAAGGTATTTTAGTCACCGGCCATGGTTGAAAGCAGTGATGTATTCCATATGTTGGCTGTTGAGGAAAAGTTGGATGGTACCAACTACCCATTATGGGCTTATATGATGCGACATGTATTGGTTGCAAAAGGACTGTGGAACATTATGCAGGGTGTTGAAAAATGTCCTATCACACCTGCAACTGTTACAACTGCAGGTACAGAAGCTGATGCAGAAGGTGTCAAAGATGATGATATTCTGCATATTCCTGTTTGTGCTACGGTTTCTGCTTCACCTACTGCAGAGAAAATTCGTTGGGATGGCAGAGATTAGAATGCATTAGAAAGATGAAGTTGAGAAGACAAGGCTAAACCAGTCTTGGAACGAGAATGTTCATCCTTACTCTAAATCCCATAGATACCACATGGATATGTGCCAAACTAAGAGGAATTTCTCTCCTAGCATCATTGATAGAAGAACATTAATCTAAGTTGAGCAAGGTCAAGATACAACATTCAAAAAATTATTATTCTTGAAATTCTTTCTACAGATGCATTCTCTCGGCTTCCATGCATGTTTGAATTTGTCCTGCTACTTGTACCAGGTACTACCCTACTTTGGCAATATCATCCAATTCAAAATGGGAAGCAACCCCCAATTGTAGAAATGAGCCTGCTGGAAGAGAGGTTACTAGTGGTGTGCAGATCATGAATTTGACATTAGTGGTTTTGTCAAAGGTGATGGGAGGAGGTGAATATATAGGGGATTCTGATGGCATAATTTCCTTAGCCTCATCATGAACAAGGTTGACCTTTGGGGATATAATAGGACTTGATGGTACTATGGGTAGAGCGGGTTGAAGAAGCAAAGAAGGGCCTTCTATAAAAGAGAGCTCTTGGACAATAGTTATTGGATGTTCCATGGCCTTTGCAATAATTTGTTGCTCCACTATCCGAGTAACAATATCATTCAGAGTAGAGCATATTACCTTGTTCAAGGGGGAACTTGCAAGGAATTCTGGTAGTATGTCACTTTCCATCTGCTGCACACTCATAGCTTGCTCATTGGCATCGGCAATTTTGACCTCATCATCAGTAGCATGAGTGAAGAAGATGAACTGGAAGGATCAGTGGTTGCCTCATTCAGATGGAACTGTTTGGAGCAAGAATAAACTAGCATAATCCATTCATTATCTTCTTCAGCCATGGAAGAGGCAACAACAGTGGGTGGTGGTGGAAGAAGTAGTGTTGAAGGTGCATCACTGAGAGGATCGGGTAGGACAAAAGAAAAGATATGGACAAGAAGGGTTTGGGGAACTTCTCCCTCTGCCAATTGCTTCACAACCATTTGAAATTCTTTATGAATGCGAATGAAGTAGAAGACGACCCAATAAACTGTTTCAAAGGTAGCAAGGTGGATTACAAAGTACATTGGTCTAGAGATACCATACGCCTATTTCTAGAGGTTAAGTGTAATGACTAGAAACTATAGGCCATGGCATTCTGATGGTGGGCGACACATAATAGCATATTTTTTGATGAATGGCATGGGAAAAACTCATTCATAGTAGCAAGGGGAAGGTTGGTAGCCTCAGTGCAACCATGTTTGCATAGATGCAACCGATATGCAACTATATTGAGGGTCAGTATCATGGTCAGCCATGGTGCTACCATCGGTCAGATGGAAGCAAATGTCGGGCATTCCATAATAGTGTGGATCAAGGTATTAGTGTAGGAATGGGGGGAACGGAGTCTCAAGGCAGTTGGGGATACTACAAGAGCCTCGTACTTGAAAGTACTCGGTGAGCTCAATGGACATAGAAGCCCCAAAACCAACTAGATGTGGCAAGGTTTCCATTGTAGCTGAACGATCGGAAAACAAGAAAGAAATACTAGCAGATACTAGTAAGCACATGTAAATGTACAAAAAACCGTAAAAGGGAAAAGGAAGAGAGAGGAGATAAATATAGAGGAAACACACTATGGACCAAGGGTGCATGCAAGAACAATAACAAGAAACACATGCAGTGCCGTCGACACTAACAAATCATAATATACCCCATTATTCTTACTAATAATGGAGTGGAATGCATAGAGGGGAGTGGAGAGAAGTAAAGGATAGGTGCAATAAATAGCCACCAAAAAGTGGGCATTAATTAGTGGAATCATAGGGGTAGTAGTTATCATGAGCCTTGATGGGAGTGCAAAAAAATCATAACTTCGATCCATTAAAGGAACTTCGTAAAAGCTCTCTGATAAGAGTGGCCAATTGAAACATTTCCAAACCGATCTGTGCCACAATTCGGTAGGGACCAAACCACCTAACTTTAAATTTCCCTCCTTTCTAGTCATCTTTCAAGTTGTAGGCTAATACTAATTGGCCAACAGGGAACACCGTGTGAAGAGATGGATTTTTACTTGGTGAAGATGAAGTGGTGCTACAAAAACTTTGCACTACAATAGCCAAATAAACTCCAGGGATATGTAGTGGGCCCTTTTATCTTGCCAAAGGATGTATTAGACATAGCCAAGAACAAGTTGTGAAGAGTATAGTAGACACCTTGAGCTTCCCAAGAATCACAAATAATCACCTATGTGCTTTGGAACATGTTCCTCTAATCAATGGATCAAAAAAGATAAGTAGAAACTTCAACTCAGTGCTAAGACCTGCTATTTTGGTCTCTACATGTGTCCACTAAAATGAATAGTGCTCTGAACTTGCTAACAATCGATCAAATTCCTCTTGGGGGTATCTAATAGCTTAGATATCTACCAATCATGAGTTATTTCAATAAAAATAATCAAGTTTACAATGAGAATGATGCTTAGCAAGTTGGAAGACTAGTTTGACATTTCTGGGCTACTACAATATGCAGACCATGTTGGAGTTAGACGTCTGCAGAAGCATGCGAACAACACAAGGAAGAAGAAGAAGCTTGGGGCACAACACACAATACTGAATGTATTACCACTAGAATGTACAAAGATAAGTAGCACATTAGGGCAATAAGCGTATATACAAGCCGGGGAAAAAACCTCCTAAAGAGGAAAAAAAGTGCCCCCGAGGTCCTAGAGTGTTCACACACATCACTACCTAAATATATCAACAAATCCCTCCTGGGAGTGATGCGGTGAACAAGTAGCTGGCACTCATGTATAAGGAAGTGCCAAACTATGTGGAAATCACTCCACAAAAGGAAGTGTGCCCAAAGCTTTGCGGAAAGCTTCAAACTTCTCCCTAGGCAGAGCCTTCATGAAAAGGTCTGCAATGTTCTCCTGCGTGGGTACATATGCCAAGCTGATCTCCCCAACAGAGAACCTCTCCCTGACATAATGATAATGCACCTCAATGTGCTTAGTGCGAGCATGGAACACAGGGTTCCTCGCAATTGCCAATGCACTCCGACTGTCAATGAAGATTGTGGCGACAGAAGACTGACCAACACCCAAATTAGCCATAAGGCATCTGAGCCACACACACTCAACAATCACTGTGAAAGCTGCTCTATACTCAGCCTCACAAATAGAAGTGGCCACAGTAGGCTGCTTCTTGCTCAACCAAGATATACATGAGCTATCAAGCATGAAGCAAAAACCACTAGTGGATACATGAGTGTCATAACAACCAGCCCAGTCTGAGTCAAAAAAAGCATGCAAATCTTGCGGTAGTGATCCCCCCTTGGGATAAAACAACCCAAGTAGATGAGTACCACTCAAGCAACGAAAGATGCGTTTAACTGCCTGCCAATGCTTGACACTTGGGCGATGCATAAAGCTCCTCATCTATGAGACAACAAACTGAATATCTGGCCGAGTAATGCATAAGTAAATCAGGCATCCAACAGCGTGCTGATAGAGGACAACATCAAATGCATCTCTAGCATCATGAAGACTCAATCGTAAACCAGTCTCCATAGGAGTGGCAATAGGCTTACAGTCTTCAAGGCCAAAGTGCTGCAATAATGTGTCAATATATTTTGTTTGACACAAAGCCATTCCACCATCAACTTGCATAAACTGAACGCCCAAATAGTGATGCAAATGCCCCAAATCAGACATCTCAAATGAGGCATGCAAATCAGCCTTAAAATCAGCAATATGCTTCTCAATAGGACCAGTGAGCAGCATGTCATCAACATAGACAACAATGATCAGAAGCACATCATGAGCACGCTTAACATATAAGGTGCTTTCGGTTAGACACTTCTCAAAACCATGTACAATTAGATAGGCATGTATCTTCTCATACCAAGCACGTGGTGCTTGCTTTAAACCATATAATGCCTTCTTTAACCTGCACACCTGGTTTTCATGCCCTTTCTGCACAAAGTCACAGGGGCTAAAAAACATACACTTCTTCATGCAAGTCACCATTTAGAAATGGAGTTTTAATGTCCAATTGATGTACATTCCAACCATGATGGGCTACAAGTGCACAAATGCTTCGAACAGTGTTCATACAACATGTAGGTGCAAAGGTCTTATCAAAATCAATGCCTCTTTCTTGTGCATAACCCTTTGTAACAAGCCTAGCCTTATACTTGTCAACTGATCCATCAGGTTTACGCTTTAGCTTGTAAACCGACTCAGTGCCAATGGCCTTCTTGCCAGGAGGCAACTCACATAAAGACCGAGTACCGTTCTTCATTATAGCATCATATTGAGATTGCATAGCAGCCATCCAATTTTTTGAATTTTGTGCTTCGTCAAATGAAACAGGCTCATTCTCATCACAGAGACTAGATGCAGCCATAACGTAGAAACTTGATGCAAAAGAGGCACTATGACATGATAGAGGTGCATCTAATTTTCTATCATGCAAAGTCTGCACCAACCATTTTGGCATAGTTTTTTGCCTCCTCAATATCAGATCTCTCATCAACAAGTGCATCATGTAAATCTACATCAGAAATGGGATGATCTGCATCATTGCATGAAACCTGCAAAAGTTGAGAAGTTGCCTCATTAGGACCAGCACTAGACTATCCACCTGTAAAAAGAGGAAGCAAAGTATCATACATGTCTTTGGAGCTAACAGATGTCTCCTTAGTACATGAAAGCAATGGCTGAATAGCATCTTCCACAAAACCAACATCACGACTAACTAGAATGCATTTAGTCTATGGATGATACAGACGATAGCCTTTACTTTTCAGAACTGTACCCAACAAAAATAGATTTTACTACTTTATCATTCAATTTTCTGCGATGTTGTTCAGGCACTAAGGCATATGCCAAACAACCAAAAACATGCAGATGAGCAATAAATGGCTTGCGATCATGCCAACCCTCATATGGAGTGATAGATTGTAGTGCTATAGTGGGACACCTATTAAGTACATATGCTGGACACATGACATCCTCAATCTAGAAACTATATGGTAAAGCCTGACTCTTGACCATACACCTCGCCATCTCCATGAGTGACCTATTCTTTCCTTCAACAACTCCATTCTGTTGAGGTGTATATGGCACTATATACTGGTGTTTTATCCCACGTTTAGCTAGAAATGCAGTAAAATCAGAAGACATATATTCCCTCCCTTGATCAGAATGGAGGGTGCACATTTTACATGCTGAAAGATTTTCAACAAAAACAAAAAATTGTTTGAAGCACATGAACACTTCGGACTTTGCCTTCAATGGATATACCCATGCATGCCTAGAAAAATCATCGATGAAAGTCACAAAGTAAAGATAATTTCCAAAACAAGGTGTCTGCATAGGACCACAGACGTCACTATGTACAAGATGCAATTTTGGGTAGCCCGAACTGAACCATATTTTGGAAAGGAGGAACGCCGCATTTTGCCCAAAATACAGCCTTCACAAACATGTTTTCCGGGTGCCTCAAGTTTGGGCAAAGAGGACACCATTTCAGATTTCTGCAGGCACAACAAACTAGCAAAATTCAGATGAACAAAGCGTGCTTGCCAAAGCTTTGCATCTGACATAGCCTAAGAATCATGTAGTGCACATGCCGAATCTTTTACATATCTTTCATAGTCTATGAGCTTATACAACCCATGACATAAAATGTGAAAAGCAATAATCACGTCGCCATTTGACATATCATGAACTGTACATCTGTCATCAACAAATTTCACAACCAAGCCAATCTTGGCTACTACAGAAACTGATAACAAATTTTTCTTGATCCCTGGCACAAATAAAGCATCTGACAAAGTGAAAGAACTACCATCCAGAGTAGTCAAAATGATCTTACCAACTCCCATAACAGGATAAGAGGAGTTGTTGGCGCATGTAACAGTATTCCCTGTAGGGGCAGGCTCGAGTAAAGAGAAGAAACTACACTGCGAGGTAATATATTTGGTTGCCCCACTGTCAAAGTACCAAACATCTGAGTCTACTGCAAACATGCACTGCTCATGAGAAGATGGGCCAAAACTGCAAATAGTAGTATTTTTCAGTACTTGCAAAACGATTTCTACTTTTCTGATTTTTTTCATCTTTGTCTTCCCTCTTCGATTGTGCATAATTAATAGATTTTTGCTTACTAGATGAAGAGATCCATTTCCTTTGACCTTCTGACTAGCCAGGAAAGCTTGATCTGCAACACGGATAATGGACTTGTTTTGCCTGGACTGATCTTCCTACAATACAACAGAGACTAACTCCTCAAATGACAAGGCATTTGGATTTCCTTTCATCATCAACCGAAGAGTAGAAGCAAAACTCTGATATGAATCAGGAAGACCATTCAGAACGGTCTGCAGAAGTGAGCTATCTGCTATAACCTCATCACCAAAAATCAACTGTTCCTTCAAGTCTTTGATCTTTGTTAGAAAACTATCCATAGAATCACCTTCATTCATGTGCTCACTCTCCAAATGTTTTTGGAGGTAAGCAACACGAGCCTCATTCCTAGCTCGTTACGATGTGGTAACTGTATCCCAAGCATCTTTAGCTATTCTGCAAGAGGGAATGTGAGGAATAATGGCACGTTTGACAGACAAAGCTATCAATGCATGTGCATGGGCATCTCTGCCATCCCAAAGAATTTGTTGTGCAGTAGGTGGAACAAAAACCGTAGCATGAACATGCATATGCAGAATATCATCATCTTCGACACCTTCTTCATCAGTTTCAATACCTGCAGTTATAACATTTGCAGGTGTGATAGGATGTTTTTTGACACCCTACCTTCTGTACTCACTTCCTCCATCTGATATGATCCTCTTTAGACTCTTTCTTGTTTGATTTTCCACAAGTGCAAGATACTTCTTGAAACAATTGAACACTTCATCCTTGTGTTTCATGAAATACAAGATAGTCCATCTACTGAAATCATCAATGAATAATACATAGTACCTTGAGGCCGAAATTGAAGGGTCCTTGCTTGGTCCCCACACATTTGTGTGGACAAGTTGCAAATAGTCCTCATGCATATAGCCTTTCTTTGTAAAGGGTAACCTGTGTGGTTTACCAAACTGACATGCACCACATTTGTAGATCATGTGTTGCTTGGATACATTAGGTATCCCAAGTACACATTGATCTCCACATATCTGCTTCAAGGTTCTCTCACCAATGTGCCCTAATCTTTTGTGCCATATCTCTAACTCAGACAAAGTTTGATCCTTATAATTGTAAAGTGCAATGTTTCTAGTGTCCTCAAGCTCAAATGTAAATAATCTACATGTTTTCTCTCCCTTTGCAATCCTTCTGAATCCTTGTTGGGGGTCCTCCACAAAAGCTCCAAATTTATTGATCCTAACCTGCAAACCCTTTTCCACTATCTATCCAACACTCACCAAATTCTTTGTGATATTAGGTACATAAAGAACTTTGCTCAATAGATTTCTATTCCCATCAGAAGTTTTGACATTTCCTACCTTAACAACTGAATGCTTGGTGTCATCACTTGTCTGCACTTGGTGCTTTGGATTCCTCAAGATCAGAAAGGAGAGCTACATTGCCTGCTACACGGTTTGAACAACCTGAGTCAATATAGAATAGGTGCTTATCATTGATACCTGGTTTTGAAGTCATGTTCATAATGAGAAGATAATCCTCTTGATCCTCTGTATAATTGTTGAAGTCTTTTCTTGATTTGTATCCTCCTTGATAATTGTTGTTGTAGCCATGGTTGTGGCCTTGATTATGGTTGAATCTTCCTCTTGATTGTGAGTAGCCACCTCTTTGAAATCCTTTTCCTCTCTAGTTCTTGAAGTTCTTATTGCACTCATCTGTTGTGTGGTTAGGCAGTCCACATATATTGCATGGGGAAGAGTTGAAAGGTCTCCCCCTTCCTTGCTTACCTCTTCTGCCCCTTCCTCTTGAGTTCGAACCTCTCCCTGCATAGTTAGCTTGAGAAGTAGCACCTTCATGTTCAACTTTCTTGCTCTTTCCTTTATCCTTAGACTTTCCTTTATTTGTATGGAGGGCAGAAGAATTGTTACCTCTTGATGGTTCACCATTTTTGTTGAGCTTGGTTTCATGGGTAAAGATTTGTCCCATGAGTGTGGTAAAATCTGGGATTTGCATGTCCATGTAAAGGTCCATAGCAGTTGTGAAAGCTTCCCACTTATCATCTGCCTTGATGCCATTGATTATCTGTCTCACTATTTGCTCTTCTTCAATCTCCTCTCCTATGCTTGCCAATTGATCAGCCACATCCTTTACTTTGGTCACATACTCTGAAACATTTTGCTTAGGTTGCTTCCTTTGAGTAGTAAACTCAATCCACATGATTTTTTCTAGCTCTTGTATTGGAAGAAAAATATGAAGATAATGTTTCTCGAGTCTCTTGGGAAGTTTTACAATTTCTAATGTGAGATAGAAGGAAGTAAAAAATAGAGTTAAGTAGATATGGCCTTGCTAAAGCATCTTTGGCACACCATGAGTTGAGTCTTTCTAGCTCCTCTCTTGTAGGTTGACCTTTGCTTCTGAATATGGGCATCTCCTCATCTCTTGATTTGTATCCATAGAGATTCCTTCCTTGTAGATAGGTCTTCATCCTCAAGGACCATGCTGGGTAATTATTCATATCCAATTTATCAATGAAAGAAGGAAAACCATCTCCCATTTTACATGAACTTGCTCTGATACCACTGTTTGAAGAGATGGATGGATACCTCAAGGAAGTGAGGTGGTACTACTAAAACGTGCTTTGTACCTGCCCTAATACACTTTAGAGTTTGATAGTGGGCCCTTTTAGCTTGCAAATGACACCAAGAAAGTACCTATGTACTTTGGAGTTGATGTTTGAAACAATTGAATCAAAACAGACTACTTCATGAATAGCTAGTTTCACAAAACTTGCTTTTTTGGTCTATACACCTGCTGTTTCTTTTGCTCAGTGCTCACAATACAGTAACAATTGATGCAATTACATTTGGAGGAATTCAATTACCTTAGATAGATAATGATTACAAGTGGAATCATCTAAAAAGATAAACTATGCTCTGAGAATTCAATTTAGCAATCCAAAGCTTACCCCCGACTTTTTAGGGACTGAACAGTAGATGACCAGTGAGCACTTTGACAACAATTTCTCCCTGATTGCTGGTCCAAATGTTTTGAAACTTTGACAGCATAAAGTAGACTTCAAGATGGTTCCAAAAACCTATAGATCATGCAAAATGGTTGAAAAGCACTACGATATGACCAGACAAAGTTCACTATTCTAAGTAGTCATAACAGAGAAGTACATAGAAATGTTCAATGAAGTAAATGTATTATAGCACATGATTATACAAGATCATTGGCATTGTATTGACGGTCAATGATAGTGGAATGAGTAAGCTATGGTGTAAGCTACTCAAAACTTGCAAATGATCAATGGAAGAGCTCTCAATGAGGCCACCGGATTGTCAGTTTCTAAAAAAGGTGACTTCCAATAATTTAGGAGTTATTCCATCTTATTTGATTCGTAGCTCATACTTCTCCTAACTCCATGAGATATATGGATTTACAAGATTCTCCCAAGGTTAAAACCTTTTACAATGGTGAATGATCAAAAGGTTATAAGCTAGGATTCACATGATCCATCAAATGTTTCCACATAATGTTTTTCATGCTAAGACAAATGTGAAGGCTGTATACTTGCACCAACAATTGGGACCTGTCGCCTCGCATCTCTCTCTTGCCGAGAATGATCTTTCATTATCATTGCAGGGTTACAATGTTTTGCTCAACGTTTCACCAAATAAAAATAAGTACAAAAAAATCAGCATAGTCGTACTACAGTGCCTAACATGTGCTAAGATGATAGCATGGAAAACGCTTACCTTAAGAGTATCCTTGTAGTGTTTATGTGTTGGTACTAAGAGGTCAACATGGATCACCCCTACCTTAAGAGTACCTTGGTTTTGTTTGTGTTTAAGTGAACTAATAGGGTGGCATGGATCACCCTGGAAGGAACCCTAGGGATATGTACCCTATCAAGAGACCCCCACAACATGTGCAAGGACAAGGTGCACCTACAAAATAACAAAAACCACAAGAAAATATTCCACCCATCCCAATGGTTCAAGGTGATCAAAGGCAAGTGAACATTTTGGAGTTAACCGAGCAACAAGAGACCATGTATATGATGATCATCAAGCGAAAAAGGGTGCAACATAGAGACAAATCTCAAGATGAAGAGTCTTGCTTGGGTACACAAACAAAAAAAGGGAAAGTTACAGAAGGAGAAACAAGTAAAAGAAAGAGAAGGTCAAGAAGAAAGATTATGATGGAATACTTTCCTCTAGGTAAGGGTATCAAACCTTATGATCTTATTGAGGATATCTCCACTTAGAAACCAAATATCACTTGTCCATAACTATTCCAACTGTCTTCAAAAACTAGAAGGGAGTGGTCCAAGTTAGTAAGCACTAGGAGGAATAAAAATAAAGATATTAATTTTACAAAGGCAAAGGCAAATGCATGTGATGATGTTGTACCCACAGTAGATGCATATATAAAAGGGAAAAGGATCTCAAATATCTATGTGGGTGGTGGAGCACAAATGTGTGTAATGATAGAGAAAACAATGCAAAGGTGTTATTGAGAGAGTGACTGCTCATCTCTGAATGATGATTAAATGGTACACAACAGAGAATACATAGAAATGACAAAGGAGATGAGGTAGAGAGAGAATACTTGACATGAGCCCATGACAATTGTATTCCAAAATGCGTGTGCTATTTCATTAACTTGAATATATATATATATATATATATATATATATATATATATATATATATATATATATATATATATATATATATATAATTTCATGCCCATTTGTATGGGTCTTGTACCTCTTCATGATAGCCGTTTAAGGAGCTTTCAATTTGAACCTTAGTTAAGATAAAACAAGCCAACCCTAGAATGCCACTCTAACAGTGGCATGCACGATGGACCCAAACTATCACTATCCCTTGATTGGTACTACCCCCTCAACAAAAATGAAAATTACATGGAAACCATTTATAGGATGGGAACCTTTATACAACATGTCATACAATCAAAGGGACACACCTAATCTCTAAGAGTGTTTCAATCTGTGAGCCTCCACATCTCTTATGCCTAAGGACACCGATTCCATCGCACTCACAAAAACCAAATGCATCAAGTAAGGTCCTCACATCAAGAACTCAATCCATAGACAATTTCCATGTAAATCTTGTTGATATATTTAGGTAGTGATGTGTGTGAGCACCATAGGACCGCCGGGGAACTTTTTTCCCTCTTTAGGAGGTTTTTTTCCCTCGGCTTGTATATATTCCTATTGCCCTAATGGGCTACTTATCTTTGTACATTCTAGTGGTAATACATTCAGTATTGTGTGTTGTGCTCCAAGCTTCTTCTTCTTCCTTGTGCTTTTCTCATGCTTCCACAGATGTCTAACTCCAACAATTGGTATCAGAGCAGGTCGTCGCTTCATCTAGGGAATCGTTGACACCTCTGGGTTGTAGTTTGAGAATCGCACGAATTTTGGTGAGCATACTTAGCGTGTTTTCCAGATCAAAACAACTTTGCTATGCGGTGCCGAAATCGCGATCTGAGCTCATTTTGGCATCCAAATGCACTATCATAGTGCTTGTGTAGGCTATTTTCTCTTTTTGTGCCAAACGTATATACTTGTTTTGGCTTGCCAGTATAAGCATCTCAAAGTCTGCTACAAGTTTAGCAGAATTTGTCTGGGCAGTTCTGTTCAACTTTTTGAGAGACACTCAATTTTTTGCATCAATATATTTCAGTCACCGACCATGGCTGAGAGCAGTGATGTTTTTCGTATGTTGGCTGTTGAGGATAAGTTGGATGGTACCAACTACCCATTGTGGGATTATATGATGCAACATGTATTGGTTGCAAAAGGACTGTGGAACATTGTGCAGGGTGTTGAAAAATGTCCTATCACACCTGCAACTGTTACAACTACAGGTATTGAAGCTGATGTAGAAGGTGTCGAAGATGATGATATTCTGAATATTTGTATTCATGCTTTGGATTCTGCTACACCTACTGCAACGCAAATTCGTTGGGATGGCAAAGATGACCATGCACATGCATTGATAGCTGTCTGTCAAACATGCCATTATTCCTTACATTCGCTCTTGCAAAACAACTAAGGATGCTTGGGATACATTTACCACATTGTAACAAGCTACGAATGAGGCTCATGTTGCTTACCTCCAAAAACAGTTGGACAGTGAGCACATGAATGAAGGTGATTCTATGGACATGTTTCTAACAAAGATCAAAGAATTGAAGGAACAATTGATTTCTGCTGACGAGGTTATACTAGATAGCTCACTTGTGCAGATCGTTCTGAATGGTCTTCCTGATTCATATCAGAGTTTCGCTTCTACTCTTCGGTTGATGATGAAAGGAAATCCAAATGCCTTGTCATTTGAGGAGTTAGTCTCTGTTTTGTTGCAGGAAGATCAGTCCAAGCAGAACAGGTCCATTATGCGTGTTGCAGATCAAGCTTTCCTGGCTAATCAGAAGGCAAAGGAAAATGGAGCTCTTCAACTAGTAAGCAAAAATCTACTAATTTTGCACAATCGAAGAGGGAAGACAAAGGTGAAAAGAAATCAGAAAAGTAGAAATTGTTTTGCAAGTACTCTAAAGGAAATGATCATAAAGAACTGTCCAAAACTGACCGCTAAAGAGGCAAAGAAGAAAGAGATTGGAATGGTTGTTGCAGAGGCCTCTACACCAAAAACAAAGTCTGCTAATCTTGTGCAGGAAGAAGAATGGGCGTTTACTAGTGTTTGCAGTTTTGACCCATCTTCTCATGAGCAGTGCATGTCTACAGTAGACTCAGATGTTCGGTACTTTGACAGTGGGGCAACCAAGCATATTACCTCGCAACATAGTTTCTTCTCTTCACTCGAGCCTGCCCCTATAGGGAATACTGTTACATGTGCCAACAAATCCTTTTATCCTGTTATGGGAGTTGGTAAGATCATTTTGACTACTACTGATGGTAGTTCTTTCACTTTTTCAGATGCTTTGTTTGTGCCAGGGATCAAGAAATATATGTTATCAGTTTTTGCATTAGCCAAGATTGGCTTGGTTGTGAAATTTATTGATGATAGATGTACAGTTCATGATCTGTCAAATGGCGATGTGATTATTGATTTTGGCATTTTATGTCATGGGCTGTATAAGCTCATAGACTATGAAAGATCTGTAAATGATTCGGCATGTGTAGTACATGATTCTCAGGCTATGTCAGATGCAAAGCTTTGGCATGCACGCTTTGGTCATCTGAATTTTGCTAGTTTGCTATGCCTACAAAAATCTGAAATGGTGTCCTCTTTGCCCAAACTTGAGGCACCCAAAAAACATGTTTTTGAAGGATGTATTTTGGGAAAAATGTAGTGTTCCTCCTTTCCAAAAGATGACTCAGTTTGGGCCACTCAGAAATTGCAGCTTGTACATAGTGATGGCTATAGTCCTATGCAGATACCTTCTTTTGGAAATTATCTCTACTTCGTGACTTTCATCGATAATTTTTCCAGGCATGCATGGGTATATCCATTGAAGGCAAAGTCCAAAGTGTTCATGTGCTTCAAACAGTTTTTGATTTTGGCTGAAAATCTGTCAGCATGTAAAATGGGCACCCTCCGTTCTCATCGAGGGGGGGAATATATGTCTTCTGATTTTAATGCATTTCTAGCTGAACGTGGGATAAAACACCAGTGTACAATGCCGTATACACCTCAACAGAATGGACTTGCTGAACAAAAGAACATGTCACTCATGGAGATGGCAAAGTGTATGATCAAGAGTCAGACTTTACCACATAGTTTCTGGCTTGAGGCTGTCATGTGTGTAGCATATGTACTTAATAGGTGTCCCACTAAAGCACTGCAGTCTATCACTCCATATGAGGCTTGGCATGATTGCCAGCCATCTGTTGCTCATCTGCATGTTTTTGGTTGCTTGGCATATGCATTAGTGCCTCAACAACATCGCAAAAAATTGGATGATAAAGCAGTAAAATGTATTTTTGTTGGGTTCAGTTTTGAAAGTAAAGGCTATCGTCTATATCATCCACAGACTAAATGCATTTTGGTTAGCTGTGATGTCATTTTTGTCGAAGATGCTGTTGAGCCATTGCTTTCATGTACTAAGGAGACATCTGTTAGCTCCAAAGACATGTACGATACTTTGCTACCTCTTTTTATAGGTGGACAATCTAGTGTTGGTCCTAATGAGGCAACTTCTCAACCTTTGCATGTTTCATGTGATGATGCAGATCATCCCATTTCTGATGTAGATTTACATGATGCACTTGTTGATGAGAGAGCTGATATTGAGGAGGCAAAAACTATGCCAAAATGGCTGGTGCAGACTTTGCATGACAACAAATCAGATGCACCTCTTTCATATCGTACTTGATCAGGCTCTGGTAGTACCTCTTTTGCATCAGATTGCTATGCTATGGCTACATCTAGTCTTTGTGATGAGAATGAACCTATTTCATTTGATGAATCACAAAATTCAAAAAATTGGATGGCTGCTATGCAATCTGAATATGATGCTACAATGAAGAACTATACTTGGTCTTTATTTGACTTGCCTCGTGTTAAGAAGGCCATTGGCACTAAGTGGGTTTACAAGCTAAAGAGTAAGCTTGATGGATGAGTTGACAGGTATAAGGCTAGGCTTGTTGTTAAGGGTTATGCACAGGAAAGAGGCATTGATTTTTATGAGTCTTTTGCACCTACATGCCGTATGACTACTATTTGGAGCAACTGTGCACTTGCAGCCCATCATGGTTGGAATGTACATCAGTTGGACATTAAACTTCATTTCTGAATCGTGAATTGCATGAAGAAGTGTATGTTTTTCATCCCCGTGGCTTTATGTAGAAAGGGAATGAAAACCAGGTGTGCAGGTTAAAGAAGGCATTATATGGTTTAAAGCAAGCACCACGTGCTTGGTATGAGAAGATACATGCCTATTTGATTGCACATGGTTTTGAGAACAGTCCAACTGAGAGCACGTTATATGTTAAGCATGCTAATGATGTGCTTCTGATCATTGTTGTCTATGTTGATGACATGCTGCTCACTGGTCCTATTGAGAAGCATATTGCTGATTTTAAGGCTGATTTGCATGCCTCATTTGAGATGTCTGATTTGGGGCATTTGCACCACTATTTGGGCATTCAATTTATGCAAGTTGATGATGGAATGGCTTTGTGTCAAACAAAATATATTGACACATTATTGTAGCATTTTGGCCTTGAAGACTGTAAGCCTATTGCCATTCCTGTGGAGATAGGTTTATGATTGAGTCTTCATGATGTTGGAGATGCATTTGATGCTGTCCTCTATCAGTAGGCTGTTGGATGCCTGATTTACTTATGCATTACTCAACCAGATATTCACTTTGCTGTCTCACAAATGAGCAGGATTATGCATTGCGCAGGTGTCAAGCATTGGCAGGTGGTTAAGCCCATCTTTCGCTACTTGAGTGGTACTCGACTACTTGGGTTGTTTTATCCCAAGGGGGATCACTACCGCTAGATTTACATGCTTTTTTTGACTCAGAGTGGGCTGGTTGCTATGACACTCGTGTGTCCACTTGTGGATTTTGCTTCATGTTTGGTAGCTCATGTATATCTTGGTTGAGCAAGAAGCAGCCTACAATGGCCACTTCCAGTTGTGAGGCTGAGTATAGGGTAGCTTTCACAGCGACTGTTGAGTGCGTGTGGCTCAGATGCGTTATCGCTGATTTGGGTCTTGGTCTGTCTTCTACCACCACCATCTTCACTAATAGTCAGAGCACATTGGCAGTTCAAAGGAACCCTGTGTTCCATGCTCGCACTAAGAACATTGAGGTGCATTATCATTATGTCGAGGAGAGGTTCTTTTCTGGGGAGATCAACTTGGCATATGTGCCCACGTACCTTTTGATGAAGGCTCTGCCTATGGAGAAGTTTGAAGCTTTCCACAAAGCTTTGGGTTTACTTCCTTTTGTGGAGTGATTTCCACATAGCTTGGCACTTCCTTATACATGAGTGCCATCTACTTGTTCATCGCATCACTCCCAAGGGGGATTTGTTGATATATTTAGGTAGTGATGTGCGTGAACACTCTAGGATCGTCGGGGCACTTTTTTTCCCTCTTTAGGAGGTTTTTTCCACCCCCTTGTATATATGCCTATTGCCCTAATGGGCTACTTATCTTTGTACATTCTAGTGGTAATACATTCAGTATTGTGTGTTGTGCTCCAAGCTTCTTCTTCTTCCTTGTGTTATTCGTGTGCTTCCGCAGACGTCTAACTCCAAAAAATCTGCATAGTGATCAAGTGATAGAACCTCCCTTGGGATAGAGTGGTTCCACTCCAAGAACATTGCCAATAGTAGTAGCACACATTATCATGAGCTACCCTTATGAACAAGGTTTGCAAACCAAAGTGCATGGTTAGACCATGGTATGGAGTGCAAACAATGCCCATAACATGTCCAAAACCATAAGCAATGTGTAAGGCAAAGAAAAGTTCCTGGAACTTAATCCAAGCTATGAAAATACACTACCCACAACTCATAGTCTTCCCTCCTGTATGCATTAGGATGATGTAGAAGAGTGACATAATTACATTGCTTCATCTTATACATCGATTACATGATAGTCATATGTCTTTCGACAATACACAAATCTATGTAAATTTGCAAGAGGGATGGATCATCCAATCATAGCGATATTGGCAACCCGATCATCATCAAATATTCATCGTTACTTCATAGTGAGGTCGTCATAATTACTACAACATGAATCATCAAATGATCAAGCATAGCTTGTCTCTTTGGATTAGTATGATTAGTATCAAAGAATAATGAATATATGAAGACTCAAACCACCATGAAGGCATGTATCCCATAGTCCCACATCATCCATCACTTAAAATATGCACTCAAAAGAAAGAAACAAAAGAAAAAGAAAATCAATGAATGCTTCTGTTGAGTCAATGCTACCTCACATTCACAATCTACATGGAGTGTTTTTGCCGAGTTAACGCTACCTCACACTCTCTCATAATCAAAATAGAAAAAAATGAGAGCTTCTGCAGAGTTAATGCTATCTCACACTCATATCGCACCACCTCATGCAAGCTCTTAGCACCATCCATCATGCAACATGCCAACCCATAGGATACACCCTTTATGTGATGAGGGTCTCCATAACTCAAGCATACCCCATAATTATCCAAGAATTGAGATGAGAAACATGCCACATTTTACACCATTAATACAAAAATATGATTGGATCCATAAATTTAAAGGAAAATATTTTGATTGTGTTCAACATAAGAAGGACCAAAATTAAGGGGCAACCATAAAGTAGAGTAGAAATGGAAAGCAAAGGTAGCTCAATCATCATTTTAAGTGTCATGTATGGGTGGAATGAGTATATTCATGAATGATTATATTCTTTTGGTAAGTCAACAAATAAAAACATAATTTAACATGTCAGAGAAAGGATAGACCACCGTGTTTGCATAATTAGAATAGAGATAATAGAACAAAAGAGCAGATAATTATGCTTTTCTCTCTCGCTCTCTCGCTCTCTTGTTATCTCTCTCTCTCTCTCTTTCTCTCTCTCTCTCTCTCTTTCTCTCTCTGTTGTGTATTTAGTTAATTATTTGTTTATTATTATTATTAATTCTGATTATGCTTTTGTTCTCTCTCTCTCACCAGACCATCAGTCGTAGTCGGACAACATCAAGCAGCACTGGACAGTTTGAAATAACTCCTCTTTCATCTGGTCCTTGATCTTCTTAATTCCATCTGCATTATTTCCTATGAGAATAATTTCATCCACATACACACATAAATAAATAACTTTAGAATCACTCTTTTTGATAAAGAGTGAGGGATCCGCCTTGCTATGTTGAAATCCTTTATCTTGCAAGAAGGTAACAAGTCTGTGATTCCAAGATCTTGGAGCTTGTTTGAGTCCATATAAAGCTTTGTTATTTTGCACACAAAATCAGGATGTGCTTTGCCTTCAAAACCAGGTGGTTGTGCCATATACACCTCTTCTATTATCAAAACATTAATGAATGCATTTTTTACATCCAATTGAAGAATCTTCCAATCTCGGAAGAAGCAACACTTAGAAGTACTCTGATTGTGGGCATCTTTGCCATATGAGAGAAGGTCTCCTCATAGTCAATTCCTTGAGTTTGTGCAAAGCCCTTTGCCACTAGCCTTGCCTTGTACCTGTTATAGAACCATCAAAATTCTTCTTTAATTTATAAATCCATTTTGAACTTACTACTTTCATTGATGACTTGGGAACCAACTCCCAAGTTTTGCTTCAATTTCCTCTTCCATTGTTAGCTTCCATTGTGGCTTATCCTTGGCATCCTCAAATGTTGAGGTTTCTTCTTGATTTAAGTCCTGTGCTAAGTAGATTGAGTGCTTAGGAACAAGAGAAGTATCAAACCCATACATCTCTGGTTTTCTTTTCTCCCTCATGGATCTTCTTAGACCATGATGTGATGATTCTACTTCATGACCAAGCTCATGCACTTTAGCTTTACCTTTAGACTTCCATGCTCATCATCTTTTGAGAAGTCCCGCTCTTCGAGTTTAGGAGGGTTGTCCTTGATAATCTTTGGAAAATCTTCTTCAATATCATAAGATAAGTTGACTTTCCTGCATGAGTCTTCATACCAAGAACTATTCTCATCAAACATAACATCTCTACTCGCCAAAAGACCTTTGTTGCTTAGGTTGTATAGCTTGTAGCCTTTTTGATTGTTATCACATCCAATGAAATACACATCTCTCTGCCTTAGGGTCCATCTTTCCGCTAATCTGTGAAGGAACATGAGAATAGGAGCAAAGATTTTGCAATGATCCGAGCTAGGTCTTCTCCATTCCAAGCCTCATATGGTGTCATACCATCAAGATGCTTTGAAGGTAACAAGTTAATCAAATAAGTGGTTGTAGATACAACCTTAGCCCACAAGTAGTTAGGTAAATGTTTTTCATTCAACATAGATCTTGCACCTTCAACAATTGTCCTATTTCTTATCTCTTTCGCTCCATTTTGCTATGGAGTGTACCTTGTCATAATCTCTCTCTTGATTCCCTTTTCTTGAAGGAAGGAATCAAAATCATGGGATATTCTCCCCCTCCATTTGATCTTAAACTCTTTAGTGTCTTAGCTATTTGGTTCTCTACAAGAACTAGGTATTTGTTGAAGCATGAAAAAACCTCATCCTTGTTTCATGAAATATAGAATAGTTCATCTACTGCAATCATCAATGAAAGAGACATAGTACCTTGATCTAGAGATTGAAGCATCCTTGCTAGGTCCCCATACATCTGTATAAACCAATTCCAAGAGTTCTCCATGCATATACCCTTTCTTCATGAATGGTAACCTGTGAGACTTTCCAAGTTGACATGCACTACACTTATAAATCATATGCTGCTTTGACAAATTAGGAAGTCCAAAGTCCAAGTACACTTTGGTCTCTACATATCTGTTTTAATGATCTTTCTCCAATATGAGCTAACCCTCTTATAAATCATATGCTGCTTTGACAAATTAGGAAGTCCAAGTACACTTTGGTCTCTACATATCTGTTTTAATGATCTTTCTCCAATTCTGTGAGTGTTTGATTACCATAATTAAAGAGAGCAATGTTCCTTTTATCTTGTAGTTCAAATGTGAATAATCTACAAGTCTTTTCACCCTTTGCAATCTTCCTGAATCCTTGACTTGGATCTTCAGCAAATGCACCTCTCCTTGTGAATCTGACTTGCAAACCTTTCTCCACAATCTTCCGTACACTTATCAAATGTTTAGTGATGGTAGGAACATAGAGTACATTGCTAAGAAGATCGAGATTTCCATCTAGTGCCTTTACATTTCCTATCTTTTCTACAAGGTGCCTTGTATAATCACTTGTTTGTACCTCATGCTTATTTCTTGGATCTTCCAAATATGAGAGAAGAGCCATATTTTGTGCCACATGATTTGAACACCCTGAATCTATGTAGAAAACATGCTCATCAGATTTACTTTGAGGTATTTTGGTATGCATGAGTAGAAATGAGTCCTCTTGATTTGAGTCCTCTATGTAGTTATTGAAATCTCTTCTCCCTTTGTAATCTCCTTGATAGGTTGAATTGTTGTAATTGTTGTGATTGCCATTAAAATTATTGAACCTTCCTCTTGAGTAGCCATAACCTCCTCTATTGTAGCCTCTACCTCTTTGATTCTTAGATTTCCTAAAGCAATTTTCAGTTGTATGATTGGTTAGTTCAGAAATAGAACAAAGTTAGCCTTATCTGCCTTCTCTACCTCTTCCTCTAGCATTTCTTCCTCTACCTGCATAGTTAGCTTGGTGTGTACTTGCTTCATCATCCACTTTCTTTCCTTTCCCTTTGTTGTCTTTGAGTTTGATTTTATCAATGTACAAGGTAGAGGACTGATTACCTTTGGAACCTTCTCCATTCTTCATAAGCTTGGCCCCTTGAGTTGGGGTCTCCCTCTGCCTTATCTGCCTTCTCTACCTCTTCCTCTAGCATTTCTTCCTCTACCTGCATAGTTAGCTTGGTGTGTACTTGCTTCATCATCCACTTTCTTTCCTTTCCCTTTGTCGTCTTTGAGTTTAATTTTATCAATGTACAAGGTAGAGGACTGATTACCTTTGGAACCTTCTCCATTCTTCATAAGCTTGGCCCCTTGAGTAAGCAGTTGTCCAATGAGTGTATTGAATTCTAGTACATGCATATCCATGTATAGGTCCATTGCTATGGTAAAGGCTTCCCACTTGTCATCTGTCTTTATGCCATTGATGACTTGCCTTACAATCTGTTCTTCATCTATCACTTCTTCAATGCTTCCTAGCTGATCATCAATATCCTTGATTTTTGTGACAAAATCAATCACATTTTGCTTGGGGGATTTCTTGAGGGTTGTGAAATCCAACCATAATTGATTCTTTCTAGCCTTTGTGCTTGAAGAGAAGAAGGCCTCAAGTGCATTCCACACTTCCTCAGAGGTTTTACAACTTCTAATGTGAGGCAACAAAAAATCAGAGATAGAGTTGAGGAGATAAGACCTTGCAAGTGCATCCCCTGAACACCATGTGTTCACTCTTTCTTGCTCTTCTTCTATAGGTTGACTTTTGTTTTTGAACTTTGGCATAGCTTCATTACTAGCTACATAACCATATAAACTCATACCTTGAAGGTAAGTCTCCATCCTTAATGATCAGCCAGGGTAATTACCTCTATCCAATTTATCAATTGATGAAGGGAATCCATTTGCCATGTTGTTCAACCTTGCTCTGATAACAGTGTGAAGAGATGGATTGTATTTGGTGAAGATGATTAACAAATCACCTATGTGATCCCGACTTTTTAGGAAGCAGTAGAAGTAAATACACAATCAAATTTTGAAAATGAGTCACTTATGCCTATAACCCTAATCTTGTGCTATTCATGTGCTTCCACAAACCTCAAACTCCAATAATTGGTATCAGAGCAGGTCAGTGCTCATTAGGGTATTTTAGTTAGTGGCCATGGCTGAAAGTAGTGATGTATTCCATATGTTGGTTGTTGAGGATACATTGGATGGTACCAATTACCCATTATGGTCTTATATAATGCATCACACATTGGTTGCAAAAGGACTCTAGAATATTGTGAATGGTGCTGCAAAATGCTCTATTACACCTTCAAATACAATTATTGAAGGTGATGGAGATTGTGATATTCTTCAGGTTCCTATTCGTGCTATGGCTCCTATTACACCTACTATAGAGAAATTTCATTGGGATAGTAGAGATGCTCAAGCACATGGATTGATAGCCTTGTCTGTCAAACCTACCATTATTCCTCACATTCACTCCTATAAAACAACAAAGGATGCTTGGGATACGCTTACCACTTTATGTTGGATTTAGAAGTCTGCGGAAGCATGCGAAGAGCACAAGGAAGAAGAAGAAGCTTGGAGCACAACACACAATATTGAATGTATTACCACTGGAATGTACAAAGATAAGTAGCCCATTAGGGCGATAGTTGTATATACAAGCCGGGGAAGAAAACCTCCTAAAGAGGGAAAAAAGTGCCCCAGTGGTCCTAGAGTGTTCAAACACATCACTACCTAAACATATCAACAAATCCCCCCTACGAGTGGTGCGGTGAACAAGGAGCTAGCACTCATGTATAAGGAAGTGCCAAGATATGTGGAATCAATCCACAAAAGGAAGTAAGCCCAAAGCTTTGCGGAAGGCTTCGTAAAAAGGTGTACAATGTTCTCCTGCGTGGGCATATATGCCAAGCTGATTTCTCCAGCAGAGAACCTCTCCCTGACATAATGATAATGCACCTCATGTGCTTAGTGCAAGCATGGAACACATGGTTCTCAGAACTGCCAATGCGCTCTGACTGTTAGTGAAGATGGTGGTGGTAGAAGACTGACCAACACCCAAAACATGTTGGTGCAAATGTACAAGCCTACACATTTGGCTTAGCATGGAAGACATTGTATGGAAGCACTTGATGATTCATGTGAACTATAGCTTGTAACTACTTGATCATTTACCATTGTAAACATCAAATCCTTGGAGAATCTTGTAAAATCTTATATCTCATGGAGTTAGAGGAATATTAGCTACATATTCAAGATGAGGGAATGTCTCCTAAATCAAAGGAGTTACTTTTTAATTGAAGTCAAGTTTGAATTCAAAATTCAAACTTAGAAGAAATACTTATAAAAAGGTCTTGTAAAACTCGTGGGTTGTGCGCCTCATTTTTAGAGCTCTCTCCTTGATCATTTGTAGAACTTGAGTAGCTCACAAAATAGCTCACTCAGTTCATCATCATTGAGCATCGTTATAATGCCAATGAATCTGTACAATCATGTGTTATAATAAATATAGCTCGTTGAACATCTCTGTCTACTTCTCTGCTATGACTACTCAAGAACAGTCACTTTCTTCTAGTCATATCTCAGTGAATACTCAACCATTTTGCATAATCTTTTGCTTGTTGGAACCAGCTTAAAGTCTACTTTGGGCTGTCAAAATTCAAGGCATTTGGTTCAGGCATCTAGGAGAAATCTTCTTTGAAGTGCTCACTGGTCATCTACTAGTTAGTCCCTAAAAAGTCAGGGGTAAGATTTGATTTGCTAAAATGATTTCTCAGAGCATAGTTGATCATTTTAAATGATTCCACTTGCAATCATTAGCTATCTAAGCTAATTGAATTCCCCTAAAAGGAATTTTGTCAATTTTTACTCTACTGTGAGCTCTGAGTAAAAAAGCCAGCAAGTGTATGGACTAAAATACCAAGTTTTTCAACACTAGCTATTCTTGAATTAGTCTGTTTGAATCAATTGTTTCAAGCATCAACTCCAAAGTACATAGGCACTTTCTTGGTGTCATTTGCAAGCTAAAAGGGCCTACTTTATAACTCTGAAGTGCATCAGGGATGGTACAAAGCAGGTTTTAGCAGTACCAACTCACTTCCTTGAGGTATCCATCCATCTCTTCCAACAGTGGTATCAAAGCAAGTTGAGGTAAGATGGGAGATGGTTTCCCTTCTTTCATTAATAAATTGGATAGGAATAATATCCAGCATGGTCCTTAAGGATGAAGACCTATCTACAAGGAAGAAGTCTTTATGGATACATATCAGGATATGAGGAGATGCCCATATTTAGAAGTAAAGATCAACCTACAAGAGAGGAGCAAGAAAGACTCAGCTCATGGTGTGCAAAAGATGCTTTACCCAGGTCATATCTACTTAAATCTATCTCTGACTTCCTTCTTCCTCATATTAGGAATCACAAAACTTCCCAAGAGACTTAGGATACTCTATCTTCATACTTTTCTTCCAATACAAGAGCTAGGAAGAATCAATTGTGGATGGAGTTTACTACTCAAAAGAAGCAATCTAAGCAGAATGTTTCAGAATTTGTGACTAAGGTGAAGGATGTGGCTGACTAGTTGGCAAGCATAGGAGAGGAGATTGAAGAGGAGCAAATAGTGAGACAAATAATCAATGGCATCAAGGCAGATGATAAATGCGAATCCTTCACAACTGCAATGGATCTTTATATGGATATGCAAATCCCTGATCTAACCACTCATGGGACAACCCTTCACCCATGAGGCCAAGCTCAACAAAAATGGTGAACCATCAAGAGGTAACAATTCTTCTGCCCTCTATACAGATAAAGGAAAGTCTAAGGATAAAGGAAAGAGTAAAAAATTTGAAGATGAAGGTGCTACTTCTCAAGCTAACTATGTAGGGAGAGGTAGGAATTCAAGAGGAAGGGGCAGAGGAGGTAAGAAAGGTAGGGGGAGACCGTTCAACTCTTCCCCATGGAATATATGTGGACTGTCTAATCACACAATAGATGAGTGCTATAGGAACTTCAAGAACCATAGAGGAAGAGGATTCCAAAGAGGTGGCCACTCACAATCAAGAGGAAGATTCAACCGCAACAACTATACAGATGATCAAGAGGATTCTCTTCTCATTATGAACATGAACTCAAAACAAGGTATGAATGATGAGCACCTCTTCTATATTGACTCAGGTTGTTCAAACCATGTAGCAGACAATATAGCTCTCCTTTCTGATCTTGAAGAGCCCAAAGGAAAGCACCAAGTGCAGACAGGTGATGATTCCAAGCACTCAGTTGTCAAGGTAGGAAACCGGGAAACTTATGATGGGAATAAGAATCTGTTGAGCAGAGTTCTTTATGTACCTACTATCACAAAAAAATTGATTAGTGTTGGATAGATAGTGGAAAAGGGTTTGTAGGTTAGGTTCAATAAATTTGGAGCCTTTGTGGAGGACCCCCAACATGGATTCAGGAGAATTGCAAAGGGACAGAAAACAAGTAGATTGTGTACATTTGAGCTTGAGGACACTACAAACATTGCACTTTATAATTATAAGGATCAAACCTTGTCTGAGTTAGAGATATGGCACAAAAGGTTAAGACACATTGATGAGAGAACATTGAAGCAGATATGTAGAGATCAACGTGTACTTGGAATACCTAATGTACCCAAGCAATATATGATCTATAGATGTGGTGCATGTCAGTTTGGTAAATCACACTGGTTACCCTTTACAAAGAAAGGCTATATGCATGAGGATTATTTGGAACTTGTCCCCACAAATGTGTGGGGACTAAGCAAGGGCCCTTCAATTTTAGGCTCAAGGTACTATGTGTCATTTATTGATGATTTCAATAGGTGGACTATGTTGTATTTCTTGAAATATAAGGATGATGTATTTAGTTGTTTCAAAACATATCTTGCACTTGTGGAAAATCCAACATGAAAGAGTTTAAAGAGCATAAGGTTAGATGGAGGAGATGAGCACTTCTCCAATGAGTTTGATGCATTTTTGCAGGAGAGAGGTATCAAGAGACAGATTACAACTAGATATACTCTTGAGAAAAATGGGGTAGTAGAGAGAAGGAACAGATTGATTGTGGAAGCAGCTAGATCTATGCTAAATGAAAAGAAGTTGCCTAATTATTTATGGGCAGAGGCTGTGTCTACTGCCACTTATCTTATTAATAGGTTACCCTCTAAGTCCCTTGATGGGATGATCCCCTATGAGGCATGGAATGGTAGGAGACCATCACTTGAACATTGCAAAATATTTGGATCTGTTGCTTATGTGCATGTTCCATCTCAAATCACAGGTAAGCTAGACCCTAAGGCAGAGAAATGCATTTTCATAGGGTATGATATATATCAAAAGGGGTACAAGATTTATATTAATCCATCGAACAAAGGATTTATGGTCAGTAGAGATGTTGTGTTTGATGAGAGTGACACTTGGTTTGAAAGTGAATGCACGAAGGTCAAATTTCCATATGACTTGGAAGAAGAATTTCCAAGCCTCACCAAGGAGAAGCCAAACACAATTGAAGACATCAAATCAGATGATGAGGACACCATCAACTTGGAAGAATTTAGAGCATGGAAATCAAAAGGCAAGGTCAAGATGAAGAGGTTGGAGGACATACCTGAGTCAGCTAACCAAGCCTTAAGGATATTGCAAAGAGAGAGTAAGAAGCCAATCAGATATGGGTATGGTACTTCATCAGTCACTAAGCATTATATTTATCTCGCTAAGAATTTATCACTTGAAGAACCTTCTTCATATGAAGAAGCAAGTACCAAAGTAGAATGGAAGGAGGCTATGGATGAAGAAATAAAAGCACTCGAAGAGATTGACACTTGGGAGCTAGTACCCAAGAAAGCATCAATGAAGGTAATTGTAACTAGGTGGATTTACAAAATCAAAAGGAACTCAGATGGATCCATAAATAGGTACAAAGCTAGGGTTGTGGCTAAGGGTTTCGCACAAACCCATGGAGTATACTATGAAGAAACTTTTCACGAGTGGCTAAGATGCCAACCATCAGAGTATATGTAAGTGTAGCTGCATCTAGGAATTGGAATATGTATCAACTAGATGTGAAAAATGCTTTTCTCAATGGATGGATTTCAGAGGAGGTTTACATGGCTCAACCTCCTGGCTATGAAGATCCAAGCAAGGTAAATCATGTACACAAATTAAAAAAAGCTCTTTATGGTTTGAAGCAGGAACCTAGGGCATGAAACCATAGGTTAACAACCTATCTTCAAGACCAAGGATTCATCATGAGCAAGGTAGATTCTTCTCTGTTTGTCAAGAGAAGTAATTCAGAAATGATATATTTATGTGTATATGTGGATGACATCATTCTTATAGGTAGTGATGCCAATGGCATCAAACAAATCAAAATCTAGATGATGCAGAAGTTTAAGATCAAGGACCTAGGGTTTTTGAAATATTTTCTTGGACTTGAGTTGGTATACACTAACTCTAGAATCTACATCACTCAAAGGAAATATGTACATGACATGTTGAAGAAGTTCCACTTGGAGGATTCAAAAGTAGCTAGCACCCCTATGGGTGCTAGCTACTTTTGGAGGTAAATCATAAATTAAGTGCTCATGAAGATGAGTTGCTTGGAGACATTGCAAGTTATCAAAGCATACTTGGAAATCTAAACTATACAACATTAATAAGGATTGACATATGTTATGGAGTAAGTGTCTGAGTCAATTCATGCATAAACCTTGAGCACCTCACTTGGAAGCTGCTAAAAGAATATTGAAGTATCTCAAAGGTACTTGAAATAAAGGTCTTTACTTCCCATACACATCACATTTGGACATAAAGTTGTACTTAGATGCAGATTGGGCAGGATGTAAGGATGACAAAGAAGTACTTCTGGCTATCTATCTTTTGCAGGTGATAAATGTTAGTATTTCAATGTCTACCCCTCATGATTGTTTGCACATTTTGTAAGGCCCCCATTATGAGGAGAAGCCAAGCGTGCATTACCCAATTGATGGGAATCCCAACTTGCATGTTGGATGAAGGTCATATTGGACCATATAAGGTATTGTAAGGAAAGGGAGTTATCAGGGTCCCCAATTGTGGGGTCAGGGGCAGTGGTGAGCAGCCCCGGCTCGGGGGTCCAAGGGGGCCAGCGGGCCCCCCTTCTTAGGGGGTCCCAGGTGGCCAGCAGGCCCCTTGGTGGGGGTCCGGGGGCAGTGGCCCTGGCACGATGGTAAAGGGAATATTCCATGGAATATTCCCTATCGGAGTCAGAAATCATTTATATCTGTTAGGTTGGTTCAACCGGTCTAAGCCGTGTATGATAATTACGCAGGAGGTGGCCACCCACGCTCTAGCACCCATGTATAGTCATCCACGGAAGGTCATCCATGATCCTATATATTCATGACTTCTGCACTACTTGAGACATTGAATCGAGCCAGAATACCTCTACCTTGTATCTCCCTATCTAGAGCCGTCTAGATCACCATTTAAGCTCTACCTTGAGAACGCACGGGTGGACAACACCATCATCTTTGTATGTGCTACTAGTAGAAAATAGTTGACATTCACCTATATTTGTTATCTTCTCTGTTATTGCTCCTGTGTTATATTGTGTATATATTGTTTTACATGGTATGAGAGCTATAAGATTCGAATAGCTTGAGAAGTATCACTATTTTAGCCTACTAGCAGAGTAGAAGATCAGTAGATTATTCGAGTGAGTACATGATGGCTTCATCGTCGAACACTGGTCTTGGTGCTTCAGCTAATGTTAATGCTGCACCTATTCGAATTTGGCCACTTGCATTCACTGAAGGGAAGCTGGATGAAACCAACTATACACTCTGGAAGTTCAAAATTTTTGCAATTTTGGACTCCTATGAATTACTTAACACTGTCATGGGACCGATGGGATTGGATCCAGAGTCTATACTAGTTGAAGATCCAGCAAATTCAAGATTGATGATTTAGCCAGATCCAGATCTTCTACGGGCTTGGAAGAGGCAGAATGCTGATGCATTATGTGCAATTGTCACTAGTGTAAGTGATTCTGTGCTTACTTTAGTTCAACATACTACTAAAGCACATGAGGCTTGGGGCATATTGGCTCGACAATATGAAACCAAGAACCACACTAGGATAAATAATTTAGAAAATCAGCTAGCGAATGAAAAGCATTCTGATTTTGAAAAGGCTGAAGATTTTATCAAACGGATAAAACATCTTCAAGACCAATTGGCTGCAGTTGGTGTTGTTATAACACCAGAAGAGCTGGCTCGAAGATGTGTACGTGTTCTTCCAGCAAAGTATGATGGATTAGTAACAATCCTTAACACTCAGGTAAGACCAACTCCCCTTACATTTGAAGAATTTTGTGCTATGCTTCTAGAAGAAGAGATGCGGTTGAAGAACCGGCAAAGTTCAAGTGATGCTGCATTCAGCAAATGCAAAAGGTAAAGGCTCTTCTAATGGATCAAAGAAGAAGACAAAGAAGAAAAGTTCACAGGAAGTTGCTTCTATTGTGAAAAGAAAGGCCATGCCATCAAGGATTGCAGAAAGAAGCAAGCTGATGAATGGAATGGGACTATAAAATCATCGTGGAAGAACAAAGAGTCTGCAAACAACACAGAGCTGGAACTATGGGTAGCTACTGAAGAGGTATGCTCATCTGCTCAAGCTCGTGTTGATGAACCATGGATTTTAGATAGTGGAGCTTCTCGCCATATGAATAGTAAAAAGGATTGGTATAGTCCCCTAGTGCCTCTGCGGGAATCCATCAATGTAGTGGTGGGAAATGACTCCAAGTGTGCAGCGGAAGGAACTGGACCATCTCTTTTATCATCTCCAGGTGTTGAGAAAAAGTTATCCGATGTTCTCTATGTACCTACACTTGAAAGAAATTTGTTGTTAGTTTCTGCTATAACAGATCGTGGACTTGAAGTTCACTTCAATAAGAGTGGTGTAGAAATCATGGATTCATCAGGTAATGTAGTAGGTAAAGGCATAAGACGTGATAACTTGTATGAGTTAAGTGCCTTAACTGCTACAGAAGATAAAGATGTAAGCAGGTTATGGCACCAACGATTTGGGCATCTCAGATTTGCAGTTTTGAAGGAGATGCAAAGGATAGGGATGGTTGCTCATTTGCCTGCATTTTCATAGTTGTAGGAACCTTGTGAAGCTTGTATGATGGGCAAGCAACAATGAAAGGCATTTCCAAGAGAGACCAACAATCGATCTCAAGCTCCTCTAGAGTTGGTACATGCTGATCTCTGCGGTAAAATGTCTACACCTGCTTTAGGAGGATCTTTCTACTTTTTGCTGTTAGTCGACGATTATAGTAGAAAGATGTGGGTTTATTTCATTCGAGAGAAGGTTGATTCTTTTGAAAAATTTAAAACGTGGCATAAGTATGTGGAAAATGAATCAGGAAGGAAACTGAAGAAATTCAGAACAGATAGAGGAGGAGAATTCTTATCAACAGAATTCAATAATTACTGTAAGGAGCATGGTGTGAAAAGGCAACTTACCACAGCTCATACACCTCAACAAAATGGCGTTGTTGAGTGCAGGAGCATGACAGTAGTTGAAATGACTCGTTGTATGTTAAAGGCTCAAGACATGCCTGATTCATTCTGGGCAGAAGCAGTTAATACAACAGTCTACATCCTCAATTGAAGCTACACAAAAGCATTGAAGGGGATGACTCCTCAAGAAGCATATTCTGGTAAAAAGCCTTCAGTTTTGCATTTCAGAATTTTTGGTTGTTTCTGTTATGCACATATTCCTGATTAATCAAGATCAAAGTTGGATTCAAAAAGCAAAAATTGTGTCTTCCTAGGCTATAGTGAAGAGTCTAAAGCATACAAGTTGTGGGATCCTGAGGCAAGGAAGATTTTTGTCAGCCGAGATGTGGTGTTTGATGAACGACCACACTTAGTAGAAGATAAAGGTAAATCTATTATCTCATCAAATGGAGAAATATCTCACCTTGTGCCTATCAAAAGACAGGTTAAAGTTGAGGAGGAGGAAACATCTGATGGAGAAATTTCCTCAATAAAAAGCCAACCAGTTGTAGCTGCACAGCGTAAGCCACTACCGAAGTGGGCACAACAGCTCTTTGATGATCACAATCCACATGTAGATGTACCAAAATAATCCTCAGATGGATTACGAAGAACAAAGAGAATAGAGGAGCAAAGAAGAGCCTCAGAACACATTGTTAACATGGCTCCAATGGCAGATATCATAGGCTCGATAAAGGAACCTACCACCATTGAAGAAGCCCTTGATGATCCAGGTTGGAGAGCGGCAATGCAGTCTGAGTATGATAGTATACTCAAAAATGATACATGGGATCTAGTCGACTTGCCACCAAAGAAGAAGGTAATAGGTACTAAATGGATTTGGAAAGCTAAGTATAAAGCAGATGGAACATTAGAAAAGTATAAGGCAAGATTAATTGCACAGGGTTTTTCACAGATTGAAGGATTTGATGTTCAAGAAACTTTTGCACCAACAGCATGCATGACAACTATTCGGATGATACTTGCAGTAGCTGCACAAAAGGCTTGGCCTATTTTCTAGATGGATGTCAAATCTGCATTTTTGAATGGTCACCTCAAGGAGGAGGTATATGTATCTCAACCACCAGGTTTTGAGGTGTCCAATTCAGAAAACAAAGTTTGCAGGTTGAAGAAAGCTTTGTATGGACTTAAGCAAGCTCCACAGGCTTGGTACCAACGGATATATATTTTTTTCAAAAATATGGGTTTTGAAAGAAGTACTTCTAATGCTAACTTCTATGTAACGAAAAGGGATAGCAAGCTATTTGTTGTCATTGTATATGTAGATGACTTGATCATTACAGGAGATCATCAAGAACTCATCAATCAAACTCGGATCAGCTTGGGAACTGAGTTTGAAATGATAGACTTAGGTCTACTCCATTTTTTGTGTGGGAATTGAAGTATGGAAAAGGAAGGATGGAATTTTCATCTCACAAAAAAAAATATGCCAAAGAAATCCTCAAGGCATTTGGAATGATGGACTGCAAACCAACTAGCACACCTATGGAGGTAAATCATAAGCTATCTATGGACGATAACATGCCTGATGTAGATGCTAAGAAGTATAGGAAGCTCATTGGAAGTCTTATTCTTCTGTGCAACACTAGACCAGACATTTGCTATGCTATTGGAGTGTTAAGCAGGTTTTCCAACAAACCTAAGGAAAGTCAATGGAATGCTGGAATGCGAATTCTAAGGTACATTGCAGGAACCTTGGATTTTGGTATTTTGTATACCACAGGTGATACACTTCAAGGATATTGTGATTCAGATTGGGCTGGAGATTGTGATTCTAGAAAATCAGTTTCTGGATATTGTTTCTCACTTGGTTCAGGAATATTTTCTTGGGTAATAGGAAGCAACCAACTTTCGCACTATCCTCCACTGAAGCAGAGTACAAAGCAACTTGTTTTGCTTCTTGTGAGGCAGTCTGGTTAAGGAGAATTCTTGCGGATCTAGGCTTTCCATCAAATACGGCGACTGTACTCAAGTGTGATAATCAAAGTTGTATGGCTATTGCAAAGAACCCAGTATTTCATGCTCGCACCAAGCACATAGAAGTACAATATCATTACATTCGTGAGCTAATTGAAGATGAAATTGTGGACCTAGAATATTGCCCAACAGAGGCAAATTTTGCTGATATATTCACTAAAGCACTTGGAAGAGAGCAGCTCAATACGCATCTTCAACAGATGGGCACAGGACCGGACCTACTTGATTTATCATCGATAAACATTGAGGGGGGGTGTTAGTATATGATCAATGTCTACAACTCATGATTGTATGCACATTTTGTAAGGCCCCCATTATGAGGAGAAGCCAAGCGTGCATTACCCAATTGATGGGAATCCCAACTTGCATGCTGGATGGTCATATTGGACCATATAAGGTATTGTAAGGAAAGGGAGTAATCAGGGTCCCCAATTGTGGGGTCCATGGCAGCGGTGAGCAGCCACGACTGGGGGGTCCAAGGGGTCAGCGGGCCCCCTGGTTGGGGGGTCCCAGGGGGCCAACGGGCCCCTTGGTGGGGGTCCGAGGGCAGTGTCCCTGACACGACAATAAAGGGAATATTCCATGGAATATTCCCTGTCAGAGTCAGAAATCATTTATATTTGTTAGGTCGGTTCAACCGGTCGAAGCCGTGTATGACAATTACGTAGGCAGTGACCGCCCATGCTCTACCGCCCATGTATAGCGGTCCACGGAAGGCCATCCATGATCCTATATATACATGACTTCTGCACTACCTGAGACATCGAATTGAGCTAGCATACCTCTACCTTGTATCTCCCGATCTAGAGTTGTCTAGATCACCATTTAAGCTCTACCTTGAGAGCGCACAGGTGGACAACGCCATCATCTTTGTACTTGCTGCTAGTAGAAAATAGTGGACATTCACCTATATCTGTTATCTTCTCTGCTATTGCTCCTGTGTTATATTGCGTATCTATTGTTTTACAATAAACCCATCTCATGGTCTTCTAAGAAGCAACCACGTGTTGCCCTATCCTCAACAAAGGATGAATACAAGGGATTAGCAAATGCTACACAAGAAGCTGTTTAGATTAGATTGTTCTACTCAGATTTGGGACTTCAAACTCATTCACCAATGATCTTTGGTGATAATACTAGTTCTTTGCATCTTGCAACCAACCCCATTTATCACGCAAGAACTAAGCATATAGAAGTGCACTATCACTATGTTAGAGAGAAACTCTTGAGCAAAGAGATTCAACTAGCATATGTATCTACAAATATGGAGTGTGCTGATTTGTTAACTAAAGCACTTGATGGTACTAAACTTTGTAGGTTTAAAACCATGATTGGATTACATGATATTCAAGAAGATTGATGACGCAATGCAAGCAAAGATGTTTGGCTTGAGAGGGAGCTGTTGGTGCAAATGTACAAGCCTACACATTTGGCTTAGCATGGAAGACATTGTGTGGAAGCAATTGATGATTTATGTGAACTATATCTTGTAACTACTTGATCATTTACCATTGTAAATAATTAAATCCTTGGAGAATCTTGTAAAAGCTTATATCACGTGGAGTTAGGAGGATTATTAGCTACGAATTCAAGATGAGCGAATGTCTCCTAAATTAGAGGAGTTAATTGCTGATTGAAGCCAAGTTTGAATTCAAAATTCAAACTTATAAGAAATACTTATAAAAAGGTCTTGTAAAACTCCCAAGTTGTGTGCCTCATTTTTAGAGCTCTTTCCTTGATCATTTGTAGAACTTGAGTAGCTCAAAACATATCTTATTCAGTTCATTATCATTGAGCATCATTAAAATGCCAATGAATCTATACAATCATCACTAGCTTAAAGTCTACTTTGGGGTATCGAAATTTCAAGGCATTTGGTTCAGGCATCTCGGAGAAATCATCTTCAAAGTGCTCATTGTTCATCTACTAGTTAGTCCCTAAAAAGTCGAGGGTAAGATTTGATTTGCTAAAATGATTTCTTAGAGCATAGTTGATCATTTTAAATGATTCCATTTGCAATCATTAGATATTTAAGCTAATTGAATGCCCTTAAAAGGAATTTTGTCAATTGTTACTGTACTATGAGCTCTGAGTAAAAAAGCCAGCAAGTGTATGGACTAAAATAGCAAGTTTTCAACACTAACTATTCTTGAACTAGTCTGTTTTGAATTAATTGTCTCAAGCATCAACTCCAAAGTACATAGGCATTTTCTTGGTGTCATTTGCAAGCTAAAAGGGCCTACTTTATAACTCTAAAGTGCATCAGGGATGCTACAAAGCAGGTTTTAGCAGTACCACCTCACTGCCTTGAGGTATCCATCCATCTCTTCCAACAAATCAGCCATAAGGCATTTGGGCCACACAAACTCAACCGTCACTGTGAAAACTACCCTATACTCAACCTCACAACTGGAAAGTGGCCACAGTAAGCTTCTTCTTGCTCAACTAAGATATGCATGAGCTACCAAGCATGAAGCAAAAACGAGGAGTGGACACACGAGTGTCATAGCAACTAGCCTAGTCAAAGTAAGAAAAAGCATGCAAATCTGGGAGTAGAGATTCCCCCTTGGGATAAAACAATCCTAAAAAGTCGAGGGTAAGATTTGATTTGCTAAAATGATTTCTTAGAGCATAGTTGATCATTTTAAATGATTCCATTTGCAATCATTAGATATTTAAGCTAATTGAATGCCCTTAAAAGGAATTTTGTCAATTGTTACTGTACTGTGAGCTCTGAGTAAAAAAGCCAGCAAGTGTATGGACTAAAATAGCAAGTTTTCAACACTAACTATTCTTGAACTAGTCTGTTTTGAATTAATTGTCTCAAGCATCAACTCCAAAGTACATAGGCATTTTCTTGGTGTCATTTGCAAGCTAAAAGGGCCTACTTTATAACTCTAAAGTGCATCAGGGATGCTACAAAGCAGGTTTTAGCAGTACCACCTCACTGCCTTGAGGTATCCATCCATCTCTTCCAACAAATCAGCCATATGGCATTTGGGCCACACAAACTCAACCGTCACTGTGAAAACTACCCTATACTCAACCTCACAACTGGAAAGTGGCCACAGTAAGCTTCTTCTTGCTCAACTAAGATATGCATGAGCTACCAAGCATGAAGCAAAAACGAGGAGTGGACACACGAGTGTCATAGCAACTAGCCTAGTCAGAGTAAGAAAAAGCATGCAAATCTGGGAGTAGAGATTCCCCCTTGGGATAAAACAATCCAAGTAGTTGGGTACCACTCAAATAGTGAAATATGCACTTACTGCCTTCCAATGCTTGACACCTAGGCAATGCATAAACCTATTCATATGTGAGACAACAAACTGAATATTTGGCCGAGTAATGGATAAGTGAATAAAGCATCCAATAGCCCACTGATAGAGAACAACATCAAATTCATCTCCAACATCATGAAGACTCAATCGTAAACTTGTCTCCATAGGAGTGGCAATAGGTTTACAGTCTTCAAGGCCAAAATGCTGCAATAATGTGTCAATCTATTTTGTTTGACACAAAGCCATTCCACCATCAACTTGCATAAACTAAATGCCCAAATAGTGATGCAAGTGCCCCAAATTAGACATCTCAAATGAGGCATGTAAATCAGCCTTGAAATCAGCAATATGCTTCTCATGAGGACCAGTGGACAACATGTCATCAACATACACCACAATGATCAGAAGCACATCATTAGCATGCTTAACATATAAGGTGCTTTCAGTTGGACTGCTCTCAAAACCATATGTAATCAGTTAGGCATGTATCTTTTCATACCAAGCATGTGGTGCTTGTGTTAAACGATATAATGCCTTCTTTAACCTGCACACCTGGTTTTCATGCCCTTTCTACACAAAGCCACGAGGCTAAAAAACATACACTTCTTCATGCAATTCACCATTCAAAAATGCTGTTTTAATATCAAACTGATGTACATTCCAACCATGATGAGCTGCAAGTGCACAGATGCTATGAAATGTAGTCATTCAGCAAGTAGGTGCAAAGGTTTCATCAAAGTCAATGCCTCTTTCAAGTGCATAACACTTTGCAACAAGCGTAGCCTTATGCCTGTCAACTGTTCCATCACGTTTATGATTGACCTTGTATACCCACTTAGTGCCAATGTCACATAGAGATCAGGTACCATTTTTCGTGAGAGCATCATATTCAGATTGCATTGCATCCATCCAATGTTCAGAATTTTGTGCTTCATCAAATAAAATAGGCTCAGTCTCATCACAGAGACTAGATGCAGCCATTTTGGCATAGTTTTTGCCTCCTCAATATCAACTCTCTCATCAACAAGTGCATCATGTAAATCTACATTAGAAATAGAATGATATGCATCATCACATGAAACCTACAGTGGCTGAGAAATTGCCTCATTAGGACCAACACTAGACTGTCCACCTATAAAAAGAAGCAGCAAAGTATCATACATGTCTTTGGAGCTAACATATGTCTCCTTAGTACATGAAAGTAATGGCTGGGTATCATCTTCCACAAACACAACATCACGACTAACCAAAATGCGTTTAGTTTGTGGATCATACAAACGATAGCCTTTGCTTTCAAAACTGTACCCAACAAAAATACATTTTACTGCTTTATCATCCGATTTCCTACGATGTTGTGTAGGCACTAATGCATATGCCAGACAACCAAAAACACACAGATGAGAAACAGATGGCTTGCGACCATGCCAAGCCTCATATGGAGTGACACACTGTAGCACTTTAGTGGGACACTTGTTAAGTACATATTTTGCACAGATGATAGCCTCAAGCCAGAAACTATGTGGTAAAGCCTGACTCTTGACTATACACATCTCCATCTTCATGAGTGACCTGTTTTTCCGTTCAGCAACTCCATTTTGTTGAGGTGTATATGGCACTATACACCGATGTTTTATCCCATGTTTAGCCAGAAACGCATTAAAGTCAGACGACATATATTCCCCCCGATCAGAATGGAGGGTGCCCATTTTACATGCTGACAGATTTTCAGCCGAAAGCAAAAATTGTTTGTAGCACATAAACACTTCGGACTTTGCTTTGAGTGGATATACCCATGCATGCATGGAAAAATCATCAATGAAAGTCACGAAGTAAAGATAGTTTCCAAAAGAAGGTGTCTACATAGGACCATAGACATCACTATGTACAAGCTGTAATTTCTGAGTAGCCCGAACTGAACCATTTTTTTGGAAACGAATAATGCTGCATTTTGCCCAAAATTCAGCCTTGAGTGACATGTTTTCCGGGTGCCTCAAGTTTGGACAAAGAGGACACCATTTCTTATTTCTCCGGGCATAACAAACTAACAAAATTCAGATGACCAAAGCGTGCATGCCAAAGCTTTGCATCTAACATAGCCTGAGAATCATGAACTGCACATGCCGAATCATTCACAAATCTTTCATAGTATATAAGATTATACAACCCATGACATAAAATGCCAGAAACAATAATCATGTTGCCATTAGACATATCATGAACTGTACACTTGTCATCAACAAATTTCACAACCAAGACAATCTTGGCTAAAGACGAAATGGATAAGTGATTCTTCTTGATCCCTGGCACAGATAAAGCATCTGAAAAAGTGAAAGAACTACCATAAGCAGTAGTCAGAATGATCTTAGCAACTTCCATGAGAGGATACGAGGAGTTGTTGGCGCATGTGATAGTATTCCCTATAGGGGCAGGCTCAAGTGAAGTGAAGAAATTATGCTGCAAGGAAATATGTTTGGTTGCCCCACTATCAAAATATCAAACATCTCAGTCTACTACATACATACACTCATGAGAAGATGGGTCAAAACTGCAAATAGTAGCAAATGCCCATTCTTCATTTTGCACAAGATTAACAGAATTTATTTTTGGTGTAGAGGCCTCTGCAACAACCATTCTGGCCTCTCTCTTCTTTGCCTCTTTAGCAGCCAGTTTTGGAAAACTCTTAATGACATGATTATTTGCTTTACAGTATTTGCAAAACAATTTCTGCTTTTCTGATTTCTTCTCATCTTTGTCTTCTTTCTTGGAATGTGCAACATTTCTAGATTTCTGCTTACTAGAAGAAGAGCTCCATTTTCCTTTGCCCTTCTGACTATCCAGGAAAGCTTGATCTTCAACACACATAATGGACCTGTTCTGCCTAGACCGATCTTCCTGCAATAGAACATAACTAATTCTTCAAATGACAGGGCATTTGGATTGCCTTTCATCATCAAACAAAGAGTAGAAGCAAAACTCTGATATGAGTCAGGAAGACCATTTATAAGAATCTGCACAAGTGAATTATCAGGAAGGACTTCATCTGGAGAAATCAATTGTTCCTTCAAATCCTTGATCTTTGTCAGAAAAGTGTCCATAGAATCACCTTCATTCATGTGCTCACTCTCCAACTATTTTTGGCGGTAAGCAACATGAGCCTCATTCGGAGCCTAGTACAACTTGTTAAGTGTATCCCAAGCATCCTTAACTGTCTTGCAAGAGAGAATGTGCGGAATCATGGCACGTTTGATAGACAAGGCTATCAATGCATCTGTTTGAGCATCTCTACCATCCCAGCAGATTTCCTCTATAGTAGGTGCAACAAAAGCCACGACATGAACATGAATCTACAGAATATCACCATCTTCAACACCATCTCCATCAACTCTAGTACCTGTATTTGCAGTACCTGTATTCACACGTGTAATAGGAATTCTTTCAACACCCTGCACAATATTCCATAGCCTTTTGCGACCAATACATGATGCATCAGATAAGCCCACAATGGGTTATTAGTACCATCCAACTTATCCTCAACAATGAACATACAAAATACATCACTACTTTCAGCCATGGCCATTGACTAGAACACCCTGATGTAGAAAAATGACTGTATTTGAAAAAGTTGAGCAGAACTACCCTGAAAAACGGGTTCTGCTAAACCTATAGTAGACTTTGAGATGCTTATACTGGCAAACCAAAACCTGTATATATCTTTGGCACAAAAAGATGAAATAGCCTACACAAGCACTGCGATAGTGCATTTAGAGGCCGAAATGAGCTCAGGTCGCAATTTTGGCATCACACAACAAAGCTGTTTTGATCTCTGAGACACCCCGAGTATGCTCACCAAATTTCATGTGATTCTGAGACTACAACTGGAGAGATGTAGATGATGCCCTAGATGAAGCGACGACCTGCTCTGATACCAATTGTTGGAGTTAGATGTCTGTGGAAGCATGTGAACAACACAAGGAAGAAGAAGAAGAAGCTCGGAGCTCAACACACAATACTAAATGTATTACACTAGAATGTACAAAGATAAGTAGCCCATTAGGGCACTATGCGTATATACAAGCTAGGGGAAAAAAACCTCCTAAAGAGGGAAAAAAGTGCCCCCATGTTCCTAGAGTGTTCACACACATCACTACGTAAACATATGAACACTTTATACCAGGCAAGGAATGAGGCTCGTGTTGCCTACCTAAAAAACAATTGGAGAGTGAGCAGATGAATGAAGGAGATTCTATGGATAGTGTTTTGACAAAGATCAAAGATTTGAAGGAGCAATTGATTTCTGCTGATGAAGTCTTGCTTAACAGTTCATTTGTGTAGATTGTTCTGAATGGTCTTCCAGGTTCATATTAAAGTTTTGCTTCTATTCTTTGATTGATGATGAAAGGCAATCCAAATGCCTTAACATTTGAGGAGTTAGTCTCTCTTCTTTTGTAGGAAGTTCAGTCTAGGTAGAACAGGTCCATTATGTGTGTTGTAGATCACGCTCTCTTGGCTAGTCAGAAGGGCTAAGGTAAATAGAGCTCATCTATTAGTAAGAAAAAATATGCTAATTCTGCACAATAAAAGAAGGATAATAGAGGTGAAAAGAAAACAAAAAAAAAAACTATTTTGCAAATTCTACAAAGTAAATGAGCAGTTCATAAAGAGTTGTTCAAAATTGCTTGCAAAAGAGGCAAAGAAAAAAGATGCTAGAATGGTTGTTGCAGAAGCCTCTATACCCAAATCAGAGTTTACAAATCTCGTGCATAATGAAGAATGGGTGTTTAGTATTGTTTTTAGTTATGAACCATCTTCTCATGAATAGTGTATGTCTACAATAGACTTGAATGTTTGGTACTTTGATAGTGGGGTAACCAAACATATTACCTTGGAACATAATTTCTTCACTTCACTTGAGCCTACCCCTAGAGGGAATACTATCACATGTGCCAACAACTTCTCTTATCCTATCATGGGGGTTGGTAAGATCATTCTGACTACTACTGATGGTAGTTCTTTTACATTGTTGGATGCTTTAATTGTGCCAGGGATCAAGAAAATCCATTATCAGTTTCAACATATGAGGCTATTATGTGTGTAGCATATGTATTTAATAAGTGTCCCACTAAAGCATTGCAGTCTATCATTGGATATGAGGCTTGGCATGGTTGGAAGCCATCTGTTGCTCATTTGCATGTCTTTCATTATCAGGCATATGCATTAGTGCTTGAACAACAATGTAGGAAATTGGATGATAAGGCAGTGAAATGTATATTTGTTGGGAACAATTCTGAAAGCAAAGGCTATCATCTATATTATCCATACTCTAGAAAAATTGTGGTTAATCGTGATGTTGTTTTTATGGAAGATGCAATTCAAGCATTACTTTCATGTACTAAGGGAGACGTCAATTAGCTCCAAAGATTTTTATGACACCTTGCTGACTCTTTTTTTAGGTGGACAGTCCAGTGCGCATCCAAATGAGGCAATTTCTTAGCCTTTGCATGTTGCACATGATGATGTAGATCATTCCATTTCTAATGCAAATTCACATGATTGACTTGTTGATGAGAGGATTAATATAGAGGAGGCAAAGACTATGCCTAAATGGCTGGTGCACAATTTGTGAGATAGCAAATTAGATGCATCTCTATCATATTGTACTATTTCAGGCTCTCATAGTGCTTCTTTTGCATCAAATTGCTATGCTATGGCTGTCTATAGTCTTTTTGATGAGAATGAGTCTATTTTGTTTGATGAAGCACAAAATTTAAAAAATTGGATGGCTGTTATGCAATAAAAAAAAAGTGGTACTAGTCGATCTTTATGTGATTTGCCTCCTAAGAAGAAGAACATTGGCACTAAGTGCGTATACAAGCTAAAGCATAAGCCTGATGCAACAATTGACAGGTATAAGGCTAGGCTTGTTGCAAAAGGTTATGCTCAAGAAAGAGGCATTGATTTTGATGAGATGTTTGCTCCTACATGTCGAATGACTACTGTTCACAGCAGCTGTGCACTTGCAGCTTGTTGGGGATTCTTGGACGAGAAGGAGTTTGAGGGTTTGTAGGAGAAAAAGAAAAGAACAGGGAGGAAATAATCTTGACAACTTCTTGCAGAAGCACACCTTAAATCTTAAGTTTTGATTACAATAGAACAATTACACTGTTTAACACACCCGAGTTCATACTTCGGGGCACAAATTACAGGGAATGCTCAATCACAAAAGACCTATTATCCCAAAGTCTTCCAGCAGCCGGCCTCTTCTGCACCCGTCCTCCACTTGCTCCAAGCTTCTCTTTGTGCACACCTTGCACCAAGCTTCCACCAAGCGGAGAGATGAATACCTTTGCGGCCTGATCACGGCAAGAGACCTTGTGATCCTTGGGGTCTAGCTTCTCACTCCCCGCATTCTTCCTTTGCCACTCTTCTTGTACTCTTCACTTCCAACTCTCTGTGTTGTCGCACACTGGTGACTCTTCACTTCTTTTCTTGCTTCTACTTGAACTCCTCTCTCTGCTTACTCTCAATGTGTGTCCCCCAGAATAGCCTTTGCCTTTCTTTCTGAATGCGCCGGTCCCGTGACCTCTAACTGCAATAGACTCTTGGGCTTCCTTTGATGTCCCAAGATTGCCTTTTCAGGTGGCGGCCAACGACTCATCCCTTTGTCCTTTAGTGACTTTGAACCAAAAACAAAAATTTGATTGGGTGGCGATATTCCCACGTGCATACCCGGCCGCTTCACGTACCTTTACCTTTTCCCTTTTAATTCTTCACTTTTGTACCCAAGAGGGGTTCACCTGGACCCTCCACATTACTTTAAAAACACCCTTTGACCTTAAGGGAATTTAGAAAATACTTCTGCAATATTGCCAAATGAACAATTAAAAGTCCTCTTTTTATGACAATTGAGGGTGCACTACCGTGCACTTTGACCCTTGAATTTAACTTTGACCTTGACTTTCCGGTTTCGATCTTGCCAGGGCTCAACACAGCTCATCATGGTGGGAATGTACATCAGTTGGACATTAAAAAAACATTTCTAAATGGCACCTTGCATGAAGAAGTGTATGCTTAGCCCCATGGGTTTGTGCAAAAAGGGCATGAAAAGAAAGTGTGCAGGTTGAAAAAGGCATTATATGGTTTGAAGCAAGCATCACATGATTGGTATGAAAAGATACATGCCTGTTTGATTGCACATGGTTTTGAGAATAGTCCAATTGAGAGGAACTTATATGTTAATCATGAAATGATGTGTTTTTTATCATTGTGCTCTATGTTGATGACATTCTACTCACCGGCCCTAATGAGAAGGATATTGTTGAATTTAAGGCTGATTTGCATGCCTCATTTGAGATGTTACATTTGGGGCATTTGCATCATTAATTGGGCATTTAGTTTATGCAAGTTGATGGTGGAATAGCTTTGTGTCAAACAAAATATATTGATACATTATTGCAACGTTTTGGCCTTGAAGATTGCAAACCTATTGCCACTCCTATGGAGATAGGTTTACAATTGAGTCTTCATGATGCTGGAGATGCATTTGATGCTGTTCTCTATTAGCAGGGTGTTGGATGCTCGATTTACTTATGCATTGCTTGGCCAAATATTTAGTTTTTTATCTCACAGATAAGCAAGTTTATGCATTGCCTAGGTGTCAAGCACTGTCACACAGTTAAGTGCATCTTTTGCTACTTGAGTGGCACCTAGATACTTGGATTGTTTTATCCCAAGGGGATGACTACCACTAAATTTACATGCTTTTTTTGACTTGAAATGCCCTGGTTGCTATGACACTTGTGTGTCCAGTGTTATTTGCTTCATGCTTGGTAGCTTAGGCATATCTTTGTTGAGCAAGAAGCAACCTACTATGGATACTTCTAGTTGTGAGGCCGAGTATAAGGCAGCTTTCACAATCACTATTGAGCATGTGTGACTCAGGAACCTTATGGCTAATTTGGGTGTTGGTTAGTCTTTTGCCACCACCATCTTTACTCAAAGTCAGAGCGCATCAAAAGTCGCAAGGAACCCTATGTTCCATGCTCATAGTAAGCACATTGAGGTGCACTATCATTATGTTAAGGAGAGGTTCTTTGTTGGAGAGATCAGGTTGGCATATGTGCCCACATAGGAGAACATTGTAGACCTTTTCACAAAGGCTCTGCCTAGGAAGAAGTTTGAAGCTTTTCAAAAAGCTTTGGGCTTACTTTCTTTTGTGGATTGATTCCACATAGCTTGGCACTTCCTTATACATGAGTTTCAGCTCCTCATTCATTGCATCACTCCAGGGGGATTTGTTGATATTTTTATAGTGATGTGTGTGAACAGACTAGGACTACTAGGGAACATTTTTCCCTCTTGAGGAGGCTCCCCCCCAGCTTTTATATATGCCTATAATCCTTGTGGGTCACTTATCTTTTTACATTCCCTTGGTAATACATTAAGTATTGTGTGTTGCGCTCCAAGCTTCCTTTTCTTCCTTGTGTTGTTCACATGCTTCCATAGACCTAAAACTCTAACAATTTTTGACCGATATTAGGCTAATTTCTATGACACTCATGTTGAGGGAATTATCTCAACCCCTATGCAATGAAAAAGCATGAATGACCTCCATAGGTACCCTTCTCTGACCTCTGCACACCAAAAATGCTCTTTCTTAGAGCCTATGCAGAGACCTCTAACGATATTTTGTACACCTGTAGTAGAAACCAAAAGCTTTCCAAAAAAAGAAAAATTCACTCCAAATGGATGCTTACACAATGTGACACAACATCCACAAGATGTGCTAGTTGAATGCTCACAACTGCTAGTCAAACAGATACCTCTCTTCACTCTAGCACAATTTTCTCAGCAAATATACAAAGAATGAGTCTCAAAATTGATTTAAGTTTATAGTAGTCTAAGGGCTATCCAATGACACCAAAAGCATTGCAAATGGATAAATAGAGAAGGCGAACCAGCCCTTACAACTCATAGCAAAATAGTTCCAACACAACCTCCACATAAACAGAGATATCAATCACCCAACTTCACTAAAATAAAGGTTTCTCAAAAAATACTCATAAAATGCTCTAGACAATAGGTGAGATTAAAATAGACTCCAATAGCTATCCAATGAAATACGAATCATATCAAATTGATACATAAAGAGGGAGAAACAATGCTAACAACTTAGGGATAGAGAGTTGCAACATTGCCTGTGCACACACATAAATATGCCTACTCAAAGAAAATAAATAAGCAAAGCAAGGGGCTAGCTTAAGCAAGGGGCTAGCTCAAGCAAGGGGCTAGCTTAAGCAAGGAGATAACTCAAGAAAGGGGCTAGCTTAAGCAAGGGGCTTACTTATTACAACTCCAGAGTTTAGTGCTCACTCTAAATGAACCAAAACTCCAAGAAGATGGCCCAAAAGAAGCTGGGATACATGCTACTTTTATAGTGAGAAGTGTGCCCCTAAAATCTAGGAATTATCTTTCCAAATCAGCCTCCTAAATTAGAGCACTCAATTGAGATGACTTGGGGAGTGGTTGATTGACTTTTCTTGATGTATTCTTGTGGCTTTTTGCTTCCTTAGATTGCTCCACATGTCCATTATTGTTTTCCCATGAATTGTTTTCTTGAAGCTTGACTTTTAACACTTCCCCTGAAGTTCTTCATCTTCGTCTAAGCTCCTTCATGTTTATGCATTGCTTGAGCTTTGAAATCTTCATTCCATCCAAAGCCTTTGTAAATATGTCACCAACTTGGTCCTTGGTACCAATATGATGTACTGAAACTTCTTTGGACATCACATTTTCCCTTATGAAGTGACAGTGCACTTCAATGTTCTTGGCTCTAGCATGATAGATAGGATTCGATGCTAGATGAATGCTACTCATATTGTCACAAAAGATTGGATATGTGTCAACCTGTGAATTAAGCTCCATAAATAACTTCTTAATGCACATTAGCTCACATGTGAATTGATCCAAAGCTCCATACTCAGCCTCGATGGAAGATAATGCCACTGTGGGTTGCTTATTTGAAATCCATGAAATTGTCTTGCTACCGAGCATGACGAGCTAGCCACTGGTACTCCTTCTATCTTCCTTTGAATTGGTCCAATCCACACTAGAGTAAGATTCAGCCTACATATCATCATCAAATGAGTAGAAAAATCCTTCATTTATAGTGGCCTTGAGATATTGTAACATTCTTCTTATAGCTTGCAAGTGTGTAGTCGGACTATGCATAAACTATGATAACACTCCAACTCCATATGCTATGTCAGGCCTAGCTATTGTGGCATAATTGAAAGAGCCTAAAATAGATTGATACAAAGTTACATACTCTAATGGTTCTCCATCAATGGAGCTTACCTTTTCATTAACTTCCATGGGATTTGAAATAGGCTTGCAATGTAGCATCCCAAACCTCTCAAGTAGGTGTAGAATATACTTCCTTTGTATGAGCATAATACCTTCTTCTTTGTAAACAACTTCAATGCCAAGAAAATACCTAAGAACTCCAAGATTAGAGATCCTCAACTCCTTTCCAAGCTTTGCCTTGATCTCCTCAATGCCCTTTGTATCATTACTTGTAATGATAAGATCATCTACATACACACACATGTAGACTACAATTTCTCCTCTTTCTTTGATGAAGAGAGATGGATCCGCCTTGCATTGATTGTAACCACATTTGATCAAATGGTCCACCAATTTTTGGTTCCAATCCCGTGGACCTTGATTTAGGCCATAAAGTGTCTTCTTTGACCTAAAAACATGATGTGGAAACTTTTATGAAAAAAACACAGTGGTTGCTTTATGTATACCTCTTCCTCCAAGTCTCCATTGAGAAAGGCATTCTTGATATCCAAGTGGAAGAGCTTCCATCCTTTGATTGCAGCCATTGCAATGAGTTTCATAATGGTGCTCATCTTTTCCACAGGGTTGCATGTCTCTTCAAAGTCCACTCAATAGGTTTGTGCAAAACCCTTGGCCACCAATCTTGCTTTGAACCTAGATATAGATCCATACGAATTCCTCTTTACTTTATACACACACTTATTACCTATTACCTTCATGTCTCCTTCTTGGGCACGAGATTACATGCTTGATTCTTGTCAAGCACTTCAATCTCTTTTTGCATTGCCTCTTTCCATTCGGTGTACTTGCTTGCATCTTCATAACAATCGGGCTCATGATCTTCTACTATTTTTTTCGTATATGCATAATGATTTGCCATGTAAGTAACTAAACCTTTGAGTTGGATACTTAACCCTAGAAGACTTACTTTCTTCATCTTGGGTACTTGATCTCTTTCTTTGATGTGGCTTCTTTCTCTATCATGTGTCCATCATCTTCAATTTCATTACGTTCTTCATCAAACTCCACCAATGTTGCTTTGGCTTTGTTGATTGATTGTGCTTTATAGCTTGATGAAGATATCCCCTTCCATGGTGAGCTTGAACTATCTTCATTGATGGAACTTCTTGGGCCACTTAGCTCTAAGTCAATTTGTTCGTCATCATGTCCATGCTTTTCTTGTTCATATTCTTGCATACAATCATACTTCTTATACCAAGGGAGTAGCTCATCAAATGCTACATCCCTTGATATCCTTAGGTCCTTTGTGTTTGAATTTAAGCACTTGTAACCTTTATGATCATTGGAATATCCTAGAAACACACACTTTTTTGCCTTTGGTTGTACCTTGTGCCTCAATTCACTTGGCACATGTACATATCAAGTACATCTAAATATCTTCAAGTGGGAAAGATCACGTTTCTTAACATAATAGGCTTGATATGGTGTCAATCCATGGATCCATGAGGTAGGATCCATATTCATAAGATACATGGCAGTATTTGTCGCATCACTCCAAAACATGTTAGGTACATTCATCTTGTTAAGCATTGCTCTAGCGATCTCCGCAATGTATCTATTCTTTCTCTCTACTACCCCATTTTTTTGGGTGTGTACCTACATGTTACTTGCCTCTTGATGCCTTGATCCCATAAGAAATCAGAAAACGCATTGGAGAAATATTCTCCCCCTCCATCAGATCTTAGCTTCTTGATATATGTATCTATTGATGGAGACCTTCAAATCCCCCATGTCAAATCTACCTTAACTTAAGAATACCTCTATGTCAAGTATAGCAAGACTTTACATCAATTACTTCACATCTTTCCAAGTTCAAGACTAAAGTATACGTCCTTCTTCAATTTTTGAACTTTTGTTCTTCTTCAATAGTCTACCTCAAGATTCAACTTCATTACGTGCAAATTTCATAGATTTTAATGCTCCAAATTACATAATAATCTTTATATGATCCTTGAAAAACCTTGAAATACAATAAACCCTTTGATTAGATTAATTAAAAAATTTTATTAATCACTAAGATTAAAAGTATGTTTGAAATTGATGTTAAAAAATGGCGACTTTGGCATAGGTGGCTTCCATCTCTCTCAAATTAGATTTGTAGTGCTTAAACACAAAAACCTTTACATGAATCACTAAGAGCTAAGCAAAACATTAATCAATAAGATGCACCATTTTTGAGTCTGCACTTTAGATAATTGACATATGGATGTTCCTATGAATCATACACACACTATGAGAGGAATTAGGACATGCAAATTTAACCATAGCTTGGTTTACTGTTGCATTAGATCTGTGTACAAGGATTTCTAATCCACATGATCATCTTGAGAGATATATGAACTAGAATGAGCTCTAATTCTATAGATTTTTCCTTCTACACTTCTACCTCTTCTATGATAATGATCTCTCTTAATTTTTACAATCATAATTGACTTATATAGTCATGAATTCGCAAGTGGATCATGACTAGTACATTGTTATTCACTTGATTTATTATTAATATAACTATAATACACTAATTAAGTACTACAAGAGTTCCTTTGATGTATCTTAGCACTCTTTGTACTACAATCCAATGAGTTTTCTTTGGACAATGCATGAATTGTGACAAAACTTCAACTACATATGAAAGATCTAGTTTTCTCAAGGTAGCATAAAACAGACTTCCTACCAAACTTTGATACATCTTCATGTCTTTGAACGCTTCACCTCCATACCTACTTAGCTTATGATTTACCTCCAATGGGGTTGTTGAGATTTTGCAATTTTCCGTGTTGAACTTTAACAAAAGATGCTTCAAGTACGCTTCTTGTGTAACATACACTCCATATTAAGGGTAAATGATCTCCATGCCTAGGAATAAGGATAAATTTCCCAAGTCAGTTATCATGAACTCCTTCTCCATTTGCTTCTTGAGCTCTTGAATTCCTTTGGTATCTGTACCTGTAAGTATAATATCATCAACATAGATACAAATGTACATATACCCATCTTCACTTGCTTTGACTATCAAGCTACTATCTACCTTTGATGCTTGATATCAAGGTTCATTTAGGAAATTCACAAGTCTGTGGTTCCAAGCGCTTGGGGCTTGCTTCAAACCATACAAAGATCTTTTAGGCTTACACACACAATCTGATCCATTTGGATCTTTGAAACCTTCTGGTTGGCCCATGTATACTTCATCTGCAATGTATCCATTTAGAAAAGAATTTTTAACATCCAATCTTCCATCCTTTGCAAGCTGCAATAGCTATCAGTGTTCTAATTGTAGACATTTTAGCCAATAGGACTATAATTTTCATCATAGTCCACACCTTGTGTCTGAGCACATCCTTTGACCAATAGTCTAGCTTTATATATAGACACCTTTCCATCTGCAAACTTTTTTGTTTTATACACCCATCTACATCCAATTACCTTCTGATTCCTTGGTCTTGCTACCAAGTCCATGTATCATTCTCAAGTAGAGCATCATGCTCTTCTTTCATTGCTTTTTTCTCAATTCTCTTTACCTTTAGCTTTTGCACAGGTTGATGAATGTTCATCTATCTTCAATTTGCACTCCTTAAAGTCTCTACCTCATCATGCTTTGGATCAAATCTTGGTCTATCGTCATCTCCATCTTTATCATAACTTTCATCTTCATATAGTTGCATCTTTGATTTTCCTTTTCTTGTCTCCATCACTTCTTCAAAAATCTGCATGAATGTTATTTGAACGTTTATACCATGTCTTTTGTTCATCAAATGCCACATCTTTAGAAACAAGAAATTGATTTGTGGATGGAATCCACAACATGTAACCCATTTTTTTATCATCATATCCTATGAAGACATACTTCTCTACTTTAGGTTCTAGCTTATGTCTCAATTGAGATGCAACATAAGCATATGCCAAACATCAAAATATTTTACAATGATCAAGAGTAGATTTCTTACTCCACCATACTTCATAAGGGTTATACCATCCAAAGCTTTACAAGGTAACCTATTTATAGTTATTTTGTTAACAACTTCTGGCTATAAGTAATTATGGCAATCCTTCTCCTTCATCAAGATCTAGAAAATTCCACGTGTTCTATTCCTCCTTTTTGCAACTCCATTTTGTTGAGGAGACTACCTGTAGGTTACTTATTTTTTTATGCCTACATTCCATTAGTCATTAAATTCTTTGGAGAAATACTCTCCGCCTCCATCTGATCTCAATCTTTTGAGCTTTTGTCCTGTAATCCTCTCTGCATATACATGATAATGTTTAAATGTATTAAACACTTTAGATTTTTCCTTGATCATAGAGAGTGTGATCCATCTTGTTGCACCATCTAGAAACAAAACATAATATTTGGATCCATGGATACTATAATCCTTTGAAGGACCCCACAGATTTATGTGAATTAGTTCAAGCTTGTTTGTATGCATAAATCCCTGCTTATTATACGATTTTTTGTGTGCTTTGTTGATATATTTAGGTAGTGATATGTGTGAACACTGTAGGACCGTCGGGGCACTTTTTTCCCTTTTTAGGAGGTTTTTTTCCCCGACTTGTATATACGCCTATTGCCCTAATGGACTACTTATCTTTGTATATTCTATTCAGTATTGTGCATTGTGCATACTGCATGTTGTGCTCCAAGCTTCTTCTTCTTCCTTGTGCTGTTTGCATGCTTTTGCAGACGTCTAACTCTAACAATTGGTATCAGAGCAGGTGACCACTTCATCTAGGGTGTCATCAGTCACAGTCTCAGAATTGTACGAAATTTGGTGAGCATACTCAGGCTGTTTCAGAGATCAAAACGGCTTCACTCTGTGGTGCCGAAGTCACGATCTAAGCTCATTTCAACCTCCGAACGCACTATCGCAGCACTTGTGTAGGCTATTTTGTCTTTTTATGTCAAAGATATATACAAGTATTGGTTCGCTAGTATAAGTGTCTCAAAGTCTGCTATAGGTCTAGTAGAACTCGTTTGGGTAGTTCGATTCAACGTTTTTAGATACAATCATTTTTTTGCATCAAGGTATTTTAGTCAGTGGCCATGGCTGACAGAAGTGATTTATTTTGTATGTTGGCTATTGAGGATAAGTTGGATGGTACGAATTACCCATTGTGGGCTTATATGATGTGTCATGTATTGGTTACAAAAGGACTATGGAATATTCTGCAGGGTGTTGAAAGACATTGTCGAAAGGATTTCATCACTCCGACCCGCATTCAGAAAAATTAAAAGTTTTCTTCTATATTGGTCATCTCAAAACTCTTAAGGTATCTTTGATATGATTTATTGAATTGAAATAGGCTCTCTTTTTTAGTATTTGCAGGCTGAAAAAGATGGTGTGCATTAAGCAAGAACATCTAATTGAACAAGACGAAGTGAATGTGCAAAACTTCATATATAGGAATGTGTGGATGCCCTTAAGTGCACCTAATCTGAAGGGTTATGGGAGTATCAGATTAGGATGTTTCTTTGAATATAAGTATACATCTAGCGATGGCCTAAATGTGCATGATTATAATGTTTTGATGTATCTTTGCTCTAGTGTTGCTTCAAGAAACATTCTCAAAGATAGCTAGAAAGGTAAAAAAGATTGAACTTGATATTTCTTCAAGTGATATATATCAATTTAACCCACATAAGTTCTAAGAAAAAGTAGCTGATAGGTCTAACCCACATAGGTCTAACATGCTATAGAAAAAGCAGCTGATACGCTTGACCATATGTTTGAAAATGGAGTGAACCTAAATGAATTTATTCATACGTTTAAACTTGTTATGGCTAATGATAATGGTGAACTCGCCTATAGAACTATAAAAAAATATGCGTATGCATATGTCAATGAATATGTGTATGTGTTGTGTGCTAAAATAAGTATGAGAGTGCATACGTAAGTGAGGTCGTGTGTGTGAGGAGTTGTGTGTGAGTTTGTGTGTGTCTACATATGTGTGTCTACAAATTTTGGAGGCTCTTGGGTCGCTGGATATTTACACTCTTGGAGGGGAGCTCTGATTAGAGAACAACGTGAGAGAGCGGAGGAATGTGTTGATTTAGGGGGCATGAACGCTGATAAGGAGAGAGAAGGAGTTGCTGTTGTTCGATGTGCATAGAAGAACATACATTTTGGCTCTCAATAGCTATGTACAAAGAGATGGATGATGATCGGTGAGTTGTTCACTCAACCAGATGAAAGGGAGTTGCTAAAGACTATGCAAGAGAGCTATCAAAATCAAGAACGCTGAGTAGTCATCTGATCAAAGATACGAAGAAGGTAGAAGCTTTTTTTTTGGTCTGATCAATTCATGGATGAAGTAGCAAAATGATCAAAATGTATGGAACGTCTTTTGCCATGGATTTTCTTGACATCAAATGTGCGTATGAGACTCTGTAACTCGTTTTCTCTATCAAGCTTTCTAAAATAAATAGTTACAATGTACTAGCTCCCCTACACGTCTTTGTATATACTTATATGGAGCATTTACATGTTTATCTGAGGAATGGGTGTTACATGTTCTGCTATTCTGCCTATGCCCTTGCAAGATCAAATCCACTTTGATCAAGATTTGTGCAGTTGGAGTTGAGCCAAACAATTATTTAGCAAGGTTTTTTTTTTATGTTCATTCATGCTCATCGTATTTTATTCATGCTTTAAATGCTGTATGAATTTGATATAGCTAGAAATCTTCAGAAAGAATACTGCAAGTTCGAATGTTTGCTGAATACACGGAAGGTTGAAGCTTCAATCATCTTGTATATTCGAAGTTCTACAGAGGAATTGAAAGCCAGGAGTGATATTTCTTTGCTAGGATTTATTTGCAGTATTATTATTTTTTGCTTATCTTCATAATGCTATACTTTTGATCATTGTTCATTTTACTCATAGTAAATCTAAACATCACTCTCTTTGTTGAATAATACTTGAATGTCTTGGAAGTGAAGTTTGATGAAACATAGAATGAGCGTTGAATGTTGCCATCGATTGACTCCATTTTTGAATATTTGTTGCAGTGCATTAGTGAATATAGGCAATAATTTACTATTAAACTTTGAAAAAGGTTGTCACAAGAGTTTACTACCTTTGTGCATTATAGTCTATACAACGATCTTCACAGAAGAAAGTTTTAGCAGACACGAGAATGTCCATATTGCTTGCATAGTAATTGCTATATTTATATATATCGAGATATTCGATAATACTAGAGTAGATGAACGGATGAGGTATTTTAGTCACCGGCCATGGTTGAAAGCAATGATGTATTCTGTATGTTGGCTATTGAGGATAAGTTGGATGGTACCAACTACCCATTATGGGCTTATATGATGCGACATGTATTGGTTGCAAAAGGACTGTAGAACATTGTGCATGGTGTTGAAAAACATCCTATCACACCTATAACTGTTATAACTGCAGGTACTGAAGCTGATGCAAAAGGTGTTGAAGACGATGATATTCTGCATATTCCTGTTTGTGCTGCGGTTTCTACTGCACCTATTGTAGTGCAAATTTGCTAGGATGACAGAGATGCCCAGGCACATGCATTGATAGCTTTGTATATCAAACGTGCCATTATTCCTCACATTAGCTCTTGTAGAACAGCTAAGGATGCTTGGGATACACTTACCACATTGTACTAAGCTAGGAATGAGGCTCGTGTTGCTTACCTCTGAAAACAGTTGGAGAGTGAGCACATGAATGAAGGTGATTCGATGGACAGTTTTCTAACAAAGATCAAAGACTTGAAGGAACAATTGATTTCTGCTGATGAGGTTATACCAGGTAGCTCACTTGTGCAGACTGTTCTGAATGGTCTTCCTGATTCATATCTGAGTTTTGCTTCTACTCTTTGGTTGATGATGAAAAGCAATCTGAATGCCTTGTCATTTGAGGAGTTAGTCTCTGTTCTGTTGCAGGAAGATCAGTCCAGGCAGAAGAGGTCCATTATGCGAGTTGCAGATCAAGCATTCCTAGCTAGTTAGAAGGGCAAAGGAAAATGGAGCTCTTCAAGTAGTAAGCAAAAATCTGCTAATTCTGCACAATTGAAGAGGGAAGACAAAGATGAAAAGAAATAAAAAAAGCAGAAATTGTTCTGCAAGTACTGTAAAGGAAATGATCATATCATAAAGAACTGTCCAAAATTGGCTGCTAAAGAGGCAAAGAAGAAAGAGGCTAGAATGGTTGTTGTAGAGGCCTCTACACCAAAAACAGATTCTGTTAATCTTGTGCAGGAAGAAGAATGGGCGTTTACTACTGTTTGCAGTTTTGACCCATCTTCTCATGAGCAGTGCATGTTTGCAGTAAACTCAGATGTTTGGTACTTTGACAGTGGGGCGACCAAACATATTACCTCGCTGCGCAGTTTCTTCTCTTCACTCGAGCCTGCCCCTACAGGGAATACTATTACATGCACCAACAACTCCTCTTATCCTATTATGGGAGTTGGTAAGAGCATTTTGACTACTGCTGATGGTGGTTCTTTCACTTTGTCAAATGCTTTGTTTGTGCCAGGGATAAAAAAAAATATGTTATCAGTTTTTGCATTAGCCAAGATTGGCTTGGTTGTGAAATTTGTTGATGACAGGTGTACAGTTCATGATCTATCAAATGGTGACATGATTATTGCTTCTGGCATTTTATGTCGTGGGCTATATAAGCTCATAGACTATGAAAGATCTATAAGTGATTCGGCATGTGTAGTACATGATTCTCAGGCTATGTCAGATGCAAAGCTTTGGCATGCACACTTTGGTCATCTAAATTTTTCTAGTTTTCTACCCCTGCAGGGGTGGAATGGTTTTGTGTCAAACGAAATATATTGACACATTCTTGCAGTGTTTTGGCCTTGAAGATTGTAAACCTATTGCCACTCCTATGGAGACAGGTTTACGATTGAGTCTTTATGATGCTAGAGATGCATTTGATGCTGTCCTCTATTAGCAGGCTATTGGGTGCATGCTTTACTTGAGTCAATATAGAATATTCTTTGGTCTTCATTTTTTGCTTCATGTGTAGTAGTCATGATTAGAGTTGAATCCTCCTTTTGTTTTGATGCATAGTTGTAGTAGGTGTTGCTGTAGGATTGACTTTGGAAGTTTCTTCCACCTCCTCTACCATATGTATTCCTACCACCTCTACTTCTGAAGTTACCTCTCTGATTTCTTCTTCCTCTACCTCTTTGATTGTAGTTTTGATTGTAATTGCCATTGTTCTGATTATTATGCCAACATTCATTTTCCAGGTGATTTGTTTTACCTCAAATACAACAATCTCTGCCATTGTCTTTATTCTTTCCACCTCTTCCTCTACTTCTACTATTTCCTTTATCTCTAGTAAAATTAGCTTGACTCGAGGTGCCTTCTTCTTCATTTGATTGTTGCTTGCCCTTAGCATTCTTCTTCTTGTCCTTTGAATACATGAATTGACCTGCACTTTTCTCATTCTCAAATTTAATACCCTGTTCAAATGTTAGCATGTGCCCTAACAATTGATTTAGATATGGAGTGAAGTGATCTAATGATAATTCAGTGAACAATATGAAAGGTTTCCACCTTTCATCTCCTTTTAGTCCTATAAGGATTTGTCTTACCAATTTATATTCTTCAATGTCTTCATCAACTGCAGCTAAGCAATCTACAATATCTTTCATCTTTGTTACATAATCAAAAATTTATTATGAAGCTTTCTTTTTGAAAGTTGTAAATTTTGCCCATAGTGAGGCCTTCCTAGACTTAGTTGTATTTTGGAAATGTTCCTTCAAGGCATTCCATATATCAGTTGCACTCTCTATCCCTCTCATGTGTGGCAAGAGATAGTCATTGATTGCCATGTAGATAATGGTCCTTGCTTGAGCATCTTTCTTCATCCAAGTCTTTAAATCTGCAAGCTCTTCCCTACTTGGAAGACTGGAATCTTTAAACTCTAGCTTTTCTTCTTCTCCTATGATGTATACCATAAAATCTTTGCCCATAATATGAGCTTCCATTCTCATAGACCATGCTTGATAGTTTTCTCTATCAAGCTTCTATATCTGGATGCTTTCTCCCATCCTTCAATTGCCTGTGATAAGAAATAACTCTTTAATAGTTAGAGACTTACCTTTCAAGTTAATTCTTCACTTCTTATGATGCTTTTGAGTTTCGTTTGTATCACTCTAAAGTTCTTTTGCAAAACTTTAGCCTTCCAATCCTTTCTTTAACTCCAATTTGAAAATCTGCAATATTCATGACTTTTTTCTTCAATCTTTTGACTTGATGTTCTTCTCTAGCTCTAATACCACTGATAGAGAGCTTAAAATCCCCGATTTCAAATATACCTTGACTTAAGAACACCTCTATGTCAAATGTAGACAAGACTTTACATCAATTACTTCAAATCTTTCCAAGTTCAAGACTAAAGTATTCCTTCTTCAATTTTTGAACTTCTGTTCTTCTTCAATAGTCTACCTCAAAATTCAACTTTATTACCTAAAAATATCATAGATTTTAATGCTCCAAATTACATAGGAATCTTTATATGATCCTTGGACAACCTTGCAATATAATAAACCTTTGATTAGACTGATTAAAACTTTGATTAATCACTAAGATCAAAAGTATGTCTGAAACTCATGTTCAAAATCTTTGACATAGGTGACTTCAATATCTAATTTCTCTCAAACTAAAACCCATTTTGCAAAATGATTTTGGAAATATCTTCCTTATCTATCAACTTAGATTTCTAGTGCTTAGATACAAAAACATTTACATGCATCAATGAAACCTAAGAAAAACATTGATCGATGAGATGCACCATTTTTGAGTCTACACTTCAGATAGCTGACATATGAATGTTCCTATGAATCATACACACACTATGAGAGGAATTAGGACATGAAATGTTAGCCATAGATTGATTTACTATTGAATTAAATCTGTACAAGGATTTTTGATCCACGTGATCATCCTTAGAGAAATATGAATTATACTGAGCTCTAATTCTACATATGTTTTCCCTCGACACTTCTACCTCTTCTATGATAATGAATTCTCTTAATTTCTATAGTCATAATTGACTTATATAGTCACAAATTCGTAAGTGGATCATAAAAAATACATTGTTATTCACTTGTGTATTATTAATGTAACTTTAATACACTAATTAGGATCCTCTTGAAGTGAATTAAGCTCAGTCATGTCTCATGCTTTCTATCCATTGCTTCCTTCATTCTTCTTGATCTTTATCTGCATCAAAATTCTCTTTATCTTTTTCCATACTCTTGATTGAATTTATTAACCTTCATAAGCACCAATTTGGGATTGGTCTGCACCAACACCTATTTCTTTCTCTACCATTTTTTATGAAATAAAACCAAACCATCCTTGTGAAATCATCTATAAAAAGTCTTTGGTTGGCCCCCACACATCTGTATGTATCAAATCCAATGGATTTTGGCTTATGCATCCACTCTTCTTGAATGGAAGTCTTGCTTGCTTCTCTAGTTGACAAGATTCACATAAACGCTTCATACCTTGTCCTTGGAAGTTTGGAAGCCCTTCAACTAGCCTATTGATTTTCATTTCCTTCATTCTTTGTATGTTGATGTGACCTATCATCTTGTGCCACAAGTCCAACTCTAAAATCTTCTTATTGCCATATGTGAAGCAGACATGTTGAGTGGAATGAGAATTCACCTCCAAGGTGAAGAGTCTCCCTAGCTTCCTTCCTCTTGCTATGACCTTGTACCCTTGCTTAGGGCTCTCCACAAAGCATCCAACCTTGTTGAACCTTACTTTGTAGCCGCTTTCTACCATTTTCCATATGGACATCAAGTTCTTTGTGATGGTAGGTACATGTAAGACATCCTTGAGACATCTTCCTTCCTCATCATCCAAAGCTACATCTCCAACCTGGGAGATCCAATGGGCTGTATCATCACCTATTTCTACATGTCCTTTACCTTTGGTTGCATGTAGATTAGTAAATCAAGAATCATTGCAACTCATATGGTTGCTACATCCACTATCAATATACCAAGTGTTATCTACTTTGCTTGATCCCATTCATCTACATCATCCATAGATTCCATTTTTTGAACTTGTAAAAGCATAATTACCTTGGCCTTTGTATGAAGAACCTTGATTTTAGCTCCTTTGGTTTCCTCCTTGGTAGCAATCTCTAGCATAGTGGCCAAAATTTCCACATATGTAATATCCTTTGCCATCTTGATTCCTGTTTTGTTGATGCCTTCCTCCTCTTCCTCTTGTTCTTCCTCTACCTCTTTGTAATGAGGTGCCTTGGTCATGTCCTTGATTGCTTTAGTGGCCTTGCCTTCCTCCAAACCTTCCTTTGCCCTTGTCTTGTCATCATCGTCCTTTTCCCCTTTGATTACCTGCATAAAAAAATTGTGCATCCTTGCTTTTAGTTGAACTTCCACCTATGTTCATCTCTTCTGTGACCATGAGAATTGCTCAAAATCAAGAAGATTATCCCTTACATATACTGAAGTGGTAAAGGGTTTCCCCTTCGCATCATTCCTCAAACCATTGAGAGTATACACCACAAGATCGTCATTGTCTACGTGGCTTCCAATGGATCCCAAAGCATTTGACGATCCCTTGACCTTAAGCATGTAGACATTTATGGTACTCAATAAGTTTTTCCTAAGGTTGTTGAGCTCATTCTTAAGTTGTATCTTCCTTGCTTTGGTGCTTGTTGAATAAAGCCTCTCAAGTGTCTCCCATACCTTCATTCTTGAATCCAAGTCTTGGATATGGTCGATCATGCTATTACTAATGTTTTGGGAAAGGATAAAGATAACCCTCTTATCTCTTTCATTCCATTCCCTAAAGGCCCTTTTTTGGTCATTGTTTGGATTTTCATCCAACCTAAGTCTTGGTTCACTTTCACTAATCAATCCCCAAAGGCCCTTGCCCATGAGGTAGTTGGAGACCCTAAATCTCCATGATTGATAGTTCTCCTTGGCTAACTTTTCAATTTGAGTGTTGCCGTCTCCCATGTTTGGTCTTTGCGACTTGATCTAGACTTTTGCTAATGATCCAATGTGTGTAAAATGCAAATGAGGCTGTGAAGTTATCTTAATCCAAAGATTTCCTTAGATGGACACATGGCATACTTGAAAGTTTGAGTAGAATAGCTCCCTCATGATGTGAGCTACTCCAAAAAGCTTTTTTTGATGCAAATCTTCAACTACCAGCTCCAAGAGTATTCTTGCTTATATTGGATGTCTCCAAAATTCCAAAATGCTCTGATACCACTTTTGAGGGAAGTATATCAAGCCCTATGCAACAATGAAGCATGAATGACCTCCACAAGTACCCTTCTTTGACCTTTACATACCAAAAATGCTCTTTCTCATAGCATATGCAGAGAACTTCAAAGGTTTTGGACAATACATATATTTGCCGCGAGAAGTGTGTAATTTCACTTACTTCATGGAGACATAGATGATTGGGAGGGAAGAGAGGGAGAAAGGAAAGAGTTAGAGAGAGAGATAGAGAGAAAGAAAGCCAGCCAAACTTGAGAACCCTATTCTGGTGCGATTCACCAGTTACAACATCTACCTTTCTTCATCACTTTGCATGTATGTAGCCTTCATTTCCATGGTCGTGTCACAAGTGGAAACAAAGTTATTGATCCTTTATTTGCTTCATTAAGTCCATCATTTAAAAAGTATCTCTGTTAGAAGACCCATGAATGGATCTTATGGAGTTCAGGGAACAAAAAATGCACACAAATAGCATGAAGAAGAAAAAAAGTTTGAGCACAACCCACAATACCAAGTATCTAATTTATTAATATAAGTAACATGTTTTGATTATATGCAAATACATGATCCAAGGGGGAAAAAATCCTCAAGAGGGTGGAAAATTTCCTTATCATAAGTTTTTTCAAACACATCACTACTAAAAAATGCTAAAAAAATCCCCCCTTCGAAGTGATGCAATGGACATAGATATAGTACTCATGTATAAGGAATTGTAAATATAGGTAGATTGAGAAAACTCACAAAAGGGAGGAAGCCCAAAACTTACAAAAAGTTTGAACTTCTCCTATGATAAAGCCTTTGTGAAAACATTTCAAGTTTATTCCATGTGGGCACATAAGTGTTATAAAGTAGCTTGACAAAGGTTAAAGTCAAGATAACATCAAGTTATTTGGAGTAAAAGATAAGGAATAAACTTAGAGTAGTGGCTAATTCTAATCGATGGGAAGGATGAGGTCTTGGGTTCAATCCCCATGAGTGCATAGGGGAGAATATTTTTCCCAAGAATCTTTAGAAGCATTCAACTCAAGTTGAGTTAACTCGAGCCCATAGAAACACATGGTAGACTAAATTAGAGTTTAGAAGCACACCTAACATGCTTAGACTCCAATAAATTGGAACACTTGTCTAGTTGTGCTTGAGTTATGATTATGCATGCAATGCTTTTCAAGTAGCACTTAATAGCTCAATTCAGGGGTGGATGAAATATCTTCTCTCCTACTTGAATTGAAAACTATTGGTATATTTTGGTATTAATGTGTGTGCATAGACTTCGGACTGTCAAGAAACTTTTTTCCCTCTTTATGAGTTTTCTTTCCCCTGGCTTGTATATATGCATCTAACCCAAATGGGTTGCTCATCTTTTACATTCACTTATTCAATGTCATGCTCCAAGTTTTTTCCTCCTTCCTCGTGTTGGTTTGCTTCCCTACTACTTGAACTCCAACAGTTGGTATCAGAGTAGGTCTTCATTTTCTAGAGGATAGCCTTCAAGGCACTGTCTCAAAATTGCACAAAATTTTTTGAGCATACTCGGGGTCATCAGTACATCAAAACGACCTTTTTGGAGTTTTATGGGGCCAAAAAATTGCTTTGATCTTGATTTGGCCTCCAAAAATACTATCACAATGAGACCATCTCATCCATTTGTGACAAACATAAATACAATTTTCGGTTCACTACTACAAGCATGTAAAAGTATGCTAAAGGACTAATGAAGCTCAATTGGGTATTTCTATTCAATTTTTTGGAGATATTCAAATAATTTTCATCAAGATACAATTAGTAGCCGTGGTTGAAAACAATTATGTATTTTGTATGTAGGATGTTGAGGATAAGTTGGATGCTTCTAACTACCCATTTTTTTAATACAAGATGCATCATGCATTGGTAGCAAAAGTCTTGTGGGATATTGTGTAGGGTGTTGAAATACATCCTCCTATGCCTATAAATATCATGATAGAAAGTGATATAGGTGGTGTTGAAGATGATGATCTCCATGTTCTTGGCCCTACTATGGTTCCTATTGCACCTACTATAGAAAAAATTCATTGGGATGGCAAAGATACATAGGCACATGCATTGATAGCTTTTTCTATTAAACATGCCATTATCCCTCACATTCACTCATGCAAAATAGCCAAATATGTTTGGGATACTCTTGCCACAACTATATTATGCCAAAAATGAGGCTCATGCTACTTACCTTTGAAAGCAGTTGGAGAGCAAGCATATGAATGAAAGCAATTCAATGAACATTCTTTTGAAAAAGATCAAGGATTTCAAAGAGTACTTGATTGATGTAGATAAAATTTTGCCAGATAGCTTATGTAGACTCTTCTTAAGGGTCTTCTGGACTATTATCAAAGTTTTTCTTCTACTCTTTGTGTGATGATGAAAACCAATCCAAATGCCTTAAATTTTGAGGAGTTTGTCTCTATTTTCTTGCATGAAGTTAAATCCAAAAAAAACATGCCAGCTTTCTTAGCTAATCAGACGGACAAAGGTAAATCAAACTCCTCTACGAAGCTAAGGACAAAGGTAAATCAAGCTCGTATACTAAGCTCAAATTTGATAATGCTACATAGTTAATAAAAAATGTGAAAGATGAAAAAAACAAGAAAGTAGAAATATTTTTGTGAGTGCTATAAGGAAATCGATTATGTCATGCAGAGTTGTTTTAAAATAACTACAAAAAACACAAAGAAGAAAGTGGCTAGAATGGTTGTGCAAAGGCCTCTTCTCCCAAAATTGAATCTGCTAATCTTGTTGAGAATGAAGAATGGGTATTTATGACTCATTGAAACTATGATCCATCTTCTCATGAATAGTCTATGTCTATAGTGGACTCAAACATTTGGTATTGTGATAGAGGTGCAACCAAACATATTACCTCACATCGTAGTTCTTCACTTCACTTGTGTCTACTCCTACATGGAATATTATCATGTGTGCTAAAAAACTCCACTTATAATGTTATGGGAGTTGGGTAGGTAATTCTTAATACTACATACGGTAGATCATTAACTTTATCAAATGCTTTATATGTAGCAAGGATAAAAAATGGTCCATTTTTAGTATCAGTGTTAGCTAAAATTGGTTTAGTATTGGATTTTTGTGATGACACATGAATGCTATGTCATTGCTATATAAGCTCACAGATTATGGAAAATTTGTGAATGATTTTGCATGTGCAATTGAATAACCTCTAACTATTTGAGATGCAAAACTTTGTTCATCTAAATTTTGCTAATTTGCATCACTTGTAGGAATCTAAAATGGTGTCCTCTTTACCCAAACTTGAGGCAATTTCTAAGCATGTTTACGAGCACTATATTTCGGGTAAGATGGAGATTCAATGGTTTCCCAAAGATGGTATAGTAAGAGCTAAAGAGAAATTGCAGCTTGTTCAAAGTGATGTATGTGGTCCCTCGCAAACACCTTGCTTTGGGAATTACCTTTACTTTTTGGATTTCATAGATGGCTCTTCTAGGCATGCATGTGTGTATCCATTGAAAGAAAATTCTAAAGCTTTTATGTGCTTCAAAGAGTTCCTGATTATGGCTGAAAATTTGTTTGCATGTAATAAATCCCCGTTTTGATCAAGGGAAGGAATATATGTCTTCTAAGTTTAATGTATTTTTTGCTAAGCATGGGATAAAACTTCATCTACAATGCCATATAAATCTCAACAAAATGGACTTCTTGCTTAGCAAAAAAACAAGCTTTTCATGAAAATGGTGGTGTATGGTCAAAATCTAAGATTTACCATATAGCTTTTGGTTTGAGGTTATTATATGTGAAACATATGTACTTAGCAGGTATCCTATTAAAATATTGCAATCTATCACTTCTTATGAGAGTTAGTATGGTCGCAAGCATGGAAAATAGGGAGAATTTTAGCCCAATGGTGAGTTTAGAAAAAATAGAATAATAAAAATCTATTTTTTATGGTTTTTAGATAGAGAAAAGCTAAAATCATTTATTTTTTGTGAACAAACGTATGCAAACACTTTTGCCCTTGTTTATGTGCTCATAGTCCAAGATTTTGATGTATTCACCCTCCGTCAACATCTTTGCTTTGATTATATATCTACTTTGCCATGTTGTAGTTGTACCTATAGGGTCTATCACGTGAAGACTCGAGACTCCACTATTCAAAGAAAAGTTATGTGTTCCTTTCACGTACCACATTTCCCACTATGGGTTCTACTGATAGTTCTTGATTTTGTTGGACTAAGTATTGGATTGTCTTCAGAACTATGCACAATGTGGTTTCAAAGATCTACAAGCCATGCGGCTTGTCAAAATTTTTGTGGGATTGAGAGCTGATCTGTTAGCATGCCTTGTAGCAATAGGAGCATGGAAAGCTTCCTTGACTGTCAATAATGGAGAACTCTAATAGAGTTCCTCAACCAACATCAATTTCCACCTTCTCTATATGAGGCATTGAGTGGGAGTCAAAAAGTTGCAAATGATCATTGCTTGCATTAAGTAACTTCTTTTATGATGTATCATGTGCGTCAAGACTTTCAATGTATCAATGTTTTAAGATTTTTTATTTTCGTTTATTTATCATTATTATTTTTCTTAAGGGGAAGTATGATCGAAGCCTAATCTCCCCTATAGCTTGAATTTTATTGAAAGAATAATTGTATAGGTGAAGGGGCATAGTAGCCATGGGACCCCCCTATCCCACAAAGCAAGGGTTAGGTTGCATGAAGGCAAAACTTGGAAAGGAATGCCTGAAGGCAACTGGTTCTATCTAGAGGCAATACAATGGCCTAGGACCCACAACTATCATCCCATAGGGAGGAGTTGAACCGTCACTCCCACCTTAAGAGGTGAAGGGCCCAACTAGATAGCTTAATGTGCATGGACATTGCATTAAGGTTTATAGAACAAGAATCAATAAGCATTAATCAAGGGATTTCAATGCATCGAGACTGCAGCTTTGCCAACTAATTTGATGATTATATATTTTTTGCATTGTTAATCAGAGACTTCTACCACTTCAAATCAGTTTTTTTTCTTAACATGCACTAATACTGTGGATGAGTGTTATTTTATCAAGCTTGCAATATTCTTAGTGAGAATCTTGCTAGTTTTTTCTTTTTAGAATTTCATGCCTTGAACAAGTTGTTTCTACATGCAAAATGCTTGAATTTCTCGTTGGAGGCATTTAAATAGGAAGTGGAAGACGTTGATATGGTAGCAATAGAGGTAGAGATGGACACAACTTCAACAATAAAAATAGAGGTCATAATAGAAGGGCCTACAACAACTATTCTCAAGATCAACAACATGAAGAATCATTGCTTCTGATGAATTTAAGCCACAAGGAAGGTAAAGAATATGATAATTTGTTCTACATAGATTTTGGATGTTCAAATCATGCTACTAGAAACATAACTTTCTTGTTTGAATTGGAAATTCCAAAGCATAGACATGAAGTACAAACAGGGAAAGTCACAAAGCATAATAGGCAAAAGATTGGTAATGTCAAAGCTTCCAATGGCAGGACCAACATCCTGAGAAAGGTACTCTATGTTCCCACTATTACAAAAACCTAATAAGCGTAGCCCAAGTAGTTGTGAAAGGCTTGCAACTTAGGTTCAACCAACATGGAGCTTTTGTGGAAGATCCATGTCAAGGCTTTAAGAAGATAGCCAAAGGTGAGAAGCATGGTAGGCTCTTTACTTTTGAAGTAAGAGAAACCAAGAACATAGCTCTATTCAACTTTGGGTCTCAAACCCTATGTGAGCTTGAAGTGTGGCATAGGAGGCTAGCTCATGTAAATGAACGAGCTCTGAAGGATATATTCAAGTATCCAAGTGCTCTAGAATTGCCAAATATATCAAAGCAACACATGATCAAGAGATGTGATGCATGTGAGATTGGGAGGCACAAAGACAACCATTCGACCACAAAGGTTACATCCACAACAATGCATTGGACTTCGTACATACAGATGTATGGGGGAGAAGACAAGAATCTTCATTGGCAAGACCAAGGTATTATGTCTCATTTATTGATGTCCATTGTAGATGGACTATTCTATACTTTATCAAGAATAAGAATGAAGTGTTGATTTCTTCAAAATGTATCTAACACATGTGGAGAGCCATATAGGTAGATCACTCAAGAAGCTTAGATATGGTGGAGGGGAGAATACATCTCCAAGGAATTTGATGCATTCTTGTAGGATAAAGGAATTAAGAGGGAAGTGACTACCAGGTACTTTCCTCAATTGAATGGAATTGTAGGGAGAAAAAAATGAGACATTGGTTGGATCAACCAGAACAATGCTTAAAGAAAAGAGGTTGCCACATTATTTATGGGTAGAGGCTATTTGAACTGTTTTGTAACTTGTCAATAGATTACCATCCAAATCACTTCAAGGTATGCCTCCTTATGAAGCATGGCATGGAAGAAAACCTAGTCTACGACAGTGCAAGGTGTTTGATTTTTTATCTTATGTTCATGTACCTTCACAAATATGAGGTAAGCTAGACCAAAGGGCAAGAAAGGGAGTATTTACTCGATATGATTCATCACAGATGGGTTATAGTTTCTAAAATCCTTCAATCAAGAAAGTCACTACAAGTAGGGATGTTGTGTTTGAAGAATAGAGGACTTGGTATAATGAAAGTCACTTCCATCAATTAGGAAGCAAGCATGATACAAAATTCAAGGATCCATGAATTGATATAGATGATGACCAATATGAAAGGGATGAAAAGCTACAAAAGTCAAGAGGCAAAGCAAAAATGCAAGAATGTGGAGAATGATCCATGTAAGAACTATAAGGTCAACAAGGGAGACAAAATGACCAAAAAGGTATGGATATGATTCCATGTTTGTTAGAAAGCATTCAATTCCATGTATGGAAACCCTAATTGGGAGAATGCCATGAAGGAAGAAAAGATGCTTTGAAGGAAATGGATACTTGGAAATTGGTTCCAATTTCATCCAATCAGAAAGTAATTGGTTGCAGATTATAAACTTAAGGGGAAATTTGATACATGGATTTGCAGGTAGAAGGCTAGATTAGTTGCCAAAGTATGTTCACAAACTCATTTTAACCACTTGCAAAGATGACCACAATTAGAACATTGATAAGTGTAGCTACTATAAGAAATTGGAGACTCTTCCAACTTGATGTGAAAATTGCATTTCTAAATGGTTGGATAAGTGAAGAGGTATACATGTCACAACCTCTAGGTTTCAAAAAACCTAATCATACATCTTATGTCTGTAGACTTAAGAAAGTATTGTATGGATTGAAACACTCTCCTATTAGTGTAGCTCAGTGGTGAGTAGCACCTTCTTTAATGTCAATCCTATGATGATCCAGGATGACACATACCAGTTTTTTGATTCTTTGACATGTATAGTGGTCACGCCGGTATATGTAAGGGATACTTCATTGAGCTTTATTAGATTTATCTATCGAGAGTGATGGCACATTTGTTCCTTGCCAGCTCACTCATTTGCAGACATTAGGTTTTTCCTTATGTACTGATCTTTATATATTGCACTTGTATTCTTGTTTTTTAGGCCATTCTTGTACATTCCTTTTTATGTAATAGAAGAAGAAGAAGAAGAAGAAAATCATTCTTCCTTGCCTCTATCTGTGTGCATGCTTCTCCTTGAGAGTGAGAGTGTGTATGTGAGCTCTCTTCCTTATCTCCTTCCTTGTGACATGGTATTAGAGCCAGCGTGGCTGTAGAGAGCTCGTGGAGAAGGTGACAATGAAGAGTACGTGTCAAGGCATGGAGAAAATGTGATTCACAAACGACCTTAGTTTGCTACGAAAACTGGTGTGAAGGTAGAAGAACTCAAAATATTTTATGGAGTTATCCCTTTAGGGTCACTTGTTTTTGTCAGATCAAAGTTTCAGAGCCATCTCGACCTCCGTTTCGAGACCGCAAGGTAGGGCCCATAGAAAAACTAGGTCAGTTTCAAAAACTATGACTTGCATTGTGTTCGGCAACACTCATATATTCCAAATCCATAATTTCAAGCGATTCCGTGTACTGTTGATACACGAAAACTGTGTTTTTTTGAGATCGAACTGTCACGTCATAGCACGACAGTGTTCAAGTAGAAGTGCTGCTTGTAGTGTTTTGCACTGGTGTGAATTGTTGCAGAAATGGCAAACGTAGATGGAATGAGTCACCTTATGAGCGATAAGCTGGACAAGAACAACTTCCATGCTTGGAGATTCAGAATGACAAATTTCCGCATGGGAAAAGGCTATTGCAAGTACATCGAAGGAGAGAATGAAAATGCTCCATAGTTACCAGAATGGAATCAGACTGCAGATCAATTAAGAGCATATGAGGAATGGAATCAAGGAGCACAAAAGGTAATGCACTGGCTATCTGTTAGCATACAGGATAGCATGATTGGACACACACAGGATGCCAAGACTCCAAAAGAAGCTTGGAACAGTTTGGCCACATTGTGTGAGACCAATACAAAGGCACAAAAATTGCAACTCAAGAACGAGCTGCATACATTGGAGAAGAAGAGCATGTCGGTAAGTGACTATAGCTTGAAAATGAAAAGCATATGTGAGTCACTTGCATCTATTGGCATGAATGTAGATGATGATGATAAGGTGGAAGTGTGTCTTCGTGGTTTATGAGCTGCATATACGCAGTTCAGAACTTCTATATAGACTAGGGAAAATATTCTGAGTTTTGCTGATCTGGTATCTATGCTGATTATTGAAGAAAAGAATCTTGGCGAGGATTCAAAATCCTAAGGAAAATCTAGTTCTGAGCAGGTGTTCTACTCTCGTAGGGGAAGAGGTAGAGGTAGAGGTTTCAGAAGTGGAAGAGGAAACAGTAACCAAGACCAAAGTCAACAACAAAATCATGTAGGAGGAAGAGGACAGTTTCGAGGCAGGGGGAGCCAAAGAGGTTGCAGAAATTTCCAAAGAAATGATTCAGGTAATGGCAGTAAAGGATGCTGGAATTGTGGTAAACCTATACAATGAACGTGATTGCAGGTTGAAGAATCAAAATAACAGAAGGTAGCAAAACAACTATGCATCCACAAGTGCAGATGATTTTGAGAAGTTGTTCATGGTTCAACATCACATGATGAGTACGATGTCTGTTAGTATTTCAAAATCGAATGATAATGTCTAGTATGTTGATTTCACTGCTTCAAATCACATGACCAGTCATACAAAATGGTTTAGCACTTTGCAAAAATTGCTAGTTCTTGGATATGTTGAAACAGGTGATGACACATCACATCCTATTGAGCATACAGGAAACATACCGATGGAGGATGGAAAGGTAAAAAATCTTGCTGATGTGCTGCATGTTCCAAATATAACAAAGAATCTGGTATCTGTTGGGCAAATGGTTGACCAGGGATTACAAGTCAGGTTCAATGCTGATGTATTATATGTAGAAGAGTACAAGCAGGATGGACGATTGGTTGCCAAAGGAAACAAAGTGGGTAGGATGTTCACCTTAAATGTGAAGATTTCGAAAATGAATGTAGCCATGTTTGCAAAAGGTGCAAGATTTATTGCAGATATAGAGATGTGGCACAAACGGATTGGACATGCAAACTTGCAAAGGCTGAAATTGATGCAATCAAAGGACATTGTCCATGGACTACCAAATTTCAAAGTTGCAAAAATGCAAAAGGTATGTGCAACATGTCAATTTGGTAAACAATCAAGAGCATCATTTCCACATAAGCATGTTAGTGAGAATGTACTAGAAGTAGTACATACAGATGTTTGGGGTCCTGCAAAGACCACATCTATGGGCAGGTGCAGGTTTTATGTTACATTCATTGATGACCATACACACAAAGTATAAGTATATTTCATGAAAGAGAAGAACGAGGTGTTTAGTCACTTCCAGAATTTTAAAGCTATGGTGGAAAAGCAGATAGGGAAGTACATTCAGACATTAAGATCTGGTGAATACATGTCAAATGAGTTCAACAATTTTCTAAAAAATCATGGAATTCGGCGTCTGTTTTCATGCAGGTACACACCACAACAAAATGGCATTGTTGAATGCAAAAATAGACAAATTGCAGAAATAGCAAGAGCCTTGATGGCTGAGAAGAATATGCCTCATTGTTATTGGGCAGAAGCTGTGCATACTGCTATATACATCATGAACAGAACTCCGACTGCTACTGTACATCAAGTTACACCTGAAGAGAAGTTTACAGGTGAAAAGCCAAACTTATCACATCTGAAAGTTTTTTGGCAGTATTGCATATGTACATGTCCCAGATGAATTGAGGATGAAGCTTGATCCAAAAGCAGAATATTGTCTCTTCATTGGATAATCCCTTGAGCAAAAGGGATTTATAACCCACTCACACAACAGATAAAGGTGAGCAGAGATGTGGTATTTGATGGAATGTCAAGCTTCTATGCAGATGCTAAAGAAGGACTGAATCTTGAACCAAATGACAAAGAAAATGCTGAAAAATCACGTGTAGAATATCAAGTTTTGAGTGGATCGGATGCATCACCAAACAATAGCTCCAACTCAAATCCATGGAGTGGAAGATTGCATGGAAATTTTAGTCCAGCAAATTCATCAAATACATCCAAGAAAGGTAAAGAAAAGCTTTTTGTAGGTCACAAAACATGTGTAGGCTTTGAAGACGTTGATAGAGATTCAAGCGGTTCAGAAAAGAGTCTTGATTAGGAACTTGGATTGCCCTCTTTGAAGACTCTAGGAGTAAGAAGGGCACATGCAGATGATACAAGGAGAAGTGACCTAGGACCAAGAAGATATGGGAGGATGCAGAATTCAGTGCAACGATTGACGTATGACAATTATATGGCTCGTCATTGTGCCTACATGACAAAGGTAATACAAGATGCTCAACCTTCTTGCTTTGAAGATGCAATTGGAATTGCAGATTGGGAAAAAGCTATGGATGAGGAGATGGCTACATTTTATGGAAATGATACATGGAAGCTGCTTCGATTGCCGCAAGGAAAGAAACCCATAGGCTGCAAATGGGTTTACAAGGTAAAGCGTAATGCTGATGGTAGCATAAGCAGGTATAAAGCACGATTGGTAGCTAAAGGATATGCACATACATATGGCATTGATTATGAGGAAACATTCAGCCCTGTAGCTAAAATGTCTATTGCCAAAACACTTGTTGCATTAGCTATAGCAAAAGGATGGACTTCACATCAGATGGATGTGAAGAATGCTTTCCTACATGGGTAGTTACATGAAGTATATATGGACCAACCACAAGGATATGAAGATTCAAAGCATCCAGAATATGGTTATAGGTTGCAAAAGGCTTTGTATGGGCTGAAGCAAGCTCCTTGTGCATGGCATGCAAGTATTGCTGATTACTTAACCAACATTGGGTTTTCTATGTGTGATGCAGATCACTCACTATATGCAAGGAAGGCTGATGATGGCATCACTATTGTGGCTATTTATGTTGATGACATGATTGTAGGTGGTGATAATGAAGGAAGCATCAAAGAGGTAAAGCAACTTCTTATGCAAGAATTTGACATGAAAGATCTTGGTGTGCTATGCTATTTCTTGGGCATTGAGTTTATACATACAGAAAGAGGTATATGGATGTCGCAAAGGCAATATGCCTTGAATATGCTGTAAAAGTATGGTATGACTAATTATAAGCCAATTTCAATGCCATTAGATCAAAATTTGAAGTTGGATACTACATCAGGTGAAGCATTGAAAAATGCTACTATGTACAGGAAAATTGTGGGAAGTCTTATATATGTCACAATTACAAGGCGTGATCTAAGTTATATTGTTGGACTTGAAATTTAGTTTATGCAGGTTCCCAGGAAGCCACATTTGGATGCTCTGAGGTGCACTCTATGTTATGTGAGTGCTACTTTGGATTATGCATTGTTTTATGAGGCTCGTGTAGATTTGCAGGTTTATGGATACACTGATGCAAATTGGGATGGTAGCATTCCAGATAGAAGATCTACTAGTGGTTTTCTATTCTCACTTGGGAGTGCAACTGTTACATGGAGCAGCAAGAAGCAACCCACTGTTGCTTTCTCGAGTACAAAGGCTGAGTATAGAGCTTCTGTAATGGTAGCATGTGAGGCATCATGGCTAGAAATGCTACTTGCACATTTAGGTGTGGAAGTGGGAAAGCCTATCACTATTTATTGGGATAATCTTAGCAGCATATACTTAGCACGGAATCCTCTTTTCCATGCTAGAACAAAGCATATCCAGGTACATTATCACTTCATCAGAGAGAAGGTATAAGCAAGTGATATTGATCTTGTTTATGTGAGAACAGATGAGCAGGTTGCTGATATTTTCACCAAAGCACTTGGAGTTGAGAAGTTGAAGAAGTTTCAGGAGATTCTTGGATTATAGGATATGGCGTTGAGCTTGAGGGGGAGTGTTGAGATATCAAGCTCAACATGTGATGATCCAGGATGACACATAGCAATTTTTCGTTTCTCTGACATGCATAGTGGTCACACGGGTATATGTCAGGGATACTTCATTCAGCTTTATTAGATTTATCTACCGAGAGTGATGGCACATTTGTTCCTTGCAAGCTCACTCATTCGCGGACATTAGGTTTTTCCTTATGTACTGATCTTTATATATTGCACTTGTTGAATTCTTGTTTTTTAGGTCATTCTCGTACATTCCTTTTTATGTAATAGAAGAAGAAGAACAAGATCATTCTTCCTTGCCTCAATCTATGTATGTGCTTCTCCTTGAGAGTGAGAGTGTGTGTGTGTGTGAGCTCTCTTCCTTATCTCCTTCCTCGTGACAAATCCGGGAAGACATGAGGATGGTATGAAGACCTCGAGGAAGTGATGTGCATAAGTGGTGATGGAGAAGCACACAAGCATGCACACACACACACATACAAGCAAGAACAAAGAGTGAGACAATGGAAGCTTTGATTAAGATCCAAAAACAATTACAAGAGCTCTTCTTTAGTTCAAATTACAATTCATTCTCCCCCAAAAATGAGCTCTCTAGCTCCTTTTATAGTTTTTGACTAGCTAGTGGCCTTGTTCAGACCTAGTGTCCAACCTCGTTAAGAATAAGGTTCCTAGGCTAGTTTGGAGGCTCAAAAGAGCTCTAAAAATTATGAGAATTGGTATGTAAATACTTCTAATCCTCCTCAAGCTCAAGGACTCTTTGATTTGAACAAAATGGAGGCCAATTTACCAAAAACGGTATTTACAATGTTCATATAGTGATGAAGATCACTGTTAAAAAGAGAGGTTGGAAAATTAAATGGCCTACTTGCTGGATCTTCTTTGTCTGCTTTGCCTACTCGGTCCTTCTCTTTGCTCTAATTCCTTATGTCAGCTTCCTTGTCTTGAGATGCCCGGACTGCTGCCAACACTCCCCCCTCTCTTGTGTCTGTTGTCTCTGACATACCCTTGCTGAGCTGAACGTTTGACATAGTATTCAATGACATCTATGGCCAAGTGATGCTCTTCTAGCCTCAATCCTCTGGCTAAATATGTGAGTAAGGCATCCCAATCGACTGGCCCGGGTACGTCCGGATGTGGCATGTGCAACTTGTCTGAATGTAGGGCCTGCTCCACAGCAAATAAATGTAGCAGATGAGAGGGTCTGGGTATGAATATTTTTGAGTGATACTCCCAGAACCCTATGATAAACATTTCTTCAAATGTTTGTTTGAAGCATGCTGGGAGATATTTGATACGAGCGTGCCATGCATATACAATATTGACAGATGGTGTTGTGCTCATATCATAGACGAGGTCGAGGTTGCCTTCATTAAAGCCTAGTGCCGAGAGGTGAGGATTGACACTTTTGAAGGTCCGGAATGTGACAAGCATTAGTTCGAAGATTTTGAGGCACATCTGTGCCATGAAGTCTGGTACATTCTTGAACCTAATTCCCCAATGTCGAATTATTGAGATCATATATGCTACCATTGGTGGGCCACGAGCCTGTGCCAGATATACATGGTTCAACCATTTATCACATCCTTTGACGTTCTTCACTCTTTGAGTGAACTGAGGCCATAATCTTCGTCGAAACAGAGGACAATAGCAGGGGTTATACTTAATGTACAAGGGCATGTTGTTCCATGTGTGCACCATTTCGGGGTAGGTTTCGAGTAACCATATTCTCCATGTAGGTTGAAAGATGTTGTCGTGTGCAGCGCTGTCAGGAATGTCGTCTAGGGCAAATTGGGTTGCGGAGGTTGGCTCTTTCGTGGTGCAGTGTTTGATCTCCGCATTATGATATGCTAATTAGAAGGTACATAAAAATCATCAAAAACACCAATCCATCGATGATGAGATAGGTTCTTGAAGTAGTCTGATTTGATGACGACGTCTTCCAGTCGAGACATGGACTGTATCTGCACTACTACCCTATCATCATGAGTTCGGCCTGCCTTTTCTAACCTTTGCATCTAGTTTAGAGCTTCAATCTCAAATGTATCCATTCCTTCCTCTATTTGTTTGCCTCTAGGTGCAGGCATAGGTTCATAAGGGTCCTCAAATGTCTACTCTACTTCAATTGGAACGAGTTCTTCTAGCTCGGGCTCCACGAGGGGAGAAGGTTGACGCTCATATTGGAGAAGCTTATCTTGCAAAGCTGTCAGTTGTGCTTTCAATTCTATCACCTCTTCAGATGCGACATCGATAGGTGCTGCTTCTTTAAGTTTGTCTCGATGATTGGCCAATTGCTTTTGTAGGTCATCATGTTCTTTTTCTAAGGCATCATATGCCTCTAGTAGGTCAGCATGGGTGTCCAATATGATCTGCATGTTGGCTGACGAGATGGCTTTGAAGTGCTCGAGTCGATCTCTTTTGGTGATCCTTCCATCGCTACTTCTAGATTTTCTTCATTCTGTCTTTGTAGTCTTTTATTTTCTTCTAGTGCTGCTGACACGTGTTTCCTTAGTAACGCGAGGTTACGATGGGTTTTGAGATTGTCTGCTTGTTGGACAAGGAGCATTTCCTCGAGGTGTTGTTGTGCTTGTGAATCTGGTTGGGGGGGGTTGGCCACTAACTCCTCATATTGTCTCTGCAAGGTATCATAATTCTATTGTAGTAGCCGCTTGTCCTTCTCCATGTTTGTGAGTCATTCTTGTAGTGTCTCATGGAATCTGCACAGGTTCATATGTTGATCATCTAAATGCTGGTAATTTTGCTATAACTGAGACACAGATTGATATAAATTATTGAATACATTATTTACAGGAGTGGATGCTGGGAAGGTGTGGAATGCAAGGGGGGTAGGGAAAAGGGAAAGGGATGGTGGATGATGTGCTTGAGAATGGTGAAGTGGGTGGTGGAGGAATGGGAGATTGTGGGAATATGGGGGGAGGGAGAGGTGCAGATGTGGGTGATATGTCCATGAGGTCGTGTGTGGATTCAGTCATGGGAGTTACCATATACATGGGAATGGTAGGTGTGGTGATGGTAGTGAAGGTGTACAATGGTGTCTTTAATTGTGTATATGGTAGCAATAGAGGTAGAGATGGACACAACTTCAACAATAAAAATAGAGGTCATAATAGAAGGGCCTACAACAACTATTCTCAAGATCAACAACATGAAGAATCATTGCTTCTGATGAATTTAAGCCACAAGGAAGGTAAAGAATATGATAATTTGTTCTACATAGATTTTGGATGTTCAAATCATGCTGCTGGAAACATAACTTTCTTGTTTGAATTGGAAATTCCAAAGCATAGACATGAAGTACAAACAGGGAAAGTCACAAAGCATAATGTGCAAAAGATTGGTAATGTCAAAGCTTCCAATGGGAGGACCAACATCCTGAGAAAGGTACTCTATGTTCCCACTATTACAAAAACCTAATAAGCGTAGCCCAAGTAGTTGAGAAAGGCTTGCAACTTAGGTTCACCCAACATGGAGCTTTTGTGGAAGATCCATGTCAAGGATTTAAGAAGATAGCCAAAGGGGAGAAGCATGGTAGGCTCTTTACTTTTGAAGTAAGAGAAACCAAGAACATAGCTCTATTCAACTTTGGGTCTCAAACCCTACGTGAGCTTGAAGTGTGGCATAGGAGGCTAGCTCATGTAAATGAACGAGCTTTGAAGGATATATTCAAGTATCCAAGTGCTCTAGAATTGCCAAATATATCAAAGCAACACATGATCAAGAGATGTGATGCATGTGAGATTGGGAGGCACAAAGACAACCATTCGACCACAAAGGTTACATCCACAACAATGCATTGGACTTCGTACATACAGATGTATGGGGGAGAAGACAAGAATCTTCATTGGCAAGACCAAGGTATTATGTCTCATTTATTGATGTCCATTGTAGATGGACTATTCTATACTTTATCAAGAATAAGAATGAAGTTTTTGATTTCTTCAAAATGTATCTAGCACATGTGGAGAGCCATATAGGTAGATCACTCAAGAAGCTTAGATATGGTGGAGGGGAGAATACATCTCCAAGGAATTTGATGCATTCTTGTAGGATAAAGGAATTAAGAGGGAAGTGACTACCAGGTACTTTCCTCAATTGAATGGAATTGTAGGGAGAAAAAAATGAGACATTGGTTGGATCAACCAGAACAATGCCTGAAGAAAAGAGGTTGCCACATTATTTATGGGTAGAGGCTATTTCAACTGTTTTGTAACTTGTCAATAGATTACCATCCAAATCACTTCAAGGTATGCCTCCTTATGAAGCATGGCATGGAAGAAAACCTAGTCTACGATAGTGCAAGGTGTTTGATTTTTTATCTTATGTTCATGTACCTTCACAAATATGAGGTAAGCTAGACCAAAGGGCAAGAAAGGGAGTATTTACTCGATATGCTTCATCACAGATGGGTTACAGTTTCTAAAATCCTTCAATCAAGAAAGTCAGTACAAGTAGGGATGTTGTGTTTGAAGAATAGAGGACTTGGTATAATGAAAGTCACTTCCATCAATTAGGAAGCAAGCATGATACACAATTCAAGGATCCATGAATTGATATAGATGATGACCAATATGAAAGGGATGAAAAGCTACAAAAGTCAAGAGGCAAAGCAAAAATGCAAGAATGTGGAGAATGATCCAAGTAAGAGCTAGAAGGTCAACAATGGAGACAAAATGACCAAAAAGGTATGGATATGATTCCATGTTTGTTAGAAAGCATTCAATTCCATGTATGGAAACCCTAATTGGGAGAATGCTATGAAGGAAGAAATAGATGCTTTGAAGGAAATGGATACTTGGAAATTGGTTCCAATTTCATCCAATCAGAAAGTAATTGGTTGCAAATTATAAACTTAAGGGGAAATTTGATACATGGATTTGCAGGTAGAAGGCTAGATTAGTTACCAAAGTATGTTCACAAACTCATTTTAACCACTTGCAAAGATGACCACAATTAGAACATTGATAAGTGTAGCTACTACAAGAAATTGGAGACTCTTCCAACTTGATGTGAAAATTGCATTTCTAAATGGTTGGATAAGTGAAGAGGTATACATGTCACAACCTCTAGGTTTCAAAAAACCTAATCATACATCTTATGTCTGTAGACTTAAGAAAGTATTGTATGGATTGAAACACTCTCCTATTAGTGTAGCTCAGTGGTGAGTAGCACCTTCTTTAATGTCAATCCTATGATGATCCAGGATGACACATACCAGTTTTTCGATTCTTTGACATGTATAGTGGTCACGCCGGTATATGTAAGGGATACTTCAATGAGCTTTATTAGATAGTCACCTTATGAGCGATAAGTTGGACAAGAACAACTTCCATGCTTGGAGATTCAGAATGACGAATTTCCGCATGGGAAAAGGCTACTGCAAGTACATCGAAGGAGAGAATGAAAATGCTCCACAGTTACCAGAATGGAATCGGACTGCAGATCAATTAAGAGCATAATGGAATCAAGGAGCAGGAAAGGTAATGTACTGGCTATCTGTTAGCATATAGGATAGCATGATTGGACACACACAGGATGCCAAGACTCCAAAAGAAGCTTGGAACAGTTTGGTCACATTGTATGAGACCAATACAAAGGCACGAAAATTGCAACTCAAGAACGAGCTGCATACATTGGAGAAGAAGAGCATGTTGGTAAGTGACTATAGCTTGAAAATGAAAAGCATATGTGAGTCACTTGGATCTATTGGTGTGAATGTAGATGATGATGATAAGGTGGAAGTGTGTCTTCGTGGTTTATGAGCTGCATATACGCAGTTCAGAACTTCTATATAGACTAGGGAAAATATTCTGAGTTTTGCTGATCTGGTATCTATGCTGATTATTGAAGAAAAGAATCTTGGCGAGGATTCAAACTCCTAAGGAAAATCTAGTTATGAGCAGGTATTCTACTCTGGCAAAGAAAGAGGTAGAGGTAGAGGTTTCAGAAGTGGAAGAGGAAACAGTAACCAAGACCAAAGTCAACAACAAAATCATGTAGGAGGAAGAGGACAGTTTCGAGGCAGGGGGAGCCAAAGAGGTTGCAGAAATTTCCAAAGAAATGATTCAGGTAATGGCAGTAAAGGATGCTGGAATTGTGGTAAACCTATACAATGACACTCACCTTTGGGATGGCGGAGTCAGGTCCAGTGTCAGTGTAGCACCTCGAGCCTATGCGCATGGCATCTGAACAACTCCTCTCATTTTCTTTGATGGGTGTCTTGTAGCTGATACTCTTTGCTAAAAGTCATGCACCCTAGTCCAAATGAGGGCCCTTTGAATTGGCACATCATATGCCAGGCATCGATACACAATTCTTGTAAGTGCACAACATCCATAGAGCACTGAATTCTCTTTTCTTGTACCAAAGTTGATGTGCAAGATGGATTTGGTCAATGATCCAATGTGGCATATTGATTATCAGATTGCGTGTGTGCCAAGTATAAACTAAACAAATTCTTCTTTGGTGGCATTGTAAATCTTTCTTGGGCAGGGAATGTGAAGTGCTGCATGCATATCCGGAGGTGGATGGCAATAGTTGGGGTCATTGGCACTATGTCGTTTAGCTTAGTAAGGTTCCTGTTCTTCATGTTGTCCGGGATCATTGTCTCCTTCTCCGTAGGGATGTGCATACCTCTCATTTCTAGAGCTTCCATTACCAAATTATTGGTTAATTTAAAGCGCTTCAGTTCATTTCCTCGTGTAAGAGAAGGAAGAACAAAGGGGCTCATCCCCTTCTTATCTTTGCTGGGAGTGAGTGTGCTAACTAGGTATGAACACCTCAAGAAATCTGGCTTTGGTAACTAAGCACGAAAGTAGTCATCCAATTTGGCCTTCTTCCATATCGGTAGCAATCCTTCACTGTTCTGAAGCTTTTCGAACTCTCGTGTAAAGAAATGGTACCGGCCCCATCATCCATTAAACTCTATCTCAACCTCCCATAAATAGGTGCCATCCCCAAGGGGTCCTGCTACTTCACTGAACCACTGGGAGTTCTTTCTAACTGGCGATGTGTGCCCCTGGGGAGGATTTTGAATCGATATGACATGCAGTGCTCTTAATGCCTGTGGTCATTCCTTCAACTCCACCTGAATAGGGATACTTTCAGTGTCCACTATTTGAGGACTAGTGCGTGCCTAGGAGCTTGTTCCTGCAGGCTCTTCCATGTTGAGGAAATATGTAGTCGGTTTTATGAGAATATATAAATGAATGTTAACATTGCAATGGACACAAAGTGACCATGTGTCCCCATTACAACATTAACTTGATGAATTGTGATATGGTTAGCGCGTTAGTTAGTGCACGTGTGATCATGAGTGTGAAGTGTGGTTAGTGGGTGATGGATTCCTAAGTGCTACTTGTAGCAGTATAATGGAGTATGGATATGGTTAGTATGTGGAGTGGGTTTACACAGTGGGCCAGGGGGTCTATAACAAGACTCAAGTTGCCAAACAGAATGTGTGGCTTTACCTTTTGATTTCATGGGGACTTTAGAAGGCTCTACAAGAGTGCCCACTTAGAAATGAGGCTTTTTAAGGACCCATTTACCAGTGATCTTGCTCATGCATGTGGATGGATATGTGAATGTGCATGCCAAACAATGATGGATATCAGCTGTTCGAGTGTGTGAATAATGATTCATAGTGCATGGTTTTTGTATGGCTATTTGAGCTCGCAAACAAGTCTTAGGCACCCAAATTTGTCTCGATTGTGGGTCATCCTTCATTGACCTCTTGGGTACCCAAATAGACCTTACTTCTATAGACGAGTCTTTGAGAGACTTCTTAGTAGTTTTGTGTCGTGGACCACTAGTATGATGTTTAGCTGGTGACTCCAATTTAACAGCAACAGGATGCTTGCCTTTTTGTACCCATATTTGCTTCGATGGTTGAAACACCTTGCTTCGTATTCTCCTTTGGCCTTAAGCATAGGCCGCCTGCTTCCTTGACATTCGGTACTCCTTTAGTTGCCATGTTGCTCTCACTTTTGGAAAAGAAGGGAGTTCCATCATATCCTTGGCTTCTTTGTTGAGAACACCATCCCTCTGCATCACATAGTTTTGGACAAGAATACCATCGTCATCTTCATGTGTACCCCTGGACGGACCAAGAGTTGGTGCCTTTCCTATTTCCTTGAGTGCTTCCTTTTCTAATTCAATTGTAATGCAATTTTGACTTACCCAGACCTGAAGAAGTCCACTTCTTAGGTTCAAGTTGACTGCATGATTGTAGATCCAATCTTGACCCAAGACAAGAGGCTCAGTGAGGTCCTCGTCTTGACACACTAGTACCTTAATGGTCATGAGAGCATCTTGAATGTAGAGGGGAAGTTCCACCTCACCCATGCAAGGGATTTCCACACCTCCTAATCCTATAAGGTATGCTTCTATAGGATTGACACTTAATTTCAATTCTTGACAGTAAGAAATTCTAACCGCACTAGTGTCTGCACTTGAGTCAATCAAGGCCCGTACAATCCTTGCACTATTTCCTTGTCCTATCTCTAAGGTCACAAAAGGACGTCAGTCAATTATTCTATGGGAACTTACAATTGAGACTTCACACAAAGCCATGTGATATCCTGGAGCTGCATAGGCATTTGGCCTAGGTTGATCTCTACCCTCTCTTCTTAATTTCATTCTTTGGATGTGCTCTAAGGCTTTTGCTTGTGCTTCTTCGAGAATTCGTGTTTCTTCTTCCTTACGTTTCTTGGTAGTGTTGAGTTGATTAAGCATTTCCTCGGTGAGGGGTTCTTGATATAGTTTGACTCTGCATTCACTGATGTAACTAGGGAGGATGTTACCTTCTAGAGTAGCTAATTGAACAGCTCCACTAGTTGAGATCCTATTTATGATCATAGGCCTATAGCCATGCTTCTCTAGCTTTCTTGCATGTTGTTTCATGGTGTACACCAAAACTAAGTCTCCTGCTTTCAAGCCTTTATCCTTCACATGGGCATCGAAGTATGCCTTTTGTCTTTTCTTAGCTGCATATAACCTTGTGGATGCTCTTAGTCTCGTTTCACCTAAACGTTCAAGATCAATGATCCTCAAAGAGAGTTCATGACCTGTCCACTCATGCTCCTGTGCCACTTTTAGTATAGGTATCAAGAAGTTCAATGGTAGCACTGCATTTTGGCCAAATAACATCTGAAAGGGCGTGGCTTGGAGTACCATTTCATAGGCAACCCTATATGCCCAAACAACATGGTGTAGTTGTTTGTCCCAATCAGAGCGTTTATTATTCACTAATTTGGTCAGCACATTGCATATAATCTTATTGGTGCTTTCGGCTTGACCATTAGCTTGTGGATGATAGGGACCAAACTTCTTGTGTATCACCAAGAACTCTTGGAGAAGATTTTCAATGACTTCATTCAAGAAGTGTGTGCCTCTATCACTTACTAGCTCTATCGGTAGCCCATATCTAGTGAACACATTCTCAAATAGAAACTTAGCTGTCGTTTGGACATCGTTCTTCGTTGTGGCTTTCACTTCTACCCACTTGGTTAGATAGTCTATGGACACAATGATGTATTCAGCATGTGAACTCTTAGCTGGGGGGTTAATAGGACCCACAAAGTCTATTCCCCACTTAGATAATGCGCGTCCACCCATCATAGGTTTCAATGGCATCTCATCTTTTTGTATGGGATATCGAGTTTGCTGACAAATGTCACACCGCTTTACATAGATATGTGCATCCATGTGAAGGGTTTGCCACCACAAGCCTGCAAATAGGATTGCCTTAATCACACGGTCTGGTCCAAAGTGTCCTCCTGTTACACCTTGGTGAGAAGTTTCCAAGATCTTAAGATATTCACTCTCATGGACACATAGTCTCAGATATCCGTCTTTGCCATGCTTGTATAGATTATTACCAATGAGTGCGTAATATAGGGCTTCTTGTTCTAAACTTCTTTGCCTAGCAAATGTCATGTCCTGAGGGAATGTTTTCATCCTAAGGAAGGCTACCAATGGTTCACTCCAATCTGGTATTAGAGACACTTGGTACAGTGTAGCGTGCTCCACAGGTGGTCTAATATGATAGACTGGGCATTCCTTACACAACTTATGGACATCAGCTTCCATCCTCGAGCAATGCACTCCGAGTATCCTTAGTGTCTGTAAAGTTCTTTGCCTTGAGTAGTGTTGGTCTAACACACCTACATGTGCTAATTGCAACCATTTCGCGTACTCCTCTTCCACACAACAAGCTAATATTCCTTGATTTGTATGCTTGTACATACTTCCTACCATGATATGGTATTTTTGGGCTTTTACTACCTCCTTATCTTGAGTGTTCATTACTGGATGTTTAGGTCCATATGTCAATACTGGCACTAATGACTTGGCCAGCTGTAGTACAACTTCCAAATTGAACAAGTAAGCATCAGGAAGATCATCTGATACTCCTTTTGGGGCCTCTCTGGATGTGAGCCTTGAGAGATGGTCTGCTCTCATATCTCCAAGATAGAGGCATAAAAAGAGAGATCACTACCAGGTATACTCCAGAACAAAATGGAGTAGCAAAAAGGAGGAATAGGACCATTGTGGAGGAAGCAAGGTGCATGATTAATGAGAAAAAAATACCCAAATATCTATGGGCAAAGGCTGTGTTTACAACCACTTATCTCATTAACAGGCTCCCATCTAAAGCATTGGATGGGATGACACCATATGAAGCTTGGAATGGAAGGAGACCTAGCCTAGATCATTACCAAATATCTGGTTGCATAGCTTATGCACATGTTCCATCACAAATCAGAGGTAAAATGGATCCTAAGGCAGAGAAATGTGTGTTCATAGGATATGATCTAAATAAAAAAGGGTACAGATTGTATAATCCAAGTAGTAAAGGATTTATTGTGAGTAGAGATGTTTTTGATGAAAAAAACTCGTGGTTTGAAGATGATTGCAGAAAAGTCAAGCTACCTTATGACCTAGATGAGGACTTTCAACACTTCAAAAGGTAAATGATCAACAACATGAAGATTTTGATGATGATCAAAAGACACCAAGAAGGAATTTCAAAGTATGAAACAACAAAGGTAAAGAGAAGATGCAAGATTTGAGGGATATTGTAGAATCCTCTCAACAAACAATAAGGAGATCAACTAGGGAAAAGAAGGAGCCAGAAAGAAATGGATTTGACACTTCTCTGCTCACTAAATACTCAGTCTATATTGCTCAGGATATCAACTCAGAGGAGCCATCAACCTTTGAAGAAGCAAACAAGAAATCTGAGTGGAAAGAAACAATGGAGGAAGAGATACAAGCAATCCAAGAGAATCAAACTTGGGACCTAGTTCCCAAGAACCAATCCATGAAGATCATTGGATCTAGGTGGATTTATAAGGTAAAAAAGAATTCAGATGGTTCAATAAACAGGTACGAAGCAAGGCTTGTGACCAAAGGGTTTGCTCATACCCAAGGATTTGATTATGAGGAGACCTTCTCGCCTATGGCAAAGATGCCAACAATCAGAGTTCTCATAAGTATATCTACTTCAAGGAATTGGAACATTTATTAGTTGGATGTAAACAATACATTCTTAAATGGTTGGATTTCAGAGGAGGTGTACATGGAACAACCTCTTGTTTTGTTAATAAATCACATCCTGAGTATGTGTGCAAACTCAGGAAAGCTCTCTATGGTCTCAAACAAGCTCCTAGAGCTTGGAACCATAGACTTGTTACATTCTTGCAGGACAAAGGATTCAAATTGAGCAAGGCTGATTCTTCACTCTTCATTAAGAGGATTAACTCTGAAGTTATATATTTATGTGTGTATGTAGATGATATCATTCTTATAGGTAATGATGCAGATGGAATCAAGAAGATCAAAGCCCAAACGAAGGAAGAATTTAAGATAAGTGACCTTCGATTGCTCACTTATTTTCTTGGATTAGAAGTTGTCTATACAGATCAATGGATGTTCCTTACACAAAGGAAGTACATTAAAGATATGATCATAAAATTCAAAATGCAGGACACTAAGGTTGCACGTACTCCCATGGAGGTCAATCACAAGTTAAGTGCTCATGAAGGGAAACCAATTGAAGACATTACAAGCTACCAAAGTCTAGATGGAAGCTTGAGTTATGCCACCCTAACTAGGGTAGATATCTGTTATGGAGTAAGTGTGCTTAGCCAATTCATGCACACTCCTAGGAAACCTCACATGGACGCATCCACAAGGATATAAAAGTATCTAAAGGGAAAAATCAATGAGGGCTTATATTACCCTTACACATGTGATCTAAGTGTAAAGCTTTTCACTGATGCAGATTGGGCAGGATCAAAAGATGATAGGAGAACTACATCTAGGTACCTATCTTTTGCAAGTACAAAGCTCATTTCTTGGTCTTCCAAGAAACAATATATTGTAGCACTCTCCTCAACTGAAGCTGAATACAGAGGATTGACAAATGCAACTCAGGAATCAATGTGGATCAAGACCCGATAAACAAATTTAGGGTTGGATTTTGGCACTCCATATATATATGGAGACAATATGAGTTCATTGCATTTAGCTACTAATCCTATCTTTCATGCTAGGACTAGGCATATAGAAGTCCATTATCACTTTGTTAGAGAAGAGATTGCAAGCAAGGAGATACAATTGTGCTATGTATCTACACAGATGCAATGTGTAGACATGATGACCAAATCACTTTATGGAAGCAAAATCAATAGGTTCAAATGAATGATTGGTTTGCAGGAGATACCTATGGAATGAAGACTCAAGCATCTTAGGCTTGAGGGGGAGCTGTTGGTACATTTTGCAAGCCTTGATGCTTGACCAAATATCAAAGGTCTACTTCATAACTTGGGTGTGATTATCCACAAGTCACATATGAACACCGATTGTAAAATCCATGAGTTTAACTCAAGACAAATGTAAAAGAAAAGGTTTGAGAGAGTCGTGTGACCTTATGAGTTGTACATCCTACCAATTAAGTAGTTAGAATCAAATCAATTAGAATTCTAAAAGGTACGATCACCTTTTAGGTGGTAGATTCAAAATTTAAATTAAAGAAACATCTATAAAAGAGCTTATGTTTACATCATCTCCCTTGTATCATACATTCATAATATTGTACATTTGATTCAGTTTATGCAAGTCATTTGTTGTCTGCTGCTTAGTACTCATTTCACTAAATTTGTTTTGAGGTGTTCTCTACGAATACTTATCCAATTGATGTGATTCAACTTTCTATATGTAGCTTAGACCTTCTACTATTTAGCTGTCAATTTTCATATGATTTGATTTAGTACTTTATGAGATAAGGCCTCTGAAAGTCACCTATGTTTGCTCACTATCATCCTCCTAAAAAGTCAGGATTGCACCCCTAATTTCTTAGTGTGATTTCTCATCATATACTCATCCTAAATTAGTAACATAACTTCCTATAGCAAGCTTAGGACTCTAATTAGCTATGTCTAAAAGCTCTTGGGTCAATTGCAATCATTGAGTGAGCACTGAGTGAAATACTAAGCAAGACCAAGTCCCAAAATAACAAGTCTTTGGAAGTCTCCAATCTTGAAAGTTATGTGTTTTGACATAACTATTTGAAGGTGATACTCCAAGGTACATTATGGATCCAAATACATATTTGGGAAAATCAAGGTGTCTACTAAGGTAATATGAAGCTACATTGGCATGTGTAGAGCAGGATTTGTGCAGCACCACCTCATCTATGGAGTGTATCCAGCCATCTCCTCACAATACAATGCCATATACACGTCAATAGAATGGAGTTGCTGAGCGGAAGTGGGTCACTCATGGAGCTGGCGAGTTGTATGGTCAAGAGGCAGGCTTTACCACATAGTTTTTGGCTTGAGGTTGTCATGTGTGCAACATATGTACTTTGTACTTAATAGGTGTCCCACTAAAGCAGTGCAATCTAGCACTCCATATGAGGCTTGGCATGGTTGCAAGCCATCTGTTACTCATATGCATGTTTTTTGTTGTCTGCCATATGCATTAGTGTCTAAACAACATCGAAGGAAATTGGATGATAAAGCAATAAAATGTATTATTGTTGGGTATAGTTCTGAAAGCAAAGGCTATCATTTGTATCATCCACAGAAGAAATGCATTTTGGTTAGCCATGATGTTGTTTTTGTGGAAGATGCTAGTCAGCCTTTACTTTCATGTTGAAGGAGACATCTATTAGCTCCAAAGACATGTATGATACTTTACTACCTCTTTTTACAAGTGGACAGTCTAGTGTTGGTCCTAATGAGGCAACTTCTCAGCCTTTACACGTTTCATGATGATGCAGATCATTCTATTTCTGATGCAGATTTACATGATGCACTTGTTGATGAGAGAGGATATTGAGGAGGAAAAAACTATGCCAAAATGGCTAGCGCAGACTTTGCAGAATGATAAATTAGATGCACCTCTATGATACCATACTCGTTGAGGTTCTCATAGTCCCTCTTTTGCATCAGATTGCCATGCTATGGCTGCCTCTAGTCTTTGTGATGAGACTGAACCTATTTTGTTTGATGAAGCACAAAATTCTTAACATTGGATGGCTGCAATGCAATCTAAATATGATGCTATCAAGAGAAATGGTACTTGGCCTTTATGTGTCTTGCCTCCAAGAAAGAAGGCCATTGGCACTAAGTGGTTATACAAGCGTAAGTGTAAGCTTGATGGAACAACTAATAGGTATAAGGCTAGGCTTGTTGCAAAGGGTTATGCGTAGGAAAGAGGCATTGATTTTGATGAAACCTTTACACCTACTTGCCAAATGACCGATGTTCGTAGCATCTGTGCACTTGCAGTTCATCATGGTTGGAATGTACATCAGTTGAACATTAAAACAACATTTTTGAATGGCAACTTGCATGAAGAAGTGTATGTTTCTCAGCCCCGTGGCTTTGTGCAGAAAGGGCATGAAAAACAGGTGTGCAGGTTAAAGAAGGCATTATATGGTTTAAAGCAAGAACCATGTGCTTGGTATGAAAAGATACATGCCTATCTGTTTGCACATGGTTTTGAGAACATTCCAATTGAAAGAACCTTATATGTTAAGCGTGCTAATGATGTGCTTCTGAGCATTGTTGTGTATGTTGATGACATGCTACTCACTGGTCCTCATGAGAAGCATATTGCTGATTTCAAGGCTGACTTGCATGCCTCATTTGAGATATCTAATTTGGGGCATTTGCATCATCATTTGGGCATTCAGTTTATGCTAGTTGATGGTGGAATAGCTTTGTGTCAAAGGAAATATATTGACAAATTATTGCAGTGTTTTGGCCTTGAAGATTGTAAACCTATTTCCACTCCTATGGAGACAGGTTTATGATTGAGTCTTCATGATGCTCGAGATGCATTTGATGCTATTGTCTATTAGTAGGCTATTGGATGCTTGATTTACTTATGCGTTACTTGGCCATATATTCAGTTTGTTGTCTCATAGATGAGAAGGTTTATGCATTGCCTAGGTGTCAAGCCTTGGTAGGTGGTTAAGCGTATCTCTTGCCACTTGGGTGGTACCGTGCTACTTGGGTTGTCTTATCCCAAGGGGGGATCACTACCGTCGTATTTCCATGACTTTTTCTGACTCTGAATAGGCTGTTTGCTATGACACTCGTGTGTCCGCTAGTGGTTTTTGCTTCATGCTTGGTAGCTCATGCATATCTTGGGTGAGCAAGAAGCAGCCTATTATGGCCACTTCCAAAATTGTGAGGCTGAGTATAGGGCAGCTTTCATAGCGACTATTGAGTGTGCGTGGATCAAATGCCTTATGGCTAATTTGGGTGTTGGTTATTCTTCTGCCACCAACATCTTCACTGATAGTCAGAGCGCATTGCTAGTTACAAGGAACCATGTGTTCCATGCTCACACTAAGCACATTTAGATACATTAGCATTATGTCAGGGAGAGGTTCTCTGCTAGAGAGATCAGCTTGACATATGTGCCTACGCAGGATCACATTGCAGAACTTTTCACTAAGGCGCTGCCCTAGGGAGAAGTTTGAAGCTTTTCGCAAAGCTTTGGGCATATTTCCTTTTGTGGATTGATTTCACATAGCTTAGCACTTCCTTATCCATGAGTGCCAGCTCCTTGTTCACCACATCACTCTCGAGGGTGATTTGTTGATATATTTAGGTAGTGATGTGTGTGAATGCACTAGGACCATCGGGGCACTTTTTTCCCTCTTTAGGAGGTTTTTTTCCCCCAGCTTGTATATATGCCTATAGCCCTAATAGGTTGCTTATCTTTGTACATTCTAGTGGTAATACATTCAGTATTGTGTATTGTACTCCAAGCTTCTCCCTCTTCCTTGTGCTATTCGCATGCTTCCATAGACATCTAGCTCGAACAATTGGTATCAAAGCAGGTCGCCGCTTCATCTAGGGCATCGTCGACACTCCTCCGATTGTAGTCTTAGAATCGCACAAAATTTGGTGTGCATATTCAGAATGATTAGGAGATCAAAACGGCTCGTTTGACGTCAAAATCCACTATTGTAGCACTTATGTAGGCTATTTTATCTTTTTATGCCAAAGATATGTACAAGTTTCAATTCACCAGTATAAGCATCTCGAAGTCTACTAGAGGTTTAACAAAACTCAATAGGGTAGTTTTGTTCAACGTTTTGAGATACAATCAATTTTCTACATGATTTTCATCAGTGGACATGGCTGAAAGCAGTGATGTATTCTGTATGTTGGATGTTGAGGATAAGTTGGATGGTATGAATTACCCACTATGGTCTTATATGATGCATCATGTATTGGTCATGAAAGGATGGTGGAATATTCTATCGGGTGTTGAAAAACATCCTATTACACCTGCAAATACAAGTACTGAAGCTGATGCTGATGATGTCAAAGATGGTGATATTCTGCAAATTCCTCTTCGTGCTACGGTTCCTATTGCACCTACTATAGAGAAAATTTGTTGGGATGGAAGAGATGCTCTAGCACATGCATTGATAGCGTTGTCTATCAAACATGCCATTATTCCTCACATTCGCTCTTGTAGAACAACGAAGGATGCTTGGGATACTCTTACCACATTGTACGAGGCTAGGAATGTGGCTCTGCTTACCTCCGAAAATAGTTGGAGAGTGAGCATATGAATGAAGGTGATTCTATGGACATTTTTTTGACAAAGATCAAGGATTTGAAGGAATAATTGATTTCTACTGATGAAGTCCTTCCTAACAGTTCACTTGTCTAGACTATTTTGAATGGTCTTCTCGAATCATATCAGAGTTTTGCTTCTACTCTTCGTTTGATGATGAAAGGAAATCCAAATGCCTTAACATTTGAAGAGTTAGTTTTTGCTGTAGTATAGGAGGATCAGTCTAGGCAGAACATGTCTATTATGTGTGTTGCAGATTTAGCTTTCCTAACTAGTTAGAAGGGCAAAGGTAAATGGAGCTCATCTACTAGTAAGCAAAAATCTGCAAATGCTACACATTCAAAGAAGGAAGACAAAGATGAGAAGAAATCAGAAAAGCAGAATTTTTTTTGCAAATATTGTAAAGCAAATGTTTATGTCATTAAGAGCTATCCAAAACTCGCTGCTAAAGAGGCAAAGAAGAAAGAGGCCAGAATGGTTGTTGTAGAGGCCTCTACACCAAAAACAAAGTCTGCTAATCTTGTGCAGAATGAAGAATGGGCATTTACTATTGTTTGCAGTTGGTAAGATCATTTTGACTACTGCTCATGGTAGTTCTTTCACTTTGTTAGATGCTTTATTTGTGCCAAGGACCAAGAAGAATTTGTTATCAGTTTTGGCTTTAGCCAAGATTGGTTTTGTTGTGAAATTTGTTGATGATAGGTGTACAGTTCATGATCTGTCAAATGGTGATGTGATCATTGCTTCTGGCATTTTATGTCGTGGGCTGCATAACCTCATAGACTATTACAAATTTGTGAATAATTCAGCATGTGTAGTACATGATTCCGAGGCTATGTCAAATGCAGAGCTTTGGCATGCATGCTTTGGTCATATGAAATTTGCTAGCTCACTATGCCCATATAAATCTGAAATGGTGCCCTCTTTGCCCAAACTTGAGGCACCAGTAAACATGTCTATGAAGGCTGTATTTTGGGCAAAATGCAATGTTCCTCCTTTCCAAAAGATGGTTTAGTTCCAGCTACTCAGGAATTGCAACTTGTTCATAGTGATGTTTGTGGTCCTATGCAGACACCCTCTTTTGGAAACTATCTTTACGTCGTGAATTTCATCGATGATTTTTCTAGGCATACATGGGTATATCCATTGAAGGCAAATTCTGAAGTGTTTATGCACTTCAAACAGTTTTTGGTTTCGACTGAAAATCTGTCAACATGTAAAATGGGCACCCTCCGTTCTGATCGAGGGGGGGAATATATGTCTTTTGACTTTAATGCATTTCTAGCTGAACATGGGATAAAACGTCAGTGTACAGTGTCGTATACACCTCAACGAAATGGAGTTGTTGAATGGAAGAACAGGTCACTCATGGAGACGGGGAGGTGTATGGTTAAGAGTTAGGCTTTACCACATAGTTTCTGGCTTGAGGATGTTATGTGTGTAGTATATCTACTTAACAAGTGTCCCACTGAAGCATTGCAGTCTATCACTCCATATGAGGCTTGGCATGGTCGTACGCCATCTGTTGCTCACCTGCGTGTTTTTTGTTGTCTAGCATATGCATTACTGCCTGAACAACATCGTAGGAAATAGGATGATAAAGCACTAAACTGTATTTTTGTTGGGTACAATTATGAAAGGAAAGGCTATTGTCTGTATCATCCATAGACCAAATGCATTTTGGTTAGCCATGATGTTGTTTTTGTGGAAGATGATATTCAACCGTTACTTTCATGTACTGAGGAGACATCTATTAGCTCCAAGACATGTATGATACTTTTCTGCCTCTTTTAATAAGTGGAAAGTCTAGTGATGGTCCTAATGAGGCAACTTCTCAACCATTGCAGGTTTCATGTGATGATGCAGATCATTCCACTTTTGATGTAGATTTACATGATGCACTTGTTGATGAGAGAGCTGATGTTGAGGAGGCAAAAACTATGCCAAAATGGCTGGTGTAGACTTTGTGTGATAGCAAATTAGATGCACCTCTATCATACTATAGGCTCTCATAGTGCCTCTTTTGCATCACATTGCTATGCTATGGCTACCTCTAGTCTCAGTGATGAGCATGAGCCTCTTTTGTTTGATGAAGCACAAAATTCTAAAAATTGGATAGCTACTATGCAACCCGAATATGATGCTATAATGAAGAATGGTACGTGTTCTTTATGTGACTTGTCTCTTGGCAAGAATGCCATTGGCACTAAGTGGGTATGGAAGCTCAAGTGTAAGCTTGATGGAACAGTTGGCATGTATAAGGCTAGGATTGTTGCAAAGGGTTATGTATAGGAAAAAGGCATTGATTTTGATGAGACCTTTGCACCTACATGTGGAATGAATACTATTCATAGCATCTATGCACTTGCAGCTCATCATGGTTGGAATGTACATTAGTTGGACATTAAAACAACATTTTTGAATGGTGACTTTCATGAAGAAGTGTATCTTTTTTAGCCCCATGGCTTTGTGCAGAAAAAGCATGAAAACCAAGTGTGCAGAGTAAAGAAGGCATTATATGGTTTAAAGCAAGAACCACGTGATTGCTATGAAAAGATACATGCCTATCTGATTGCACATGGTTTTGAGAACAGTCCAACTAAGAGCACCTTATATGTTAAGTGTGCTAATGATGTGCGTCTAATCATTGTTGTGTATGTTGATGACATGCTGCTCACTGGTCCTCATGAGAAGCATATTGTTGATTTTAAGGCTGATTTGCATGCCTCATTTGAGATGTCTGATTTGGGGCATTTGCATCATTATTTGGGCATTTAGTTTATGCAAGTTGATGGTGGAATGGCTTTGTGTCAAACAAAATATATTGACACATTATTGAAGCATTTTGGCCTTGAAGACTGTAAGCCTATTGCCACTCCTATGGAGACAGGTTTACAATTGAGTCTTCATGATGCTGGAGATGCATTTGATGCTATTCTCAATTAGTAGGCTGTTGGATGCTTGAATTTACTTATGAATTACTCTGCGAGATATTTAGTTTGTTGTGTCACAGATGAGTAGGTCTATGCATTGGCCAGGTGTCGAGCATTGGCATGCAGTTAAGTGCATCTTTTGCTACTTGAGTGGTACCCGACTACTTGGATTGTTTTATCCCAAGAGGGTTGACTACTGCCAGATTTGCATGCTTTTTTTGACAACGATTGGGCTGGTTGCTACGACACTCACGTGTCCACTAGTGGCTTTTGCTTCATGCTTGGTAGCTCATTTATATCTTGGTTAAGCAAGAAGTAGCCTACTGCGGCCACATCTAGTTATGAGGCTGAATATAGGGTAGCTTTCACATTGATTGTTGAGTGTTTGGGGCTCAGATCCCTTATGGCTGATTTGGGTGCTCGTCAGTCTTCTACCACCACCATCTTCACTAACAGTCAGAGTGCATTGACAGTTGCAAGGAGCCCTGTGTTCCATGCTCGCACTAAGCACATTGAGGTGCATTATCATTATGTCACGGAGAGGTTCTCTACTAGAGAGATCAGCTTGGCATATGTGCCCATGTAGGGGAACATTGCAGACCTTTTCACGAAGGCTCTCCCTATGGAGGTTTGAGACTATTTGCAAAGCTTTGGGTTTACTTCATTTTGTGGAGTGATTTTTTGATATATTAAGGTAGTGATGTGTGTGAAGACACCAAGACTGCTGGGTAGGTTTTTCCCTCTTTAGGAGGTTTTTTCCCTCCGGCCTATATATACGCAGATAGCCCTAACGGGTTACTTATCTTTGTACATTCTAGTGGTAATACATTCAGTATTGTGTATTGTGCTCCAAGCTTCTCCTTCTTCCTTGTGCTATTCATGTGCTTTCGCAGACGTCTAACTCCAAAAAGGTTAAATTCATGGAAAGGAAAAACAAAGATATGAAGGGAGAAAACAAAAACTTGAGGAAGAAAATTGAAATGCTTAAGAGTGACAAAGTGGTTAGAAAGACTAAGGAAATAGAGGGAGAGGTCCTCTATTTAGTAATAGCAGATTGTTATTAGTTTACGATTAGATTTAGTAATAGCAAATTCAGTGAGTCCCAAGGAGATGAGGATAACTTGATGAGAAGAATTGATCAAGTTGAGCGAGAAATCAATAAAGTGCAGTGCAATTTGCAGGAATAGTGATCAAGCGGGTAGAATCAGTGAGGACTTCTAATTGGAATTAGAGAAGATTAAATGTGCTCGGGTAGGAAGTGATAAGAAAATGGAAGAACTTGGAAAAAGGATGAGAGGATTAGTGGAGTTCTCAATAGATGGTGGAGACAGAGAGAAGATAAAAGAAAGAGAGATGTAGAGGAGGACCAAAGAGTAGGTAGAATTGAAGATGAGTTGAAGATGATGATAGATACACTAAGTGCATTTGGAGGAGAGATAGAAAAGACAAATGCTTTGAGAGGGACTATAGAAGCCCTATCTAGTGAATTAGAGAAGAGTTTTCAAGAACTAAATCAAAGAGTCAGAGAAGTAGAATCAAAGGGGGATGAGTTAGAAGACAAGCTAGATAATTTAGGGAAAAGAATGTTAGAAGAGAAGAATTTTTTGGTAAACAAGGTTGATAAAAGTGAGCAAGAAAACAAAAATGGAATTAGGGAACTAGAAAGGAAACATATGAAAATGCAAGAAAAAATTGAGAAGTTACACGATCTATTTGAGAGAATAGAGAATGACCCCTAAGAAAAGGGAAGATTTTGCAGGAATTAGAACCACAGAATGAGAAATTGCAGAACTCAATCCGATACTTGGATTGCAAAATGATGAGATGACAAGGTGATATTGAATTGTTTAGGTGAGGATTGAGTGAACTGATGATGGAGGAATGAATTGAGGAATGTAACAAATTAGAGTGCACAACACCTTGCAGATCACCTTCTTTGGGTAGAGGACTATGTACAAAAAATGTGGAATCACATGGATTCTTCACAAAGACAAGTCTAGAGATAAAAAAGAGGAAATGATTGAGGAGGTGTTGAAGAGATAGTTATACACAGCAATGATGAGGCTCCTGAAGTGGAGCTTGACTGACCTCTTAGAGAATATGGATCATCGACTATGAAATACTAAGTATAATTTTTTGAGAATGCTTGTACAACATTATGCTTGAGGAAAGGACGTAAAGATAAGATAAGGAAATCCAGTTTGGCAAGCATGTTTATTATTAATTGATTATGGCATATAATCCTTATGCCCTAGAAAGTAACCGTGAAGGGAAGATCGATCTATTCACTGTCATGGACAAAGGAAACTATTCTGAATCTCAGAGTCCATGTGAATCCTATATCTCATGATTGGTTCAGAAGTAGGAGAAAGCAATGCTTCCATTACATCCAAAACGTGCCAAAACCCTAAGATCGACTTTCTTCTTGCTTAATTCTGACATCCAAAGACCATGCTTCGAATTAATGTCATCATCGATGACATCATCAATTTGTAACCGTCGTTGGAAAACCTATATAACGAGGGGTTGGCCACATTCATTCTCAGTCTTGCCAATGCTAGTCTTGGGAGCTCAAGGAGTCGTGACCGCCAAGTAAGTACTCTTCAAGTACCAGTTCGAGTTCTTGTCTTGTTCCTTGTTCCCATCTTGTCTAGTCTAGTTCTTGGACATCCTGTCTTTTCCTCTTGTAATCTCGTAGTACGAGATCTTGTTGAGTTCTTTCTTGTATCTAGTTCATCTCCCAGAAGGGAGTTCCTGTAATCCAGATATCTTGTTCCATACTTACTATCGCGGGTTGTGGGATCTCTTGTATCATCCCTAGTCCAGTTTTCCATACCTATCGGTCCTGAGTTGTGGGACGTATTGTATGAGTTACGTATCTTGTATCATCTTCCCTACGTGCATGCTCTTGTAATCAGAAGTGTATTTCCAAAATCTTTTCTAGTGTAGTCAGAGAGCACAATCTAGTGCTCCCTTGACATTTTGGTGAGACTAGCTTCTATCCAAGACCATTCATCATGGAGAATGCTTATGCACAGATTGTAGCATCACTTCAGAGTCTCCAACAAGAAGTTGAAGACCTAAATCATCGATAGACACAAGTCAAGATGGGACATACAATGCATGTAGGTGCACTCCTCCAAGAATTACAAGAGAAAATCGGGAGTCTTCAGATAAATCAAGGGAATATGCAAGTAAATCAAGGACCTAGTACATCCTTCATGAGGGAACCCAAGATCTGCATGCCAGAAAAGTTTGATGGGGATTGCACCAAGTTTCACGGATTTCTCTAGCAAGTTAAATTGTACATCTGCATGCAACCTTATAGATACCTTGATGAGGCATCCAAAGTCAGTTTTATTGGAACCTTGATTTGTTGACAAGCATGATCATGGTTTGCCCCAATCTTGGAGAAGAACATGGCAGTACTTTAGGACTATGATGGGTTTCTTCGGGAACTCACTGCCACATTTGGAGATGCAGACACAAGTTGAGTCGCAGAAACAAAACTTTGGAAGCTACATCAAGGTAACCGCCCTGCCTCTACCCATGCATCATAATTTAGTAAGTTGATATGTGATCTCACATGACATGAATATTATTTCATAAGAGAATTTAGATGGGGTTTAATAGATGATGTGAAGGACCTTTTGCTAATGATGCCAGAGGTTAAGACATTGAATGAATACATCATGCAAGCTATTCAATGTGATAACCGACTTTTTGAAAGGAAACAAGAAAAACAACTGGAAGGAAGACCTCACCAATGGAAACCTTTCTAGCCCATTCCTTAAGATGAGTCTATGCCTAAACCTTTGCAAATAGATGTAACTAGGTTCCAAACCCTAACACCACAACAGAAACAAAGAAGGAGAGATAACAAATTATGCCTCTATTGTGGAAACCTTGGACATATTGCAGTTAATTGCTCCAACCACAGAACAAACTCCAGAGTTGGAGCCACCCTTGTAGAGCAGGGAAACCAAGAAGTCCAATTGTAAAAGAGACCGTACAGTCGGACCATGATATAAGAAAGGGTCTCATAATTCTAGCTACACCCATAGCAACATGTCTTACACCTGTCAAGTTAATCATGCCCAAGAAGGCCCTTTCCCTTATAGCCCTAGTAGATTGAGGGGCATCCTCATGTTTCCTCGATGAAGGATTGGTTAAGAAACATGAAATTCCTATACTTCGAAAGAGCAAACTAGTAGTAGCCGAAGTAGTAGATGGACGATCTCTAGCATCTGGGAATATAACCATGGAAACCACACCATTAAGAGTACACCTTGGTGACCATGAATCCCACATATGTTTCAATGTTATATCTAGCCCAGTACATCTAGTTATCATTGGAATGCCCTCGTTAAAGAAGCATAATCCAGACATGAATTGGCAGAAGAAAAAAATCACCCATCGAGATATCCAGAAGAATCTAACATATGTTGGAGCCAAGGCCTTCATACATGCAATAAGGAAGAAACATACATATATAATCTATGCCATACCAGCTCAAGAATCCAAGAAAGATGATCCAATGCAGCTACCCAATCACTACAAAGGCTTTGAAGATGTTTTTGAAAAGTAGAATGCAGATATCCTCTTAGAGAGTAGACCTTATGATTGTCCCATAGATCTTCAAGAGGGAGCACAACCACCCTTTGGACCAATCTATAGACTATCCCTAGAGGAACTTATAGAACTACATAAGAACATTGATAAGAACCTAGCAAAGGGGTTTATCAAACACTCAAAGTCTCCAACATGAGCCCCTATTCTATTTGAAAAGAAGAAGGATGGGACTCTTCGGATGTGTGTAGACTATCATGGATTGAATAAAGTCACTATAAAGAACATATACCCTCTATCACTCATATCAGAGCTCATGGAATGCCTTGGAAAAGCAAAGCTCTTCACAAAGATTGACCTTTGAGGAGCTTACAACCTTGTCAGGATCAGAGAAGGAGACGAATGGAAGACAACATTTCGAAGGTATGGGCACTCTGAATATGTAGTTATGCCATTTGGTCTCACGAATGCTCCATCTATCTTTCAACATATGATGAATGATATCTTTCGAGAGTATTTAGATGACTTTGTGGTAATATATCTTGATGATATCTTGATATTCTCTAAAATTCTAGAGGATCATGAATATCATGTAAAGATAGTCCTAGAGAAACTAAGAGAAAAAGGGTTATATGCAAAATTGGAGAAGTGCTCTTTCCATCAGGCAGAAGTGGAGTTTCTAGGATACATTGTATCAGAGAAAGGAATCTTTATGGATCCTAAGAAAATCAAGACAATCCTTGATTGGCAACCACCTTCTTGTGTTCGAGATGTACAATGTTTTTTAGGGTTTACCAATTTTTATGGGATATTCATAAGAGATTACTCAAGATAGTGACATCTCTTGCCAAGCTTACAAGAAACTCGAAACTCTCATGGATCGAAGAAGCAAAAAAAGCCTTTCAGACCTTGAAATTAGCATTCACCACTGCTCCAATTCTAGTCCATCCTGATTCTAGCAAGCCCTTCTTCCTAGAGATAGATGAATCAGATTTTGCCTTAGGAGCCATTCTATCCCAATATGGAGATGATGGACACCTACATCCAGTAGCATATCATTCAAGGAAATTTTTTGCTTTAGAGATAAATTATGAAATCCATCAAAAAGAACTTCTTGCCATAGTAGACGCATTTAATACGTGGCATCACCATCTAGAAGGAGCAGCTCATAGAGTTATTGTGTATGCAGATCACAAGAACTTGGAGTATTACCACCCGCATCCTCAATAGAAGGCAATCTCGATGGAGTAACTTTCTATCCAAGTTTGACTTTGTCATCACCTACCATCGACATCAATAGTGTCAGTCAGATGCCTTGTTCAAAAGATCTTACCTTGCACCAAAGAAGGGTGAAGAGGCCTTTGATCAACAAGAGAGTGTATTACTCAAGCCTGAGCATCTCCAATTAGAAGCTATCTCTTTAACCCATCATGAAGATTCAGCCTTAAATCATTTCATCCATGAGAATCTACCACAAGATTTTTGAGATATCAAGCTCAACATGTGATGATCCAGGATGACACGTACCAATTTTTCGTTTCTCTGACATGTATAGTGGTCACACCGGTATATGTCAGGGATACTTCATTGAGCTTTATTAGATTTATCTACCGAGAGTGATGGCACATTTGTTTCTTGCCAGCTCACTCATTCACGGACATTAGGTTTTTCCTTATGTATTGATCTTTATATATTGCACTTTTTCTTATTTTAGGTCATTCTTGTACATTCCTTTTATGTAATAGAAGAAGAAGAAGAAGATCATTCTTCCTTGCCTTAATCTCTGTGTGTGCTTCTCCTTGAGAGTGAGAGTGTGTGTGTGAGCTCTCTTCCTTATCTCCTTCCTCGTGCCATGGTATCAGAGCCAGCGTGGCTGTAGAGAGCTAGTGGAGAAGGCGACGATGAAGACTACGGGGCAAGGCGTGGAGAAAAGGTGATTTCACAAACTGCCTCCGTTTGCTACAAAAATCGGCGTGAAGGTAGAAGACCTCAAAATATTTTTGATAGTTATCCCTTTAGGTTCACTCGTTTTTGTCAGATCGAAATTTAGGAGCCATCTCGACCTCCATTTCAAGCCCGCAAGGTGGGGCCCACAAAAAAACCAGGTCAGTTTCAGAAACTCTAACTTGCATTGTGTTTCACGACACTCATATATTCCAGATCCAGAATTTCAAGCGATTCCGTGTACTGTTGATACACGAAAACTGTGTTTTTTTGAGATGGAACTGTCACGTCATAATGCGACAGTGTTCAAGCAGAAGTGCTGCTTGTAGTGTTTTGTGGTATTGTGAATCGTTGGTGAAATGGCAAACACAGATGGAATGAGTCAGCTTATGAGCGATAACCTGGACAAGAACAACTTCCATGCTTGGAGATTCAGAATGACGAATTGTTTGATGGGAAAAGGCTACTGGAAGTACATCGAAGGAGAGAATGAAAATGCTCCACAGTTACTAGAAAGGAATTGGACTGTAGACTGGTTAAGAGCATATCAGGAATGGAATCAAGGAGCATGAAAGGTAATGTATTGGCTATCTGTTAGCATACAAGATAGCATGATTGTACATACATGATGCCAAGACTCCAAAACAGGCTTGGAACAGGTTGGTTACTTTGTATGAGACTAATACAAAGGCATGGAAATTGCAACTCAAGAACGAGCTGCATACATTGGAAAAGAAGAGCATGTCGGTAAGTGACTCCACTCTAAAAATCAAAAGCATATGTGAGTCACTTGCATCTATTGGCGTGAATGTAGATGATGATGATAAGGTGGAAGTGTGCCTTCGTGGTTTAGGAGCTGCATATAAGCAGTTCAGAACTTCCATACAGACCAGGGAAAATATTCCAATTTTGCTGATCTCGTATCTATGCTGATTATTGAAGAAAAGAATCTTGGTGAGGATTCAAACTCCCAAGGAAAGCCTAGTTCTGAGCAGGTATTCTACTCTGGCAGAGGAAGAGGCAGAGGTAGAGGTTTTGGAAGTGGAAGAGGAAACAATAACCAAGACCAAGGTCAACAACAAAATCATGCAAGAGGAAGAGGACAATTTTGAGGCAGGGGGAGCCAAAGAGGTCGCAGAAATTTCCAAAGAAATGATTCAGGTAATGATAGTAAAGGATGCTGGAATTGTGGTAAACTTGGACACTTTGAACGTGATTGTAGGTTGAAGAATCAAAATAACAGAAGGCAGCAAAACAACTATGCATCCACAAGTGTAAATGATTCTGAGAAGTTGTTTATGGTTCAACATCACATGATGAATACGATGTCTATTGGTGTTTCAAAATCGAATAATAATGTCTGGTATGTTGATTCAGGTGCTTCAAATCACATGACCAGTCATGCATAATGGTTTAGTAGTTTGCAGAAAATGCCAGTTCCTGGATATGTTGAAACAGGTGATGATACATCGCATCCTATTGAGCATAGAGGAAACATAGCATTGTCTATGGAGGATGGGAAGGTAAAACATCTTGCTGATGTGTCTGCATGTTCCAAATAAAGAATCTGGTTTCTGTTGGACAAATGGTTGACCAGTGACTATAAGTCAGGTTCAATGCTGATGGATTATATGTAGAAGAGTACAAGCAGGATGGACGATTCGTTGCCAAAGGAAACAAAGTGGGTAGGATGTTCACCTTAAATGTGAAGATTCCTGAAATGAATGCAGCCATGTTTGCAAAAGGTGCAGTAGTTATTGCCGATATAGAGATGTGGCACAAATAGATTGGACATGTAAACTTACAAAGGTTGAAATTGATGCAGTCAAAGGAGATTGTCCATGGACTACCAAATTTCAAAGTTGCAGAAATGAAAAAGGTATGTGGAGCATGTCAATTTGGTAAACAGTCGAGAGCATCATTTCCACATGACAAGCATGTTAGTGAGAATGTACTAGAAGTAGTACATACAGATGTTTGGGGTCCAGCAAAGACCACATCTATGGGCGGTTGCAGGTTTTGTGTTAGTTTCATTGATGACCGTACACACAAAGTATGGGTATATTTCATGAAAGAGAAGAGCGAGGTGTTCACTCACTTCCAGAATTTTAAAGCTATGGTGGAAAAGTAGATAGGGAAGTACATTCAAACATTAAGATCTGATGGAGGAGGTGAATACATGTCAAATGAGTTCAGAAGTTTTCTAAAAAATCATGGAATTTGGCGTTAGTTTTCATGCAGGTACACACTACAACAGAATGGCGTTGCTGAACGCAAAAATAGACATATTGCAGAAATAGCAAGAGCCTTGATGGCTGAGAAGAATATGCCTCATTGTTATTGGGTAGAAGTTGTGCATACTATTGTATACATCATGAACAGAAATCCGACTGCTACTGTACATCAAGTTACACCTGAAGAGAAGTTTACAGGTAAAAAGACAAACTTATCACATTTGAAAGTTTTTGGCTGTATTGCATATGTACATGTTCGAGATGAGTTGAGGACGAAGCTTGATCCGAAAGCAGAAAAATGTGTCTTCATTGGATACTCCCTTGAGCAAAAGGGGTACAAATGTTATAACCCACTCACACCACAGGTGAAGGTGAGCAGAGATGTGGTATTTGATGAAATGTCAAGCTTCTATGCAAATGCCAAAGAAGGACTGAATCATGAACCAAATGACAAAGAAAATGCTGAAAAATCAAGTGTAGAATCTCAAGTTTTGAGTGGACCAGATGCATCACCAAGAAATAGTTCCAACTCAAATCCATGGAGTGGAAGATTGCATGGAAATTTCAGTCCCGCAAATTCATCAAATACATCCAAGAAAGGTAAAGAAAAGCTTTCTTCTGGTAGTAAAACATGTGCACGTTTTGAAGATGTTGATGGAGATTCAAGTGGTTCAGAAAAGAGTCTTGATGAGGAACTTGGATTGCCCTCTCTGAAGACTCTAGGAGTAGGAAGGGCACATGCAGATGATACAAGGAGAAGTGACCCAAGACCAAGAAGATCTGGGAGGATGCGTAATTCAGTGCAACGATTGACATATGATAGTTACATGGCTTGCCATTGTGCTTACATGACAAAGATAATACAAGATGCTGAACCTTCTTGTTTTGAAGATGCAATTGGTAATGCAGATTGGGAAAAATCTATGGATGAGGAGATGGCTACACTTTGTGGAAATGATACATGGAAGCTAGTTCCATTGCCACAAGGAAAGAAACACATAGGCTGCAAATGGGTTTAAAAGGTAAAGCATAATGCTGATGGTCGCATAAGCAGGTATAAAGGACGATTGGTAGCTAAAGGTTATGCACAGACATATGGCATTGATTATGAGGAACCATTCAGCCCTATATCTAAAATGTCTACTGTTAGAACACTTGTTGCATTAGCTACAACAAAAGGATGGACTTTGCATCAGATGGATGTGAAGAATGCTTTCCTACATGGTGAGTTACAGGAAGAAGTATATATGGACCAGCCACAAGGATATGAAGATTCAAAGCATCCAAAATATGTTTGCAGGTTGCAAAAGGCTTTGTATGGGCTGAAGCAAGCCCCTTGTGCATGGCATGCAAGGATTGCTGATTACTTAACCAACATTGGGTTCTCTATGTGTGATGCAGATCACTCACTAAATGAAAGGAAGGCTGATGATGGCATCACTATTGTGGCTATTTATGTTGATGACCTAATGAAGAAAGCATCAAAGAGGTAAAGAAACTCCTTATGCAGGATGGCTGATTGTAAGACAATTGTTATGCCATTAGATCAGAATTTGAAATTGGATACTACATCACGTGAAGCATTGGAAAATGCTACTATGTACAGGAAAATTGTGGGAAGTCTTATATATCTCACATTACAAGGCCTGATCTAAGTTATACTGTTGGACTTGAAAGTCAGTTTATGCAGGTTCCCAGGAAGCCACATTTGGATGCTTTGAGGCGCACTCTACGTTAAGTGAGTGCTACTTTGGATTATGCATTCTTTTATGAAGCTGGTGTAGATTTGCAGGTTCATGGATACACCGATGCAGATTGGGCTGGTAGTACTCCAAATAGAAGATCTACTAGTGGCTTTCTTTTCACACTTCAAGGTGCAGCTATTACATGGAGCAGTAAGAATTGCTTTGTCGAGTCCAGAGGCTGAGTATAGAGGTGTTGCAATGGCAGCATGTGAGGCATCATGGTTGGAGATGTTACTTGCAGATTTAGGTGTGGAAGTGCAAAAGCTTATCACTATCTATTGTGATAATCTTAGCAGCATACAGTTAGCACGGAACCCTGTTTTCAATCTAGAACAAAGCATATCGAGGTACATTATCACTTCATCAGAGAGAAGGTATTAGCGGGTGATATTGATCTTGTTTATGTGAGAAGAGATTAGCAGGTTGCTGATATTTTCACCAAAGCACTTGGAGCTGAGAAGTTGAAGAAGTTTCAGGAGATGCTTGGATTACAAGATATGGCGTTGAGCTTGAGGGGGAGTGTTGAGATATCAAGCTCAACATGTGATGATCTAGGATGACACGTACCAGTTTTTTGTTTCTCTGACATGTATAGTGGTCACGCCGGTATATGTAAGGGATACTTCATTGAGCTTTATTAGATTTATCTACCGAGAGTGATGGCGCATTTGTTTCTTGTCAGCTCACTCATTCGCGGACATTAGGTTTTTCCTTATGTACTGATCTTTATATATTGCACTTGTTGTATTCTTATTTTATGTCATTCTTGTACATTCCTTTTATGTAATAGAAGAAGAAGAAGAAGATCATTCTTCCTTGCCTCAATCTCTGTGTGTGCTTCTCCTTGAGAGTGAGAGTGTGTGTGTGAGCTCTCTTCCTTATCTCCTTCCTTGTGACAAAGATGAATTGTTTTGTAAGATTAAGCAAAAAAATCAAGAAGGAGAAGTCCAAGCAGTAAATGAATTTCAAGAAAAGGATGGGTTACTATTCTATAAGAACCTATTGTATGTCCCTCCAGGAAAGCTCAGGATCCAAGTACTTCAACAACATCATGACAACCTTGCAGTAGGACATTTTCGAGTAAATAAAACAATAGAACTCATATCAAGGGATTTTTGGTGGCCTCAAATGTGGAAGAAGTCAAAGAATACATTTGAACCTGTGACACTTGCAATAGATCTAAGGTACCACGACATAAATCTCATGGCCTCTTGCAACCTTTACCTATTCTAGAAAGGCCATGGGCTTCACTATCCATGGATTTCATCACAGATCTACTAAAGTCAGATAAGTATGATGCCATTCTTGTTATTGTGAATAGATTTACAAAGATGGTGCACTTCATTCCGACTACAAAGGCAATCACCGGTGCAACCACTGCTAGACTTTTTCTCAGATACATCTTTAGGCTTCATGGATTTCCTGATGATATTGTCAGTGATTGAGGCCCACAGTTCATATCTAGCTTTTGCAACAATCTTTGCAAGCTCCTTGGTGTTCAAGTTAAACTATCTACAACAATTCATCCACAGACTGATGGACAAACACAACGGGTGACTCAAGTCCTAGAGCAATATCTTTGTTGCACTAGCAACTATCACCAAAATGATTGGTTTGATTTGTTATCCTTTGCAGTGTTTTCCTATAACAATAGTGTTCATACATCTAGTAAGCAGACTCCCTTCTTTCCAAAGTATGGACAACATCCAAGGATGGATATACAACTCTCAAATCATGTCAAGAAACCAGTTGCCAGAGACAGGGCCCATTACTTGATGAACATTCACAAAGAACTCAAGGAAGAGATCCATAAAACTCAAGAGCAATATAAGTACTATGCAGATCAACATCGTGTCCAAAATCCATCGTATCAAATTGGGGATAAAGTATGGTTACTCAAAAACAATTTGCAAACTTCAAGGCCTTGTGCAAAGTTAGATCATCAAAGATTTGGTCCATTTACCATCTTGGCTAGGATTATTCTAGTCACCTTCAAGCTCCATCTACCAAGTACCATGAGAATACATCGAGTTTTCCATGTATCCATGTTGGAACCATATCAGATTTCACCATTGAGGGGGGAGAGACCTAGTCCTTCACCACCTATCGAGATTGATGATCATTAAGAATTTGAAGTTAAGCATGTCTTAGATTTGAGGATATCCCAAGGAAGGCTAGAGTACCTTATTCATTGGAAAGGGTATGACATCAGTGATTGTACTTGGGAACCTGCAGAAAACCTTCAGAGAGCACCAATTAAGGTTCAAGAATTCCATAAGAGAAATCCAATGAAGCCAAGACCACAGATAATGGCCACTCCTCGTGGAACTCGTCGCTTGAGGGGGAGGTGATGTCATGGACAAAGGAAACCATTCTAAATCTTAGAGTCTATGTGAATCCTATATCTCATGATTGGTCTAAGATCGACTTTCTTCTTGCTTAACTCTGACATCTAGAGACCATGCTTCAAATTGATGACATCATCGATGACATCATCAATTTGTAACCGCCCTTAGAAAACCTATATAAGGAGGGGTTGGCCACATTCATTCTCATTCTTGCCAATACTAGTCTTGGGAGCTCAAGGAGTCGTGACCGCCAAGTAAGTACTCTCCAAGTTCGTGTTCCAGTTCTTGTCTTGTTCCTTGTTCCAGTCTTGTCTAGTTTAGTTCTTGGACATCCTGTCTTGTCCTCTTGTAATCTCATAGTATGAGATCTTGTCGAGTTCTTTCTTGTATCTAGTTCATCTCCCAGAAGGGAGTTCTTGTAATCCAGATATCTTGTCCCATACTTACTATCCAGGGTTGTGGGATCTCTTGTATCATCTCTAGTCCAATTTGCCATACCTATCGGTCCTGGATTGTGGGATGTATTGTATCAGTTATATATCTTGTATCATTTTCCCTACGTGGGCGCTCTTGTAATCAAAAGTGTATTTCGGAAATCTTGTCTAGTGTAGTGAGAGAGCACAATCTAGTGCTCCCCTGACATCAGCTCCCATAGATGTATTCCTTTTTGTTTTCTGTGTGTATGCATGATGTGCACGACGGGTGGGGTAGATGCTCCTTTCTATCTCTCCCTAACTCTCAAGACAAGGGAAATTAAAAAGAAATTGAAATAAAGAAACAAAACAACAAAAAAAAAAGCATGTTTATATGTGCGCGAGTGCGCTATGAAGGGTTAGTAGGCAAGTGGAGTCATCCATGTCGAGTGGTCAGGACTGCAAGTTGATGCTAGCGTCATCATAGGCCAGGACAATGACATGTTTATATCTATTTTCTGTTACGCACCATAGTGCGTTGATAAGTGAGTGGAACCATCTTGGTCGGGTGGTCGAGACTATGAGCTACAGCTAGCTTTGCTATGGGCTAGCATGTATATATGTGTGTATACATCATGTGTATTTTTTGTTGCATGCTATGTTGTGTTGGTAGACAGGTGGAACAAACCTTGCCAGGTGGTTAGGGCCACGAGTTGCATCCACTTGCAATATAGGCCAGTTCATGAATTAAAACTAAAGAAAAAAAACATAAAAAGAAAAAAGAGAGGAAAAACTCCCACTCCTGAGGGGTAGAGATAGAGAGGAAGAGATGTATGTATCAATAGGAATGAGATGTTGAGTGCTGATAGATCAATCCGCTCGAGGCCAACACTGACAAAGGTATAATTATTATATGTGAATGACTCATTAGTTTGTAAGAAACGTATCGGAATTGGCTCTTCTTACATTATTGATAGGCCGTTCCAAAGGTGGGTAATGGTGTACATTTCTTAAAAATTCTTCACTTTCGTCTCGCTTCATTTTCAGTGATCAAGTTTTTGAGAATGTGAGATGAGGCTACACTTTAAAAGGCCTCATTTTTGCTCATATATACATAGCGGGTATAGAGGGAATTATTAGATGTAGATGCACCACCAAAGTACATGTTTTTGTTGATTCCCTTTTGTTGCATGATTTCTTTGGATTCACTTTTTTGATGAGTTTGTACATGAGAAGGGTACGATGACAGAGAAGGAATTTTCCAAGGTATTCAAGGGATGCAAAGGATTTTGGTTGATTGATAACAGGTAATGTTGATTGACTATATGTTTATAGGATAGTTCTCAAGAGCTGATTCATGTTGGCATTATTGATACCCTCCCTTAGTAATTGGTTTTATTCATTGGATTTAGGTCTTGGATTGAGTGAAGCGTATAGATGACATGTTTTTTTGACGTTTTATTGCAAGAAATAATGAGATGTGAAAGGAGTTATGCATAAGCATGTATGGAGATATTTGATCCTCGGTGGAAGGGATGTGAGTATCGAAGTGCATTCACAAAGGTCATGGTATGGTTGGTGGAATATATTGCATGTGTGAAGGAATTTCTTATGCATGATGATTATGTGTGAGTAGAGAGGTTGGAAAAGGTCTGTGTGATTGATCATGGCTGAATGATTGGGGTGATTAAATTAGGGTGCTTTATGTGAGCCTACCATTTGAATGAGTGACAAGTGAAAATTAGGTTGCAAGTTTGCTTGTTGAGGATGACGTCAGTGGAGGGGAGTATGTTAGATATTGATTGGTATGAATATGGTGATCTATTAATGTGATTTTGATGTAGAGGACCAAGAACAGTACCTCATATGAGGATGATTAAGTGGTTTACATTGACAGATATGTATGCATATGTCAGCATGGATCTAGTACTAAGTGCATGATTGCAAAAGATGTGTGTGTTAGGGAGATGCGTAGGTGAGCATGCATCAAAATGTACTTATTTTCCAATAAGCATATGGGATCAAGGGTGCATAAGCATATGTGTGTAAAGTTACATGTAAACATGAACACGTGTGAGTACGGATGGTATTAGAAAACTATTTGCTCCTCTCTGCTCCTTGATCAACATCCGAGAGCACACACACAGAGTGATGTCCTTTTTTCCTCCCAACCGCCGAGCCATCCTCTTTCACGATACTTCCGCCTTAGAAGTCTCTCATAAGCTTTTTCTAGTATAATAACAATGCATCTATCTGATGCCATGTGGCAAAACTTGCCACCTCATCTTAGTGGTGTTCCCATGCAACACCCATAACATGACATTTCCTTCCCCTTGAAAACATTTTCGTCCTCGAAAATGTAAATGAAATGTCCGTAATGGTAGAATAAAGTGCTCGGACTCCCCTGAACCCCATGTACTCTATGTACATGGTCATCTCTATGTGTTGTTTCCCCATATCCTTCCCCTTAAGAAGTCCCATATGAGATCATCTCAAAGGTGGGAAACCATCTGAGTAGTGCTTACTATCTCCCGTATACACTCAGCCTCCAAACTATCACTCCCATAACATACAACATCATCGAAATGACCTAAGTCCATATGATGTATCCTCTATGGAGTGATAATATGTAAAGCAAGTGTAGAAGTGTCAAACTTATAAGCTTGACCGTATCATAATGGAGATAATAAACCGTAGAATGCTCTGAAGTGTAGAACAAAATTCCATAACAAGTGACTTCAAACCCATCTAGGACTAAATGATAGATTGCCCTCATACCACTCTAGTTCTTCCTAACCTTGAGTGTAATCACAAGTAATTGTTTAACTTAACTATCTTGTGAACTATGCAAATCCATCATCTAGCTCATGGTAGTAAAATGCAATCTCTACATTTCACCAACCAAGAAGTCTGTGCTTTTCCATCCATTACCTGTGGACTAAGTTCTATTGGCACTTGTGCAAACTCTAATATTTCTCTTCCCTATAGTTTGCCATATGAATGCAAAAAGCATTCCCTTTGAGATTCAGATAATCCCTAAGTACCCATCCTCCTAACTGATGTTTACTCATCATACTCATGATGTAACACCAACTAAGAGTTTGGTACCATAATAGGTTAGATATACCTCTATCTCCTATAAACCCTAAAGAGAAGAGTCATAAGTCTACTCCCAGTCTAACTAATGTCAATAACTAGATCATCGCATCTAGTCAAAGACCATCACTGGAGTAACATAATTACTCCTCTCTAGAGTCTCCATGTGAGACTCAATCTAACCAGTACGATTACCTGATCTCCCTCTTGTCTTTGATAGAAGAGTGCCACTCCTATCTAGACAATCTAAATGAGAAAGTGAAACTCTCTCCATGTCTCTCTCTGTAATCTCCTCTAAGGAAAAGAGGTCTGGTAGTGGAATCTATTCCACTTTCCCTTTCCCTTTGAAAGAGCTTCTGTTGAATCCATTTGCTCTACTTATCCATAACTAAGAATATGCATATAAGTTCTCCATGTTTTTTCCTTCCAAAATAGTGGAGAATCAGACTCCCATGTGAAGGAAAATTACATTGAAAAGTAGAGGAAATGAAATCCTTATGAAATATAGACTAAGAGATGTTTCCCAAACACCTCTTCTCTGTAAAGGAAAACATACTCTATTCTTCTCCTATGAAGAAATCATGTTTTCCTTTCCTTTTTTCTCTCTCAAAGAATAGGAGCTGAAGTGAGACCACTGAACTAAAGTGAGATCTATCATCGATCTCTGAGCTGATTCCCACTTTCTCCTTTCCTTAAAAGAGAAACTCATGAATTTATTTAGTCCTCTCTTCCGTAACTAATGCATAATCCCTCATTACACTTATTCTTATGAAGATGGAGAACAGATCTCCCCTAACTAATGAAGGTGTATGTAGTGAAGAGTGGAGAAAATAAATTCCTAAGAAGGGTCAAAGCCCTCTACTAAAAATGGTCAGCAATGATGTGACATGATACCGTAAACACATGTGTATCCATCGTAAAGAACTATCTCTGCCAACCATACTTTGTGCATGGATCTATACGATCCCATAAAGCTCATGGAATTATCCTTGCTAAAAACCTGAAAATGAGTATGTGATACCAATGGTGATAAAATCACCTATCACATTCTCTACTGGAAGAATAGGTCTTCCCTAAACTGTGAAGGATAACTCCCAATCCTAAGGAGATGTCTACTAAGAGCTCTCCTTCGATCTAGTGAGACATGATGCCATGAATGATGAGTCCTTTTCTCCCTGGCCATAGAAGAAGAGTGCTCAAAGGGAAGTCATTTCCACCGTCCCATACCAGTGAAAACTTCTTCCAATTCAGGGTGTCATAGCTACACTAAACCAAATATATATTCCATACATATGTAATGGAATATACAGGTGGACTCTAATGAATCCTATATCCTAAAATCATATGAGTGGACTCAAATGAGTCCCATGTCCTTGAACTAGTTAGTTTGGTTCTAGTCAATAAGTGACAATGGATATCCCTTTCTGTTCCAAACCAACTTGTTCCTAGGTACCAAGACTAGGTCTGAGTACCTCTCTGTAGATCCCAAGATACATATATGTATTGGGTACCCCAACTATTTCTGACTAAGGGATCTATGCTCTGAGTCATAGAGCTAGTGCCATACCTGTGGCCTTCCTAACCATCACTCGAATCACATAAGCACCCGTCGATGCTATCTCATGAAACCCATCTCTGTGATCCCATCTATTTGGTTTCCTTAGTAGTGTAGCAAAAATGCTTCACTACTTGTTCAAGTGATGTGCATGAGTGAAACTATTCACTCTTTGGGTATTCCTGATAATATCCCATAGTCTCTTAATCATCATGTGAGACTCTTGTGAAGATACGTAAATCTTCACTAACTTGGAGATTATCATAAATGTATCTCCCGTGCCTATATGCAACTTCGTAAAACCTAAAGGATTACTTGTGCACATTACTAATCGTGAAGGTGTAGCTCCTTCCCTTAGCAATCCTATGGTGTAAATCCATTAGGATTATGTGTAGGGATCCTGTTACTACTGAAGTTGCCTTATCTATGATAGTATGATGGTACTAAGCCCATCAAATACATGCTTAGAAGCATGCGTACAACTTATTGAAGTTTGCAGAAAGGGCATGTTACCATGCCATAACATTCTTACCTAAAGGTAAGTGCGTATATAACGCCATACGATGGAAAAAATTTCGACAGCATTTCCCCAGGAGATGGAATCTCAAAAAAATTTTACCATAAGCTCAGTGGCACAAAGGCCACCCAACGACATAGGGCTTGACAGGCCCATGGCATGCACGCCATAAACTCATATATGGATTCCATGACCTGCAAAAACATAAAAACAAATGTTGGCAACCATTCTCTGTGTTGCCTAACCATATAGTTTCTGCAATCCTGTTTCCTGCAACCAATCAAAAGTGTGCTTCTCTCCCATTGATCCATACTTTTGGAATTTAAATTAAGATCAACATTTGATGTATGCAATCCAAGCTATGCATGTACATACAGAACATGCCATGACATAAAATAAATTGCCTGAAGCATAAAATATACGTCCCTGAGTAGTCTGATTTTGGAATTGCATGCATCCAATCGCTCTCGACAAGCTTCGAGATCTCTGCACCTTCCTCCTCAGGTCCTAACATAAACTTTGAAGTGTCCAAAAACATCGAAACACTCCCCAAAACATAAAGCATGGTCAGGTGATTACTAGAATAATGCAAATTTGGTCAAAAAATGCATTTGTAATCCTTCTTTAGACCTGAAAGAACCACTTTAAGACCTGCAAATAATCATAAACTGAAATATATAGTATGTGCAAAGATTTCGAAGTGAAATTACTCAAATCGCCTTCCTGGTTTGTAAAATATGGCTCTCGAAAGGTAGTTGCCAAAAACTGTTCAGACATTGCAGACCTGTTCAGACCTGCAAAAATACTTATTTTCCAAACTTTTTTCACATAAACTGAAAGTAGACCTTGTGCTCTTCAAAACGAGCCATAGCACGTCCAATTCGGAGTTTTCTAGCCCAAGATATGGCCATTCCAAGCGGGACATGCCTAACTAGTGGACTGTTGGAGGGGTTGGAAAAAGTGTAAAAATGTGATTTTTGGGGTGCCCTAAAGCATTCTTCCATCAAGTAAATCCTAAAATTCTCTCCATAACCTCAGAGAGTGATGTATGAAGATGCTTGAGCCTATCTTCACCTTTCCAAATCCTCCCTTAGTGCATGCTAATTCGCTCCCCAAAAGAGGCCTAAATCAAGATTTTTGCTTTTATGCAAAAACTTAATTGGGAGCTTAGCAAGCTTCTAATCCACTCTAAATATGGATTTCTCTTGGATTTTATATAATAATCCATGGGAAGCCACAAATGATCTTTATTCTTACTCCCAGAAGTGGAGTTTGGCCAAAATTAACATCTAAATTTTTTCCAAAAAGTGCGGGAAGGGGGTCTTTGAGGAACTAAAATTCCTCCTTAACTTATCATTTTAATGAATCTAATGATTCCATTATGAATTCCACACACCATACTCTCAGCATATAAACTTTTTCCCATCCATCCGTAGCTATTGCACCTCCTTTTCCCTCTTCCAAAATGGGAATTTCTTAGATTTAGGTGCTGAAATTTTTTTTTGTCAAACTGTGATGGAAGGGGCTTTTGTGGAGCTTCAAACTCCCATCATACTGAGATAATCTTTACTTTTCTTGATTGTATATAGAATTAAATACACTATACTATATGTGTGCATGATCTTTTCCATAAATCTATGAAAAAATCCACTTCATAACCCTTCCCCAAAATGGCTACTAGTCCAAAATAGCTCCTGTAATTTATGTGGAAATTCTGAAAGTAAGCTACTTTGGAGAAGTCTAAAACTTATGCCTTCTCGTATTTTGAGAGGTTTATTAACTTTTAATCGGAGTAGACATCTCATACTCCCGACATACATAATTTCCCCTCCAAAATTGGTTATCCAAACCCTTTCTTTTCTTCCTGTCGTGAAAGAGGAGTGACAAAAATTCAAAGAGAGGGATGGAGAATAAGAGCTCTTTCCTATAGCTCTCATATCCTTCCTCTCACCTACGAAAGTGATTGCCCCATTAAGAAGCACACAACTGTGATCTCTCCATCTTGTAAGGAGAGAAAACTCACGAATGCTCTCCCTCTTTACCCTTGTGGACTACATCCCAATAAACATCCTGAATAAGGAGGTTCTCAAGAGAACAATGAGAGATTTGGGAGCTCTCCTCCCTTTTCCTTTGGGAACTCATGAAAATAATGAGAGCTTTGGGAGCTCTTCTTCCTTTCCTTGGTTGTGGGTTGTAAAAACCCACTCGTCGCTTCTGCCCGTGGCCAAAGAGTATGAACAACTATAACTGACAGTTACCTGTATAGAATTGCTTGTAACTTGGACACCAAAAGGCATATGGCAGCGTGGATAGCCTGTTGATCACCTTTCATGGAGGTCTTGGGTTCAATTCCAGCGCCACGCAGTAGCGGAGATGTTCGTGTTGGATGCGCAGCTCACGCGGGATCTGTACGGCTCTGATACCACTATTAGAAAACTATTTGCTCCTCCCTGCTCCTTGATCAACATCCGCGAGCACACACACACAGAGTGATGTCCTTTTTTCCTCCCAACCGCCGAGCCATCCTCTTTCACGATACTTCCTCCTCAGAAGTCTCTCATAACCTTTTTCTAGTATAATAACAATGCATCTATCTGATGCCATGTGGCAAAACTTGCCACCTCATCTTAGTGGTGTTCCCATGCAACACCCATAACATGACAGATAGGTGCCAATTATTGTAGATAGATGTATATATGCTTGTGAGAGAAGGGTCCCTCAAAGTGAGAGACAACAAAGAGCCATCTATGCAATATGCTTGTATGGGTTGAAGCACGATTCTCTGAATGATTTGCACCAACATTTTGCTACCAAAGTATCAATTGTTTCTTACAGAGCTGTTCTAACTAGAAATGCTAATCTTGCTCTGGATGAAATTGGCATTCCCTACTCAATAACATTAGGCCTTACTATCTTTGAGATGAAAATAGAGAGGAAATCCAAGTTTTGGTGGAGAATATGTGTGGATCCAAGTCACGGGTGTACAATGTGTTCCAACCAAGCTTGCCATCAACTATCAACTATGATGTGAATGGTGGTTGCATTTCATGTGGTGAAATCTCAAATATCACACATGGCCCATAATGGTCAGTGGGGCTAGAACTAGTCATCTCTACTAAATCATTCAATATCAACCATGGAGGGGGTCACTAGAATTTTGTGTGTGTTAATTTTTCTTTTTTGGGGGGGTGGGAGCTTTGTAGAGAGTAGCAAAAGAAGTTGGGGGAAGGGTAGTGGTCAGCCCCCCTCTCAAGTGTCAGAGGAGGGGAAATATCCCTTCAATGCACATGCTACACGGGGAGAGTCTCTGGCTCGGGGTTGTTTTATCTTCTTGCTCCTCGATAGCAAAAAAGGGTTTTTTGTTTTGCTATGGTCTGCCTTTTGCACATGATGAAGGATAATCTTTGGGGGAGGCACCCGCACGAGATAGAGAGCATTGAGAAAATTATTGAGGGAGGATTCTCTAGGGAAGGTTTTTATGGTTTCAGTGTGTAGGTATGTAGAGGATTCAGGGGTGGCGGGGAGGAGAAGGGAGGTTCTCTACCCGTTTTGTCGAGGATAGAGTGAGAAGAGGGGATCATTGAGTTTTCTTTGAAGCGGTATATGCTATGGGGGGCCTAAAATTGAATAGCTTAGGAGACTCACATGAGTATGAGGAGCTGGTCTCCCTATTCTCTTGTGCTCAAGTATCTGCTCTATCATCGCCCGCTTAGAGCAGAGTACTCCTTCCAAATTATCCAAGACAAAATTGCGGTCTATATAGGTTAAATACTTCTTCATAGGACGATTCATACTCCGAGTATCTTGTCAAAGAAGCTTGGGAGGCTAATCATAACTAGTGCAATTGATAGAGTATATACGATAGGAGGACTAAGAGAGGGGTTGGAGACCATGTAGCAAAAACAGGGAATGGAGCGCATATAGTTTTTTGGGGGGAGTCTTGTGCTAAAGATAACAACATTCTAGAGCCCATTGCTATAAGTTATTAGAATCTTTTTCTCTATGTGCATCAAGAGGGAAAAGGAGGAGAGGATAGTTTAGGAAGCCGGTGAATTTTGGAGGGAGTCACTTGTTCTTTTGGAAGATCATTCTGAGTGAGGAAAGGAGTTGATGGTGTATGATAATAGAGAAGAAGGGTTGTTATAGACAACAATGTAGGATATACATAGTCATGCAATAGAGGAATAAAAATGGCTGCTCTTTTCACTTCTGTGATCTTGTTTTGGACGATTGTAGAGACAAAGCCTACTGCTCCAGAGTCAGAGGGATGAATTGTTGGATCCAAGATTGATTCTCAGTCCAAAAAGAACTTGCATGTTTATGTGATTAGGAAGAGGCACAAAATTTCACTTGAAGGCTCTACTGTGGGCAAAGCAGAGAAGTCAACCATGTGGAATAGGAAGGAAATTTTCACAAGAGATGGAGGCTACAAGAATAACACTATGAAGGTAATTTTGGAGGTAACTACATCTACACGTAGGGAAAAAGAGTTTTAGAGAGCTTGAAGCAGTAGTGGGAGATTTTTTTTTGAAGAATGTGCTCCATGGAAGAAGGTGCAACTTTGGGATGAAATACAAAAAAGATTAGTTAATTTCCCACTTAGAGAAAAGAACGAGTCATACAAATTATTTTCAAATTCTCAAGCTGAAAGGTATGGAATGCAAAGGATTAGACCTTCATGAAAGAGCAATCCAAGGATCTAGAAGGTGGCAGTTGAAGGACATGCACGCATGACCTCAAAGAAGATGAGGACAAGAGCAAGAGAAAGGTAAATGTGCATGTTAAGAACAAGGGGCATCCATTGAGTACTGTTCTCAGAAGACATTAGTCAGATGAGGAGGTTTTTGGAATGTCTGTGAGTTTTGCTATGCCATTTGAAGGAAGTACGGATTTTTAGCTGAGGCCGGCCATGCTCATACATTGAGTAAATCATCTCCATCATAATTTTTGCAATATCCATTAGTGGGTCAACATCAATAGATGGGCATTGTTGAGGTGGCAATAATATTTTTTTTTCTTCAAAGATAGGTAGAGTAGCCAACTCTGATTGGAACCATTCTCTTCATCAAAGGTTGTATGCATGCTATTAGATACCTTCCTACAAGTATGCTTTTGGTTGGGCCTGATTGAGCACAAGACAAGCAGTTTTATGCATATTGACATAAGATATTATGCTTCTAATACATTTGCTTATGTTATTTCCATATGACACTCTTCTTTTGTGTACTTGTCGACGATCATACTTGGAATTTTGTTGAGTGTATTGGTATGGGAGGATACTCATAAACATGGGATATTGTATATAGATCAGTGATGGAATAATAGGTTATGGAGTGCAAATGAGGACACAAATGGATTATGAAACTTTTAGGGAATGAGGGTACAACGATGTGGAGTATCTTGAAGGTTTGATGAGGTGATATTGGGGCAACCATGAAGGTTCAAATTTTCTGGAATCAATAATTGAAAGAGGCATCAGAGAACCAAAATGGTAGGAGTTTTACCAAATTCTCCCTTGATGATTCATTGTTGAAAGTTGATCATGTTCTTCATGAGGTTATTGAATCTTGTTTCCTAAGAGTAATTGATCAAGGTCCCAAAGCGGGCTCGGTCATAGTACTTGAGTAATCGATCTAGGTCTTTATGGAGATTCAATCCTTCAATCATTCTAATCTCAGGAGGATTTGATCTTAACCTAGCAAAGATTTTGAGTAAAGTTGCACAATGAGGTTTGATCATGTAGAGGATTTGATCCACTAGAGGAGTCGATGAAAATTCAATTTCAATAAGGAGGATTCAATGTATTACTATTGAGAGTATTCAATGACCAGAAGTGGAAGTTTAATAAAAGTACATTAGATGGTCTGATTAAAGTAGGTGGGGGTTCAATCATGGAGAGGAAATGAGATCATTTATGATTAGTTGAAACATAAGGTATATGTTTGATTCTTAGTCAAAGTATTTTAGTCATTGGCCATGACTGAAAGACGTGATGTATTCCGTATATTGGCTGTTGAGGATAAGTTGGATGGTACCAATTACCCATTATGGGCTTATATGATGCATCATGTATTGGTTGCAAAAGGATTGTGGAATATTGTATAGGGTGTTGAAAAACATCCTATTTTACTTGCAAACATAGTTGCTGAAGGTGATATAGATAGCGTTGAAGATATTGGTATTCTTCATGTTCCTCTTCATGTTGTGGTTCTTGCAACACTTACTATAGAGCGAATTCATTGGAATGGTAGAGATGCTAAGGCACATGCATTGATAACCTTGTCTGTCTAACTTTCCATTATTCCTCACATTTGCTCTTACAGAACAACTAAGGATGCTTGGGATACACTTACCACTTTATACTAGACAAGGAATGCGGCTCATGTTGTTTACCTCTAAAAAACGTTGGAGAGTGAGCACATGAATGAAGTTGATTCCATGGACAGTTTTTTGAAAAAGATCAAAGATTTGAAAGAACAGCTAATTTCTGCTGATAAAGTCTTGTCTAACAGTTCAGTTATGTAGATTGTTCTAAATGGTCTTCCCGATTCATATCGGAGTTTTACTTCTACTCTTTGTTTGATGATGAAAGGCAATCGGAATGCCTTAATATTTGAGGAGTTAGTCTCTGTTCTGTTGCAGGAAGATCATTTTATGCAGAACAAGTCCATTATGTGTGTTGCACATCAAGCTTTCATGGCATGTTAGAAGGGCAAAGGTAAATGGAGTTCTTCTACTAGTAAACAAAAATTTGCTAATTTTGCATAATCAGAGAAGGAATATAGAGACGAAAAGAAAACAGAAAAGTAAAATTTTTTTTGAAAATACTGTAAAGGAAATGATCATGTCATCAAGAGCTATCCGAAACTGGATTCTAAAGAGGCAAGGAAGAAAAAGGCTAAATGATTGTTGCAGAGGTCTCTACACCCAAAACAGAGTCTGCTAATCTTGTGCAGAATGAAGAATGGGCTTTAACTATTGTTTGCAGTTTTGATTGATCTTCACATGAACAATGTATGTTTGTAGTAGACTCAGATGTTTGGTACTTTGATAGTGGGGCAACCAAACATATTACCTTGCAATGCAGTTTCTTCACTTCACTTGAGCCTGCCCCTACAAGGAATACTATCACATGCTCCAACAACTCCTCTTATCCTATTATGGGAGTTGACTACTACTAATGGTAGTTCTTTTACATTGTCAGATGCTTTATTTGTTCCAAGGATCACGAAAAATCTATAATCAGTTTTAGCATTAGGCAAGATTGGCTTGGTCGTGAAATTTTTTGATGACAGATGTATAGTTCATGATCTCTCAAATGGTGACATCATTATTGCTTCTGGCATCTTATGTTGTGGGTTGTATAAGCTCATAAATTATGAAAAATCTATGAATGATTTAGCATGTGGTGTTCAAGATTCTAAGGCTATGTCAGATGCAAAGCTTTGGCATGCACACTTTGGTCATCTGAATTTTGCTAGTTTGCTATGCCTAGAGAAATCTGAAATGGTTTCCTCTTTGCCCAAACTTGGGGCACCTGGTATACATGTATGTGAACGCTATATTCTGAGAAAAATGCAATGTTCCTCATTCCCAAAAGATGGTTCAGTTTGAGCTATTCAAAAATTGCAACTTGTTCACAATGATGTCTGTGGTCCTATGCAGACACCCTCTTTTGGAAACAATGTTTACTTCATGACTTTCATTGATGATTTTTCCATGCATGCATGGGTATATCCATTGAAAGCAAAGTCCGAAGTATTTATGTGCTTCAATTAGTTTTTGGTTTAAGATAAAAATATGTCATCATGTAAAATAGGCACCCTTCGTTCTGATCGTGGGGGGGGGATATGTATCTTTTGACTTGGGATAAAACATCAATGTATAGTGCCGTATACACCAACAGAATGGAGTTGCTAAATGGAAGAACATATCACTCATGGAGATGGTGAGGTGTATGGTCGAGAGTCAGGGTTTACCACATAGTTTCTGGCTTGAGGGTGTTATGTGTGCATCATATGTACATAATAGGTGTCCCACTAAAGCATTGTAATCTATCACTCCATATGAGGCTTGAAATGGTCCTAAGCCATCTATTGCTCACTTGTGTTTTTTTGCTTGTCTGGCATATGCATTAGTGCTTGAACAACAACAGAAGAAATTGGATGATAAAGTAGAGAAATGTATTTTTGTTGGGTACAATTCTGAAAGCAAATGCTATCGTCTATATCATCCACAGACTAAACACATTTTGGTTAGCTGTGATGTTGTTTTTGTGGAAGATGCTATTCAGCCATTACTTTCATGTACTAAGGAGACATCTATTAGCTCCAAATACATGTATTAGCTCCAAATACATGTATGAAACTTTGGTGCCTCTTTTTACAAGTTAATAGTCTGGTGCTGGTCCTAATGAGGAAACTTCTCAACCTTTATAGGTTTCATGTGATGATGCAGATCATTCCATTTTCTATGCAGATTTACATGATGCACTTGTTGATGAGAGAGTTGTTACTGATGAGGTAAAAATTATGCCAAAAGGGCTGGTGCAAACATTGCATGACAGTAAATTAGATGCACCTATGTCATATCATACTCGTTCAGGGTCTCGTAGTGCTTTTTTTGCATCAGATTGCTATGTTATAGCTGCCTCTAGTCTCTCTGATGAGAATGAGCCTATGTCGTTTGATGAAGCACAAAATTCAAAAAATTTGATGGTTGCTATGCAATTCGAATATGATGCTACAATGAAGAATGATACCTGGTCTTTCTGTGACTTGCCTTTTGGAAAGAAGGCCATTGGTACTAAGTGGGTATACAATCTGAAGCATAAGCCTGATGAAATAGTTGACATGTAAAAGGCTAGGCTTGTTGCAAAGGGTTATTCTCAAGAAAGAGGAATTGATTTTGACGGGAACTTAGCTCCTACTTGTCGAATGACTACTATTCATACCATTTGTGCAGTTGCAGCTCATCAGAGTTGGAATGTAGATCGACTGGACATTAAACTAAATTTTTGAATGGTGATTTGCATGAAGAAGTGCATGTTTTTCAGCCCCGTGGATTTGTGCACAAAGGACATAAAAACCAGGTGTGTAGGTTAAAGAAGGCATTATATGGTTTAAAGCAAGCACCACATGCTTGGTATGAAAAGATGTATGCCTATCTGGTTGCACATGGTTTTGAGAATAATCCAATTGAAAGCACCTTATATGTTAAGCATGCAAATGATGGGGTTCTCATCATTGTTGTGGATGTTGATGACATGTTGCCCATTAGTCCTCATGAGAAGCATCTTGCTGATTTTAAGGTTGATCTGCATGCCTCATTTGAGATGTCATATTTGGGCATTTGCATCATTATTTGGGCATTCAAATTATGCAAGTTGATGGTGGAATAGCTTTGTGTCAAACAAAATATATTGACACATTATTGTAGTGTTTTGGCCTTGAAGATTGTAAAACCATTGCCACTCCTATGGAGACAGGTTTACGGTTGAGTCTTGATGATGTTGGAGATGCACTTGATGTTTTTCTCTATCAGCAAGCTGTTGGATGCTTGATTTACTTATGCATTACTCGGCAAGATATTCAGTTTGTTTTTCTCATAGATGAGCAGGTTTATGCATTGCCCAAGTGCCAAGCATTGGCAGGTGGTTAAGTGCATCTTTCGCTACTTGAGTAGTACTCGGCTACTTGGATTGTTTTATCCCAAGAGGGATCACTACCAATAGATTTTCATGCTTTTTTTACTCTGACTCGGTTGGTTGCTATGACACTCCTGTGTCCACTAGTGGTTTTTGCTTCATGCTTGGTACCTCATGCATATCTTGGTTGAGCAAGAAGCAGCCTACTGTGGCCACTTCCAGTTGTGAGGCTAAGTATAGGGTAGCTTTCATAATGATTGCTGAGTGTGTGTGGATCAAATGCCTTATGGTTGATTTGGGTGTTGTTAGTCTTCTACCACCACCATCTTCACTGAGAGTGAGGGCGCATTCACAATTTGAACAACCCTGTGTTCCATGCTCGCACTAAGCACATTGAGGTGCACTATCATTTTTGTCAGGGAGAGGTTCTTTACTAGAGAGATCAATTTGGCATATGTGCCCACACAGGAGAACATTCACTACAACATATCAGGGGCATACCGACGTTGCCTATACCGACGGTCACTCTCGACGTCGGTATAAACGTTGGAAAAGTCCACTTAAAGATGCCGACGGTCAAGTCACTGTCGGTATGACCATTTAAAATGATTGTCTGGGTATCTCGCGACCGTCATTATAAGCGTCGGTATCAGCATCGCTATGAGCGCCGATATAAGCGTCGGTAATTTACTGGAAGTTATCGATGCCCATACCGACACCCATACCGACGCTCATAACGAGGCCATGTTTTAAACATATCGGGAACCCGAGAGAAAAACTAAACATTTTTGCGCATGTTTGAGTACTGCTTGTCTTCTGTCTAACTTGCACGTGTGAACTGAATTGTGACGTGCATTGTCTTGTGCACACACACACAGATCTCTCTCTCTACACACACACACATACACTCTCTCTGTTTAGATCTCACATCTTGGTACATGGTGTGCGTACTCTGAGCCTTTGTCTTTCTCTATGATTTAGGTCTTATAATTTCTCTTCTCTTTGATTTTTTCGAAGTTCTTTGGCATTGATTCTTTGGAATTTGACGATAGACGACATACATTATGCTTTGACAACAACGATCCAAAAGAGGGACATACTTGTAAGTGATTGTTTTATTCTCTATTGATAAAGAGAGAAAGAGAGATAGAGAAAGAGAGAGAGATGAGAGAGAGATAGAGAGAGAGAGAGAAGAGAGAGAGAGAGAGAGAGAGAGAGAGAGAGAGAGAGAGAGATGAGAGAGAAAGAGAGATAGAGAGATAGAGAGATAGAGAGATAGAGAGAGAGAGTGAGAGATAAAGAGAGATGAAAGAGAGGAAGATAGAGATAGGAAGATAGAGCATACATACACACACACATACACACACACACATCTACACATGCATACATACACACATACATGTACACACATGCATGCTTACATACACACAAATATACACACATGCATGCTTACATACACACACATATACACACATGCATGCATACACACACATACAAATATACACACATGCATACATACACACACACATGCATACACACATACATACACACACATATATACACATCTGCATACATACACATACACACACATGCATACACACATACATACACACATACATACACACACAAATACATACACACACATACATACACACACATACATACACACATATACACAGATGCATTCATGCACACACACATATACACACATGCATGCATACACACATATACACATATACACATATACACACATGCATACATACACACACACATGCATACATACACACACATGCATACACACATACATACACACACATATACACATATGCATACAGACATACATACACATATACACACATGCATGCATACATACACACACATACACATATACACATGCATGCATACATACACACACATACACATATACACACATGCATACATACACACACATGTACACACATGCATACATACACACACATATGTACACACATACATACATACACACACATATACATACATGCATGCATACACTCACACGCACACACACGTACATACACACATGCATGCACACACACACACATGAATGCATACACACACATGCATACACACACATACACATATACTCACACATGCATACATAGACACACATGCACATATACACACATGCATACATTCACACACACATACATACACACATGCACACATATACACACACATAAGCTAGTGTTTTAATTAAATATATATAATTAAATATATAAAATTTTGATTTTAAAGTTTTTCTTTACATCAAATATATAAAAATAGGATTAGGGTTTTTAAGCTATTTACACATACATACACATCTACTTATACACATATATATACACATACACATATATTTACACATGCATACACATACACACATGTTTTAGGTCTAGGTCTTTCCGATTAGGGTTTTGACACATGCATAACATATAAGCACACATGCACATACACATATAATACATATATACATGTATATACACCTGCATATAGAAATATACATATTTTAGGTCTAGATCTTTAAGTAAAAGAACTAGTGTTTTAAATAATTCAATTAAATATATATAATTAAATATATATAATTAAATACATAAAAATAGGACAAATTAAGAAAAAAATCTGAATATATAAATAAATATATATATATATATATAAAATAGGAGAATTATATAGATGAATAAATATAAAAAGAAATAGTGTTTTAAATAATTTAATTAAATATATATAATTAAATATATAAAAATAGGATTAATTAATTAAAAAATCTGAATATATAAATAAATAAATATATAAAATAGGATAATTATATAGATAAATAAATATGTAAAGCATTAATGTTTGAAATAATTTAATTAATTATATATAATTAAATATATAAAAATAAGATTTTAATTATATAAGCAATAAACATATATATAATACATATAACACATATACACATATATAGGTCTTGAGTATTGGGGTTTTAGGATTAAGGTTTTAGGTTTTTTAGGTGTTTAAGTATTTAAGTTTTAGTATTTCAAGTTTAAGTCTTTAGGAGTATGATTTTTAGGTTTAATAAAAAAATCAAATGCTCTAAATTGTCCATATTGTATCAGATGGCTAGTTTGGATCCGAAGGAGAGAATGGCATGTCCTTGCACTCAGTGCAAGTATCAAATTTATCAAAAACGATGGATTTATACTGCACATGTTAGAGAGTATGGATCCTTTGATAAAATCGACTAGAAAACCTACGCTACCATTCGCATGGTCCCCCAGGTGAGCAGATGGACCCAAACGACATTGCATCGGTAACCTCTCATGGACAAAAGAGAACAAAAAAGGAGTTAGACGTACAAGCAAGTACTAATAGCATTACACAAAATGAACATATGGAAGAGTAAGTGGATTTGAAATAAACTTTCATTGTTGTATCAAAATAACTTTATTTATTAATATCCTTTTAATTGCTTATTGCAGGCTTCTTAAAGAGCAATTTTTGCCAGAGGTCAATGACATGCCTCCAACACGTGGAGATACAAAAAAACTTTTACAGCCCATTGGAATGGATTATACTAAGATTCATGCTTGTCCGAATGATTGCATCCTTTTCAGAAATGAGTATGAGCATCTCCACGTATGTCCAAAGTGTGGAGCAAATAGATTTAGAGAAGACCTTGTAGGGGAAGCAATCCCCGCAAAGATTCTTCGCCACTTTCCTATCATTCCACGAATTAAGAACATGTTTAGATGCAAATGTATAGCTGAGTTAATGTCATGTCATACAAAGAGGAGGTCTATAGATGGTGTAATGTGAGGGCTTGCTGACTATGATGCTTAAAAGCACATAGATAGTAAGTGGCCAGAGTTTGCTAGTGAGCCTCGGTCCATACGTCTAGGCCTAGCTATGGATGGAGTGAATCCATTTGGTTTATGTAGCTCTTCATGGAGCACATGGCCTATATGTTTGGTCAATTATAACATCCCACCATGGCTCGCCACAAAGAAACATCATTTATTATTAGCTCTTATTGTAAGTATAAGGTAAAAAACATGGATGTATATCTTGCACCCCTTGTGGAAGAACTGCGCATTTTATGGGATCGGATTACTGTGTGTGACATGTCTCAACCTATAAGAAGACGAGACGTGTGAGTGCAAGGCATACTTATGTGGACGATGCATGATTGGCTTGGTTATGGTGAATGTTCAGGTTTATCGATTTTGGGTTACCATGCTTGTCCCTTATTCGGACTACGACTCGAAGCATACTATTCCAAAGCACTACGTAAAACTATCTACGAAGGAAACCATAGATACTTGCCTGGTGGATATGTTTTACGTGAAGGAAAAATTGGTTGACAAGCATAACGCCAAATGAAAGCTAGTGATTGGAAACAACTGTGGAATTCAGAAAATCCAGTCGCTGGCATGAAACGATTGTCCATTTTTCATGAACTCCCTTATTGGAGTGAATTATCGATCAATCATTTGGTAGATCCAATGCATATTTTTAAGAATGTGGGAGAGATTCTTTGGAAGACTTTGATCGAAAAGAAAGAAAGAAAAGCACAAAGGGAGGACTTAGAAGAGTGAGGTCGTATGCGAGAGTTGTGGGCAATTACTAAGCCCAATGGAACAATATCGTTACCAAGAGCTCCTTGGGTGCTTCATAGGATGGAAGAGTGTAATAAAGTGATAGGTTGGAAATGATTGAACCACACCCTTGGTAGGTAGGAGATGGTTGAACTACACCCTAAGAGGGAGGATTAGAAAGTAATCCTCAACCATGGCTTTTGGGGCAAGTGGTTAGCCCATCACATTCCTATCCAAGAGGTTGTGAGTTCAATTCCTTACACATCGATTCTTGAGCAGAATTGGAAATTCGAACTCAAGTAGATGTTCATCGAAAAATTGATTAGATTTGTGGGCTATCCATGGATGACGGGCACACATGTAGTAAAGCGTTCGACTGGTATAACCAAAACAATAACTATCCAAGGAATGGATATCGGGCATCGATCTCATCATCTGAAGCATGCAAAGTGGCCGCTCTACCTTGATGGAGTTGTTTACATGCTCATGCACATCATTCCCCATCAATTCTTTTGTATGGGATAAGATCCCACAAACTATTTGAGAGAAGAAGATTTCTCTCGATCTTAAAGAAGTGGATGTATCCTACTTGCTTTTTTGAACCCGAAAGTTCTATTTCAACTACAAAGACATCTAAGATTTAACAAAGATCATCCCTAAAGAGCTTATCATCAACCCATTCTTTATATGGGCCATATGGGAATACCTTTCATGTGACGGCCAAGGGTTTAATCCAATCTTTCAACTCAAAACCTCATTGGATTATCCGATATCAAATCCTTGTAAAGAGTATAAAAGCAAGGATGAACCACCGATGTGTATGGAGGACGTTGAGTTTCTCTCCCGTCGATGGCTAAAACTTTAGCCAATGGCAATATCAAGGATGGAGAATGGCTCTTCCCGAGGCTCAAGGGAAGGATGTAGCTTAATTAGGAGATAAGTATTTTCCAAGTTAGTGATTGGTTTCAGTATTTGTTTTTGTTCTCTCCTATCATGTAGGATGCATTTTTATCATTGAAGTATGGTAGTAAACTTCATTCTTGATACTCTTGATGCAAATTATTGAAACCTACATAAAAGAGCATAAACATATTGAAACATTCGTTAAGCACAAGCATGCATATATGAAAGAATGTATTGATGCACAGTTTATATTTTCTTCTTGCTTGCAAAAGGAATAGGATGCACTCAAGTTTGTGCACATATATATTTATAACTTTTTGTAAGGTTGAAGATAGATTGTTTGTGCATAGATGATTGGACATGGATGATTGGATGCACACATGTCATGTCCTAGAATGGATCTCTAGTCGTTGAAGAATAATGTTCTCCTAAGTAGTGAGAAGGAAATTATTCATACTCTTTAGTCAATAAGTAGTTCTCTTTCAGTCCCAAACCACCAGAAGTGGTACTTAAAGTCCAAATGGTTGATATCACCTCAAAGTGTATCAAATATTCTTAGCTTTAGAATCTGAAAGGCATTAGTATATGCTTGGACTTGAGTAGTGGAAAGATCTCTAAAAGCCCATGGGTAAGCAAAGAAGCTTTTGATAGTTCAAGAGATCTTAAAGATAAAGACAATCTTTAGTCTATCGCATGATCAACAAGAATTGATTAATCGTGGCCATGGTTGTCCAAGAATTGCGGTTGGAACTATTGTGAAGTTTTTCCAAGTATTGGCAATCAAAATAGTAAGTTGTTCCAAGTTAGTAGAGAGTAAGTATGTAGTCTGCAACCGTGTCAACGGTAATTAAGTCTGTGGAAGGTATAATGTAAAAGTTTACCTATCCTTAAAGGGATTTCTTAAAGGTGAAATCCAAAAGCATGAGCGGATGCTTAGAGTTAATGCAGTAGAGAGATTTTTGTAAAAGTCCCTAGGGTAGCTAAAGCTTTTTTAAGAAAGGAATCTAAAGACAAGAAGTGAAAAAGCTCTTGTCACTACAAATTGGTCAAGTATAACCAATTGGGCTTGAATTGGAAAAATTCAAGAACTTGGAATGATAGTGGGGTTTCTTTTGGAAATTTTGGTAAAGAAGAATCGATATTCTATCAAAGGTTTTCGAGTTCCCAAAGGAAAGCACAAGATTGTGAAACAATCATATGAAGGAATAAAAAAACCTAGAATATTAAGTTAGAGGTAATGCGTGAAAACTTCAAAATTCTCGTAAAGAATTGAAGTAAGAAGGTACTCTATCAAGAGATGTTTAGATTTTAGGATAAGTATCATCCACACATTAATGTGAATATAAAATAGGGTGGTATGGGATGTCAAATTCTATACTCAGATTAATGTAGGAAAGATGGTATGGGACATCGGACCGTGCGATGATAATTTTCTTTTAGTCTCAGAAGGGATTTTGAAGTTAGATCTGATCTTCAAGGAAATTAAAACTTCCAAGGATAAGATTTAATTCAAGGAAAATAAAAGAATGATCTCAAGATACTTCAAGATCAAGTTAGTAAGAAGATACGAAGTAACTTCCAAGATCTTCTTGAAACATTTCAAGCTAAAGTGTTGATGATTTGAAAATATTTGATAAATTTCTAAACGAATAAGACTTTGACTTTGAAGTGAACCTTTCAACTAAGAATAGATTGACTAATTTAAGCATCAAGTTCCTAGTGTAACTTGGTAAATTCACTCTTTTGGCTCAAAGAAATGCACAAGAATTGCATTCTCATTAAGGAGTCAGAAAGACTGAATATGAACTAAAGTTAGTCGCAAGTGAAGCATTATTTAAGTAAAAAAACTCATCACAGAACTTCAGTGGTTTGACACACTAATGTTGGATACCACACTAGTATCTTGTGGGTGGATGATGTTTAGATTAACTCTATGAATGTTTTCGATAATCAAGTCTATTTCTCTTAAAGATAGAAAAAATAAATGCTTCATTACCTGGTTGAAATAGATCGATAATAAGTTAAAGTCTTGGGTCATCAAGTATTTGGCTCATAGCAAGTTTATTTATTAGAAGTTTGAATTAGTTATATAGATTTTTAGTTATTTCCTTCTGCTTTCCAAATCTTTTGGAATTGACTCAGATACAATATCTGATTCATTTCACAAAGTCTAGGGTTAGCGGATTGGAACCAGATAAGTAAATTAAACATCCTAGATAGATGTTCTGTATAAGAACTTATTCAATCTTCAAAAGATGATAAGTCCAAGATTGACTTATTCATTTAGGTTTGGTTCCAGTTACTAGCATACCTCTTATGACTTTCTAGAGTTCAGTACACTCTAAAACAAGGAAGTTAGGAATTGCTCATAAGATTGACAATTCCCAAGAACTTAAAGATCAAGATTTTGAGTAAAGTCCTCAGTTGGATAATTTTCATTTTGAATTTGACTTGGTCAAGATATAGTAAGGTTTATCCAAAGTAAATGGAAAGCTTTCTCTTACAGTTTTCATGGGATTTTGAAGCCTAATAGGACGGAGTAGTCCTCAAGTCAGGGGAAGAAATCAAGAAACTATTGGTTGGGAGTTAACTATTGTACAAACATCCAAGTCAGATGTTTGGATCAACCAAACTTCAAGTTTTCCAAATCAAATTCAAGGGAATCAAGAGTTCTCAAAGTCTTGATAGAATCCCACCTTAGTTACTCAGTCCATGCACTAGTCATGCCCAAATATGGACTAATGATTGGAATCCATCCATTTCATATGTTTGTGTCTAGATCGCACATCAAGAAACAATGAAGTGGCTAGGAATATTTATAGATCCACCCTTATTATTCATTCACTACTTTGTATTTTGACCAGTTTATCAAAGTGCAAAGACGGATAGTGTTTTGAATCATTTGGGCGGGGATCCCACCACAGAGTTGAGACATGTTCTTCTAGTTTTAGAACATGACCATGTTCTTTCGGTTTAAGAACATGAGGCTCGGGGGTTGCCTACGGTTATTATATATAGCTTTAGTTTTGAGGACAAAAATCTTTGCCAAGGGGGGAAGAATGTAATAAAGTAAGTCTATGATCTAAGGGTCCAATCGGTTCAGACAGATCTGAAATTGGACATCGTTTGGTCACTCGTCTGTAGGACCAAAGATCTCAAAAATAAACTCAAGCATAAGTTCATGTGCTCTCATAATCAAGTGATCCACTTAGCGTAGTGGTTAAGTCTCATGGTTGTGAAGGAGGAGGTCTTGGGTTCAATCCCCATGTGCAGCATGGGGAGAGAGTTTTGCCCAAAGATCTCTAGAGCTTTCTAACTCAAGTTAACGTGAGTTAACTTGAGTCCAGGGAGACTTAACTTGAGAGGCGAGTACAACAACCACTAGTAGACTCTAGTGGAAGGTACCAAAGCAGTGGTCGAGATCACTCCAGCCACTAGTAGACTCTAATGGAAGGTATGAAAGGAGTGGAGGAGATTGAACATGCACTTGTGGACTCTAGTTACATTTGTGGTCCTCGTTGATTCGAGCAACTATATATTCAGGCATAAGGTTGGGAGGAGAGTCATCTCTCTAGCACATGGTGGTTGTAATTTCCTAGTTTGTTGCAAAGAGCAACAAGTGAAGAAAACAATTTCAGAGTTTCGGACACCTACTGGATGCATGAGGTGTCTAAAGACTGCTTTCACACAAAACGACGATCTTGGAGGGTTGAAGTCTCATGATTGGCACAAGTTTTTAAAGTTTTTGCTCCCTGTAGCCTTAAAAGATTTTCTTTTGGAGGATGTATGAAGAACCATTTATAAAATTAGTTCTTTAGTATGGTGGATCTCTTCTAAAGAAATAAATAGAGATAGCATAGAGAGTGTGAAACTCAATGCTATCGAGGTTGTTTGTATGGTAGAGAAATACTTTTCCACAAGTATTCTCACTATTTAACTTCATTTACTAGTTCATGTGGTAGATGAAGTTGCAATAGCAGGAACTCTGCATAGTCTATGGATGTTCTTCTTAGAGTGCTTTATGAAGACATTAAAAGGGTTCGTTCGACAGAGAGCACGTCCAAAGGGTAGGATGATAGAGGGATGGCTTGTAGAAGAGTCTCTTGTATTCATAACTGAGTTTCTACGTATGTCGGATCCCAAAGTGCCTCGCTTATGGAGCGATGATGAAGGTGTTTGTCTCGTAGGCTATGAACCACAAGGTAAAGGATTGCAAAGAAAAATGGATGGAGCTTTCAGAGAGAAGGCAATGAAGTTTTGCATAGTTAACTCTAAGCCTATGCAGAAGTGGTTAGAAAAGTATGAGCTTGCCAAGGATATCAACACAAAGGAAAGAGCTCAGTTTCGAAGGAATCATTCCACTCGATTTTTGCCTCTTCCATAAAGTCTTCGACCTTTTCCACCTTTTCCAACGAGCAGATGGCTAGATACAACGGTTTCACAAGCAAAGGTAGTGGGTGAAGATATCTCTCAAGAAGAAGAAGAACTCGCAAAGGGATGTGATTGGGAGTATACTAAATACGGTGCACTATGGTCTCATGATGACATTTCGGATTGCACGAATCGATAAAAATAGGTCTACTTTTGATAGTGGGGTGATGGTGAACTTTTTGCAAAAAAGTAGAGCGAGTGCAAGAGATGATAATGCTGAAGAAGGCCAGCTAGATTATTGTGGTGTGATTCAAGATATCTTGAAACTATCGTTTAGGAAGTTTGATTACTTTGTTTTTTATGTGAAATGGTTCAAAGTAGTCACCTTTCGAAGAAACGCAACAGTGAGGCGGGATAAAAGTGGTTTGCTTCAAGTCGACTCCACAAAATTATTGACGGATGAAAGAGATACATTTGTACTTCTCGAACACTGTGAGCAAGTTATTTTTATACCAGATTCAAAAGAACTAGAGTGGCTATTTGTTTTACAAGTCGCCCCACATAGTAGACAAATTTGTGAGAACATAGATGTAGGAGATAGTCCATCTGTAGTGGACTCAGAGATTCATTCCATAGTTGAGGAGGAAGATATCATTGTTCGAGAAGAAGAGGTCATTGAAGAAGACGAAATACAGGACAAAGCAATAGACGATGATAAGGAAGAAACTAGCATAGCAAGCGATTTAAAAGTCATGAATATAGAGATAGATATTCTCAATGCATCGTATCTCCAAGAGGATGCTAGACTAGAGGATTTTTGAATCAAACACTTGTACGTGCTAATTTTTGTTTATTTTTTTGCTAGGTTTTTTTGTACACTACCATTTCTCTATATTAGCTTTATTATCACATGCTAATTATTTGGGTTCTTTTGTTACAGAGCACAATGGGAGACAGTCCTCCAGTCACTCCACATTCCATGATAGAGGAGCAGTTCTTAGAGTTCATCTCTCAGCTACCTCCCGTGTATATGTCCGCTTCATCACAGTATTGGATGGCTCGTGGTAGCACTCCTCTCGGCCTCACTCCTGGCGGTCTCACTCCTACCGGCCTCACTCCTGCCGGCCTCACTCCCGCCGGTGTCACTCCTGCCGGTGTCACTCCTGCGGGTGGTGCTACTCCTGCCGGAGGTATGTCTCCTAGCTTTATGACTCCACCACGACCATCTTTTCAGTCATCCCCTACTCGCTCTAGTAGAAATGTGGGTTCGACACCTCCATTAGGGAAAAAAATGAACCCTGCATGGGCCTTTTGGATTAAGGAGTGATTAGTGATGGACCAATGAGAGGAGGGTGGTGGACACAGTCTATAGCCTATAAATCACTAGGTTGAAGGGGGATGAGGGGACAAGATTCCCCTATGTTCAGGTTTTGCCTCTAGAGAGAGAAAGGAATCTCGTAACTTACCTGGGCCCAAAAATTCAAAATTTTCAAAAAGTTATAAAACTCATCATAACACCATTTAATGGTCCCCCAACCACTTTTTAGGATCAACAGTGCTATTTTTGGGTTCTAAATCAAAATCCGTGCATGAACTGAAGTGAAAAAAGTGACTTTTTAAAAAATAACTCAAAATGCAACTTTCTCCCTCCAAAACCTCACATTTTCATACCCAGGTCCCAAAAAGTCATCTCTTTCCACTACTTTCTCTCCCTAGCACACCATTGCAGCTCCTGCATCTTCATTTCTTTCTCTATGCATCATCTTCATTGAATTCCTACTGTCACTTCCATAGCCTGATCTCCAATGGAGAAACCTAAATCTCATAGACGTCCAAAAGATGAGGTTATCGCGATAAAATGTCACAATATCAAGGATCCAGAAGGATTTTGGTTAGAACAGGAGTTTTGCAAAGGTGCATGGGTGTACATGCAACCCTCTGGTGTTGGTCCTCACCGTGTGAGAGATCGTGGAAACTTGGATCTTCATTGGAAAGGGAAGTTACTAGGCTTCAAAAAGCTCAAAAATGGTGAAACTGTTGCCATTGTACAACATGTGTTCACAATGTCAACCATGAAATTGGAAAACTCAAACAAAATGAGATATCCTATCAACTGTAAGTATTACTCATTGACTTTTGTCCAAATTTCATAATATACCTAGCTAAGGTGTGTAGTTTTTTGTTGTAGACATATTTCCTTCTACCTTGGTGGAAGAACAACCACTTCATAGTCTTACAGGTACTTTCCAAGCATTGCATGTAGATGTTGGGTCGATAGTCTTTCCACAAGCCCGTCCTGCTCAGCTATTACGTGACAGAGTTTTCTTTTACACACATACATATGTTGTACCCTCTTCATCAAATGATTTTGGCAAGTTAGAGATGATCAAGGTAGATTCTCTCTTAAAGCTCGAGTGGCCGCAACCTGATGTATGGACATTAACATCTTTGAAGCATAAGATGGTGATGGACATACACAACTCTTTGAAATTTACAAGAGTTTCAAGATCTATAGGATTACATTGGTGTGTTCCTGTTCATTGTTTTGTACATTTATTTCAGATATTCACAATTCTAGAGACTTCAACAATGTTCATGTTAAAAGATATCATGTATGAGCAGGTAGAGGGTTTGCTAGGTGAAAATTGGGGACTTGTAGAAGGATGCACCAAAGGGGATAGATACATTTGTAAAATTGGTGCAACAGGCATCGGATTTTGATACTTGAAACATCGTACTTCATTGTACATTAGATTCTATTATGATCGTTGGATGTGTAAACTTGGTGAATGGATACCATTACAAAGTTCTGAGGGTGTTTTACTTTCATTTGAAATTAAGATAAATCTACCCAACAACGAAATGGAAGTTATTTCAGTAAATCATCATTGGACTCTTGCCAACGTGAGAGAACATCTAGTAATCATGGGATTTGAGGATCTGGATCAATCAAAGTTCAGAATACAAGGGCATAAGGTAAGTAGCATATGGTATTTCTTCTTTTGTTTATACAAATTCTTACACTCAAATATGTTCATTTAAAGTTTTCTATTTGTCTGCACATTGGTAAGAGGTTGGAGGATAAAATTAAAGTCCTCCTTGAATGGAGTGTGGATGGAACTCAACTTTCATTGTCATAGCTCAAGAACTATTTGAGTGCTACAGTGTACACACAACCTATGTTCCATTTATAATCCTACATCTACAACAATGTATTTAACATGCAAGACATGTAGCATGTAAATTTTTTGATCTCAATATGGTGTACAATTTGCCAAATCTTTGGTTTTTCCAATGGCAATTTATTATAATTTTAAAGTTCTGAGAATTTATTTTTTCTATTGTGTTGTCGTGTATCTTATTCTGGTTAATGATTCTGTTCTTTTTATGAGCAAAAGTTTTTTTTTTGAGAGTTCTGTGCATGATTGTTTTATTTGAAGGTATCAGTTTTAGTTTTAAAATGGGTCCCACGCACTTTAAAATTTTGAAACTACTATAAAAGCAACACTTATTCTCTCATTTCTCACTTTTGCAACCAAGAAGAGCTACAATCACTAGCAGAGTACGCACACAAGCTAGCATCATGCGCAATGGCTGCTGCATCCTCCAGTACCCTACAACCCAAACGTCCACGTGAACTCTTCAATGAGTTCTTGGAATCAACTGAGTTCAAAGGTCAAAACCACTTGTATGACCTACTGTCTAGAGTCCCTGATCTAGACAAAACAATTCAACTGAACTCTGATGTGCTCAAGGAAATCATAGAGTTCCTTGAGTACTACATAGTGCGTTTTTCTATAGAAATACCGCCTTATGAGGGTAAATGGGTTCCATGTGACCTTCTACTCTACATACACAGAGGCGATGAAGCCTTCATAAAGCGCCTTAAGTGCTTCATGGCAATTGCGGAAACTGTTGGCCACTTACTAGATGACTCTGTGCCATTAGTAAAAAAACTTAACAAAAAGAAGAGGATGGGTACAAAGTACCTATCCTACATTGCAACAACATATTTTATTATTAATGAGGAGCTGGAACCTACACCTGTTGAGCTCCCCAACCTTGCCACTGGGGGTTTTGTTAAGGAGAAGAATGAGCCTCAACCAGAGGCCATAAATTTTGCCAAAGAAAGCATTAAAATCCACCAAGAATTTCCTGGTGGTGTTGAGGATAAACTACGTGCACAATCAAGCATGGAGGAGGCCCACCCTTCAAATCTCAACCCCTCTGAGCCCACATTACCAGAGGTGGAACTTGAATATCTCTCCAGCATCGTTGTGGATGGAGAGGAATTTATTTTACTCCATGACATTGAGAAGGCATTCGGTCTACGTTTAGATGAATGCTTGAGTATTTTCTCCACAATGTCAGATGTTCCACTTGACAACACATCTGACATACTTGAAAAGAAGTCCATCCCACTTGGGGATTCTGTGGCAGACACCATAGCAATGGTGTGTGCTGATATTTTAAATGATGACAACAATTCTACTATAGAGGAGGAGTTCAGTGCAACACGGGAGAGGATCCTGAAGCAAAAAATTCCTACATCCCCTGTAGCAGAGCAGAGTGGCATGGCCCACTCTAGCATTGATCTTGATGCCCCTGGAAGAGGGGAGGAAGAAGACAAGCTTCATGATGTAAGTGGTAATTGAATTAAATAAATTGATAATTTTAAGTTAACATTGTAAGAGCTTGAATTCTCATTTGTTCTTAACAGGAAGCAATTGAGCTCAACAAGTTCGCAGCAAGGTCTGGTGGGGATCGAGCTTCTCGTGGGAGTGGTGCATCCTTGGCAAACTACATCGGAAAGTTGCCAAAGGATGATTTTGTTATCATACACAAAGACTACAGCCCCGATGGGCACTTCATCACTTGGTGCTTGAAGGCCCTTAGCAAGATTTTGTGTTTATGTACAATTACCCAAGGCACTAATTGTGTCATTTTGGTTAGGAAATCCTTAGTTGTAACTACATTAGGACTTAATTTTAGAGGAAAAGTATTAGGGCAAATAGGTATCGCCATGGGTCTTGGAATGCAAGACCCCCATGTAATATCAAGATCTGTATTGACTTACCAGTTGCCTCAATCTCTACAAAGGAGAAAGAAAGTTGTAGAGAAATTGAAGGCAGCTGAGAAATGATGTAATGTCTTGATAATACAAACTTTTTTTTTCATCATTTGTCTAGTTCTACATCTGAATGTGCTAAAAAATTGAACTTATCTTCTCTCCACAAATTGTATCTAATTGGGGGTCTTTGTATTGTCCTTTGGTCCTTTGTATGATTATATGCATAAAAAAGGCCAAAAAAGCCCCAGCCACAGAAATGCGTGAAACAGCCCTGCAAAATTTTTGCAGGGCTGTTTCCCGCATTTCTGTGGCTGGGGCTTTTTTGGCCTTATCTAGTGTTTTTAGGTGCTACAATACATTGGAAAGTATGTAATTTCATATTTTCACTTGGTTTTGGTAGAATCAAGACCAAAAGTTTCCAGTAGGGTAGAAACTCAGCCTTAACTAGCTAAAGATCTCATTGCCTGTAGGGTATAACCTCTTAATAACTTGACCATTGCATCCCTACCATATGTCTTATGCTTAGAAAAGACCAAATATTGCAAAAAAAAACCCCAGCCACAGAAACGCGGGATTCAGCCCTGCAAAAATTTTGCAGGGCTGAATCCCGCGTTTTTGTGGCTGGGGGTTTTTTGGTATGAAAAGGACATGTTGCACACCAATAGGTAGAAAAGGAACATATCTAGTCACAAAACAATAGGCAAGTGCATGCATGTTTAACTGAATCCATATATAACTGACTGAAAGAGAGAGAGAGAGTGAGAGAGAAAAAAGAGACAAAGAATATAAGTCAAAACAAAATTTTCTATTATCCATTGTATTACATCGCAAAGTAGCCTATCATAGGGTATAATATACAAATCATGGGTTATTTCCTCTAATTCTTCCTGCTAGCTGAATGTCCTTCGGTTGTATGGTTACTCTCTTGGCATGGATAGCACAGAGGTTAGAGTCCTCAAGCATGGAGATGAGGTAGGCCTCAGCTGCCTCTTGAAGTGCTTCAAGTGCTATCCCTTGTATTCTTAGACCTGCTTGGTAGCTTTGTAGTTCCTCTTTCACTACCCTTGCAAAAGCTCTTCGTGGTATGAGTAGTTCAACGGACTTTTGGTAGTGTCGTATCTCTACAAAGGCCCTGCAGTGCTTCCTTCGTCTTTGTGGAGCTCTTGTGTTGGGAGGTATGTTTGGCTGGCGTTGAGGTCGACGTCGTGGTTGATAGTTTTTTCTTCTCCGATGTACACGATGTGAGGGCCCAACTTCATCTTGCACATTTTGTTGTTGATGTGCTTGTTGACTTTGCTCTCTTTCCTCCTTTGTTGGTATTTGCCCTTGTCCTTTTGGAAGTGTCTTACCTCCATGTGTCACCCTATGGCTCGTTGGAATTTGCATATCATTCCATGGTGGTTGATTGCTGCTTTCCTCGTTCGGGGATGACTCTTCTTCGCTTTCTAGTACACTCTTGATCAACTTCTGTTTGGGTCTGATTTGATGGGTGTCCTTGTTGGTGGCTCATCATCTGAAATGGCCTTTGATCGTCCTGGAGTGTAATACTCTTGTCTATTGGACACTTCATTTTCTCGCACTGAATTGCTCCCAGGTGGTGTGCCATCGTGCGACACAGGCACATATGTGCTCTGGGAACCACTTCGAGGCCTTTAGGGGGGTTGCAACCATGGTGGGCGTTGTGTCCCTAGATGAGGACTAGGAAAGAAGACGTGATCTTTCCTTGAAGTTTGCTTGGTGCGTGCCATTCTCTTGAGTTGCAAAAAGTGTGAAATGAAGTGAGTTCTCTCTATTTATAGAGTTTTTCAAAAAACTATTTGTTCACACTAGAATGGACAAAACCTGTTTAAAACCATACATAATATTATATATTATTAAATAATAACACATTGAAACCAAGATTACAATAATCATAGGTATTACCACATAATGGGAAATAACGAATTCACTTTACTTCCAAGCTGAGCCTTCTCGTTGTCTCCTTGCACGCCACTGAGCATGATGAAGAGGACCTAACGATGACTTCCATTTCTCACTGGCAATGTTGTGTTGCATCGTTCTTGCAAGTTTTGCCAATTTTGAATCCTTAAGTCGTTCCACAAAAAACTTTCTCGAGAATGTAGTGCAGTAAAACCAATTAAACATCTCCTCCATGTAGTTTGATTGCATTGGGCCACCACCATGTCGGGTGTTTTTGAAGTAGACACCCCTCGCTTTGTAGTGTGACCTTTTCCATTCCTTGGGTAATGAAAATCTCTAATGACCCATATCGATGCATGAAAAAAGCTCCATGTGCAAACAAAATATGCTAAAAATTGTTAAGTACATTGGAAAAAGTTAAGTGCAATGAACACTTGTAGAAGAAGATTACACTTACAATGTAGTGTGTTATATTGCTCTCTCCCCAACATTGAATGAAACACTTGGTGAACTCCACTAATGTTTCTTGAAACATTTGACGTTGAATAGCACTAGACCTAGTCAGACCCATTAAGCCTACCAACTTATCAAAGCTCGACCAAACTTTCTTTCTCTTATTACAAAGATCAACTTGAGAGTCATTGTCTATTGTGATCATGCATAGGTCTTTCCACAGCTCATAAAGTTCATTATTTTGAGTGCTAGTACCTCTTCTAAAAAAATGTCTTGCTTTATTCCCTGTCATTGACACTTGTTGCAAGCTATCTTGAGATTCTCCAGCTTTCTTAACAACTAGGGTTACATTTCCACCATGACAACCAATTGAATTAAGAGGTTCCTCCAATTTCTTTATAGCTTGAATAGATTTATCAACTGGCTTCATGGCAAATGCGTATTCTATATGGAGCTTCAATAGTCTATCAAAAATTCTCATGAAGGCATGCAAGGTGCAAAAGTGGACATTGACTAAAGGGAATGGAATAATGGGATTCCAATCCTTATCTGACATGTCACGATTAGGTGTACCTAACATGGGACACCTCATTAAAGGTGTATCCCATTCAGCAGATGGAGTTGCATCTGTGTCATCAACTAAATCATCTATGTTGTTTTGTTTTCTCTTTGTTCGTTTATAACCTCGTGTGCAATATGGACAAGGATAGAGAGTAGATGCACCTTGTTTGCACCCTAACATGCATTTGATAGTCTTTAAGTCTCCACCTAAGTTCCACTCTACTTCAAAATCACCAAGGCTTTCTACATTGATTTTGGCACCATGAATTTGAGAAGTTATCACCTCTATGATCCATGGGATCCTATTGAAAATCCATGTAAAAACATCATTGGATTCTTTAGGTACTTCAATAGCACCTAACCACCATATATCTTTCTCAGATTGGACACTATATGTAAAGTGATGGGTAGATTCTTCACTATCATCAATAATAGCATGGGCCATAGCTTCGTTCATGAGTGTCACACTAAGTCTCTCCATACGGCATCCCTTTATGATTTGACATTCGTCTAGCTTCAATACAAACTTGAGTTTGGAACCACAATCTACATCAAATAACAAACATTATATTATTAAAAGTACTATGAATGTCATTATCAAAACAATGGATATACCTTGAAGTGTGGATTTGTAAAATTTAACCATTTCCTTTTGAAGCCTCTCCAAATTGACAAATATGTTGTTGTACTTTGTGTAGATGAATCCCTTTCTAGATGTGTTTTTCAACTCTTTCTTTGATGTAGATGAATGATAAATGGATGCAGGCATAACATCTTCTATATGCAGGTAATTGCCAAGAGTATTGGCTACATCCTCATTGGTCATCTTCTCCTTTAGAGATACCTTGTAAGGGCATGGAAAAATGCTCTGGAAAATACCTTTGTTTTGTAGAGCCTGCTTCAAAAGATTGTACAATGCAGTGTACGCTCTAGGACTAACACCTGCTTCATCACATACTATCTGTACCTCACTAGGACTAATAATATCTTCTAAGTTGCCTGCAAAATCTTTAATCACTTGGGTTTTGATGTGATTTCCTATTGGTGAATCCAAAATCATAAGCACATGTTTGTTGCTAAGACAAGAATTTAGAAACTTCGATTGATCCTCCATTGTTGAGGAAGCACTCGCATCTTCAACAAATGACCTGCACAATAAGAATCTCAATCTAAAAGTCTTTTAACATAACTAAACAAAGAAAATACATACCTAAGTGTGTAAACACGTTGCTTCCGTGCTCCACCACCAGTTGAAAGAGCTTGAAAGGATGATAATGGTCGTTTCCTAAATCTCATCCCAAGTGGAGTCTCTTTTAGTTGTGTAAGATTGGATTTTAACTTTGTAATTGTGCTCTCCTTTTCTTCCACATCTTGTTGGAGTCTATTATTGTGCTCATCCAAAGATTTGATAGCACTTTCTAAAGTGTGTATAGCACTCTCTAAACTGTGTATCTTGAAATGGTTGTGATGACATTGTTGCATCCAATAATTTGCTATAGATGTGGAATGGTTAGACAATCGCTTGCAATAGCCTAGCAGTCCATCTTCACCGCAACCAAGGAATTGTAGAAAGGTGGAGATAGTGTGGAATCTAGGATGAACATTAGCCATTGGATCCAAGGGATACAAAGCACCATGGAACCAAAGATCAATATTCTTCTCTCCAGTTGCACGTCGTGCATTTTGAGAATCTATGTCATTGCTACCTCTAGTTATTGGTGCAAATTCTGTAGGAACACGAACATGTACACTCTTTGAGTGAGGAGCACGCGCTGGTGCTGGTGTCATGTTCGTAATACATGTGAGCACCATGATGTTCCAAAACTCCAGCACCGAATGGGAAGAAGCACAGAGATGGCTGGAATGGCTAGTACAGTAGCTGTGTGCAAGAAAAAAGTGTGTTTTGGTATGTTGATAGGTCAAAATGACTTTTTTCAGTATGCTAGAGGGAAAATGAGTTTTTTTTCAAAAATTCATGTTTTGGGGCAACCAAAGTTACGAGTTTGATCATGTGGCACTTAACTTTTGGAGGGATTTTGAAAAGTATGTTTTTTAAGTATTTTTTATAAAAATAAGACTAAAAAAATTAAGTTCTGACATATACATAAAAGTATGGGCCATTTTGAATAAAGAATAGCTGAAAAAGAGACTTTTCAGAAAACTCATTTTTTTATTCATAAAGATGGACGGATTTGATGAGGTGGAAAGTGGTTTTTCTCTCTCTCTATGTGCAGAAGAGAGAGAAGGTCCTAGCTCAGCCTAAAAAAAAGCCTACTTCAGCCTACCAAAAAGTGCTCTATTAAATGCACTTTGTCCCCTTAACAAAGTACAAGATTAAGCTTAATCCCTAAAAATTAGGAATCCTTAGAAGGCCCATGCAGGGTTCACTTTTTTTCCTAATGCAGTGCGATATAGGTTTTGGCTCGTCTCGTACGTCGAGGTCACGCTCTAGAATAGGAGGTTCTAGGAGTGGATCTACAGGTAGGTCTAGAGGAGGCGACTGTTGTGGAGGCAATGCGATAGATGTTGTGTCACCCGCTTCTACTCTTAGGACGATGTCGGCACGGAAGCGACGGTCGGAGGATCAGGTCGACCGCCCAAACTAACGGCGCATGCAGGGTGCTTGGAGCAAGCTCAGGTCTCTTATGACTCAAAGAAGATTGTTCAATAATGCATTTGCAAAATAACCCATCATATATTCAAGAGCTTAGAACTCAATCAATTCAGGATCTTCACAAATCAAAAGTTCATTCACACAATTCTACGAGTAATCTAGAGACTTAAGTGAATCGAATAGTTATGTATCAGTCATGATTTTACATAGGCACACATTTCTTTAATTTCAACAATGTTATCAAAACCAAACACGTATATTGCAGCAATGAATTAAGTAGTGATTGTCAAATACTAGTTCATACATCAAGAAGTGATAACTGCTTTAAGAACTTCATATGTATTTTATAACATATCGCATCTTTGGTTGATTCATGATGAGCAAGTCAAACCATTATAACAATTCGCATCTTATCGTGAATCTTAATCCATTATTCGATGAGTTATTTCTGCGAGCGATTATCACGAGCAACCATCAAAACTAGTGCATATCCAATCTCAACAGATAAAACATAGCTTCATACTTTACGCATCATTGTTAAGCTAATAGATCAGAGTGTGTATAGTGATTTGTAAAGCAAAAAACATAGCTAATAATAAAAAATCGGTGTCAAACAATTTCTGAAAAACATTGGTATACTCCAATGATCACAAAATCAATGGCGACGAGTAAAACTCGAACTATATTTATCACATCCTAGGTAAAAAAAAACATCGCAAGGATTAAGATCCTGTTGCAACAACTTCAATCACTTTGGCAAAACTCTGTGAAAAATGAAATTCAATATTCTGAGTTTGTCTTGGAATCTCTACAACTGAGAACTGTTCCATTGTGACTCCTAGGTGAAAAGAGGCAAACCTATGACATGCATACCCATCAATTCTCTTTTAGTATTTTTGCGTGTGCCGTTAATTGCTTCTCCTCTCTGTTATCACTATTGCTTTTTCATATTGATAAAGATTATATTTCTCCATGTTTACCCAAACAGGTACATCTATATCTAATCAATCAAGCGGACAAATCACACGTTTATTTTGAGGAGAACGTCAAGCTCTGCTAGAACCTAACAAAGATAATAAAAAAAAATGAAAAACTCAGCTGTGATTGCGTTTGCTGTTTGCACCTATGTGCGTGGCTTGTGTTTTTGTCCATGCGGTGAAAGAGCTTTTCCCCTACAATCATGCGCATCACTCTGTTATTCGATGGAGTAAAACCCAGTCTTCATATGGAATTCTTTAGGCGGAATTCGAGACTTTGCTATTTCTTTCTCCCTTGCATCCTCTTGCTGCCTGATGTGCCCCATTATACCAGCACTAATACACTGAATCCAATAAGAACTCTGCACTTTTTCCCTGTTGGCCCGAACAGTCTTTCGATATCAGAGGTCCTGAAGTGACTTTGTACTCTCCCCTCTGCAATGGCTTCCCTCCTCTGTGAAATGGTTTGCCCCGCTTCTCACTGTCTCCTTCTTCCTCCATAACTCCCTTCGCCATTTTGTCCCCTTTCTTCCTAATTGCATGCGCGCATCCCCCTTTCTTCTCTCTGAAATGGACTACGCCCTTCCTTCAGCCCTCGTCTGCAGTTAAGCCGACCCCCTTGGTCATGATCCAAGGTGCGCTCGTCCAATAGCTCAATTTCAATTGTTTCCTGTGATTAACTTCTTCAGCGACCAAGGTCCTCCTCGCAGTGATTTAGCGATCATCCAACTTCAGCAGATCAAGAACCCTCCAATCTTGCATGCGTAACTCCCAAATCTGCGCTCTAATAGCCCTTCTCCGAGAACCCTTCGTGGTCTACCTAAGATTTGTCAGACATCTGTCTATTGGAAGTTTGGAGGAGCTTCCCCACAATCAAGCGCCTGACCATCCCTCCTCTGTTGTATATTTCTCTCTTTCTTCAGATATGAACACGATCAGGTCACTATCAGAGAGATCAATCGATAAAACTCTGATTCTCGTAGAGTTTAGTTATTGATGAAACAAGCTTTCGTCAGCACCAAGAACATGTCGGAATCACTATCTCTGCCACAGCTTTTTCCTCCCCTTCTACATGCGCTTCACTCCTCTTTGAGCCTGTTCGGACTCATTCGTAGCATTATCAGTTCCTAGAATTCATGGATCACTCGCAGAAAACTATCCGAGGATATATATCCTTCACAAAGCCTACCAACATACAAATAAAGTGCAGCCGCCAACAGTATCATGCCATGAATGTGGCAATTCTCAATCGTTTATGTCCGAGAGTTTTTTCCCGTGCAGCATTCTCTTTTAATATCTGCATGTTCCCCCCCGCTCTCCAGCATGCACACTGTAGAAGCTGACTCTTGACGGCACCTATCGCTATTCTCCTTCACGGGTTAACTGATGTGTGCCTCCTTTTTGCCATGCACAACTTCACCTTCACATATTGTATCTGTTTTTAACAACAGTTCATATGATATCTATTGTCTTGCTTCGATGATTGATGAGAATCTCCCACGGAAACATTATCTCCAAAATGTAGACGAGTGCCATCCATCTGGTTATTTTCTTGATACATTCTTCAAACCATTATCATATTACTATCGTCCAATTTGGCATTATCCATAATCATTGTATTGGCCATGCAATGTCTATCATAATTTCCTTTCTATTCACCTTTGGCTTTCATTTGTGAATATTTTGGTTTCACATTACCCTTCCTTGAGTCTCATGAAAAATCATATATGTGAAAAACAAAAATGTACACATCCAAGTTATGACACATACACACACTATATAGTGTGTGAATATAAGAGTGTTCTTCATGGAAAGTTAGAGACAACATTAGAGCATTTTCATCTATTTGGATCATAATCGTGAAGACAAGATCTTCACGACACTCACCCCCTCCAAACCTCTGCTTCCTCCGGATGCACCAAACCTGCAGATCAGAGAAGGCAATATCAAATTCTTTTGAAAATTGTTCATGACTCAAATGCAAATAGTCTATAAAAAATGCTTCGATCATTAGTACATCTTCTGATAGCAAAGAAAACTTATAAAATTATGTAAGCTTGAATTTCAACCTTTTCGTTCAATGCATGAGTTGGAAAACAGGTTTTAGAACGAAACTATAGAAGTCATTCAAATAGTGTTCATACTAACTCTTCTATTAACTCTGTTCATAAGTAAAGCTTATGTTATATAAGCCTTCTATCTTCATCTCCTAGCCACTTGCCATTAAGATACAAAGAACTAATTCCCCTCTAGCATACATCCGCCTTATATAGCCCGTTTTTCAATTCAGAAGTGATTTCAAGACCACAACTGATTCATTGAAATGATTTGATTTTTCTTTCATCTCTTTTTTCATCATAATTTTTCTTTTTGTCAATTTTTTCTCTTTTCATATGCAGCAACCATTAATGTACTGCTTTCAATTTTTCTTCGCAACTTTTTTGATGAAGGGGAAAGGCTTAACCCCTAATCAGAGCAAAGGATTTAGAGGTAAGCTAAAGCGGGAACTAGGATCTCTTTAGTAAAAGGGGTTAGATTTAAGGAAGCTTACTTATATAAAACAAGTCTACTTCTACTAGGAGTTGCAAGTTAAGGGTTCCGTCAACTATTCATATAACAGCCATAGGTCTCTAATGCCTATCTTCTATTCAAGCACGTTCCTACTTCAGTGTAAATTCTACTTTTCATAATTTTAAGAAGTTTCTTAACCTATCTGAAGAATGTACATATCTGAAGAATGTGCATGAACTTTCATAATAAATTAAAACATAAATCAGGTTTAGAACTTTTTCACCTAATCTATATTGACTCCATCTTCAGCTCTCTTTAATTTCATGAGAACTTTTGGCATAAAATCTTCAATTGCTTTGATCAATTCATCTTCAGGACCTGTAAGCAATCATAAAGTAGAAGCTACAGAACAAGTAATCTTCATTATCATTTATCTTGCAAATATAAATTCATATATTCTATCAGATTCATCTTCATCATGTCACAAATTTCATCATAAGAAATTCATAGCGGTTATAATTGTCATAACTAATGCATTCTTAATTTTTACAATAGGGTTTTCAACCTATGTAACAAAGTTCAGAAAAATCATAATGAACATAGTATAATATAATCATCATCATATTGTATCATATTTTCATGTTCATCATATATTTATCATGATCATATTTATATCATGTATATTTCTTTCTTTTAAAAGTATACCATCATAATTGTTGTAAACAAAAATCATTTTTTTCAAAATATTCATCATTTCATTATAATAATGTTCTTCATAATTGTTCATCATAATAGATTTCTTCCTATTTGTGAAAGAAAGAAAATCATAAGTTCATCATAAGTTTAGGAAATGACAAGCATATTGATCAAACTTATTTGAAAGCATATTGTACATATAAGTTCAAACATGTTTAGTTTAATTTGAAACCAACAAACTTTGTGTTTCATATTTTAGTATCATAATGCAAAACTTTATCATAAGCTTTTAACTAGCTTTTTCAAGCATAAAACTTCATAAAACAAAACAATTTAGGTATATGTTCATCTTCTTTAGGAAAACAGGCATATATGCAGCAAGCAATATCAAAAATTAAAAAGTTTTATCTTCAATAAACAATTCCATCACAATAAAACTATTCTCTTAAATTCTTCTCCTTTTTCTTAACTTTAGATGAGTTTTTGGTATTATTTTCAATCTTCCATATGGCTTCTTGTACCCATTTTCCCATATTCTTGTCATGTTCTAATTGAATTTGAAGATTATCATCTTCAGATGTTTGTACTATTCTTTCATCATTTTTATTTTGGTCACATTTATTGTCATTTTCTATGACTTTAGGTTCTATTTTAACCGCATGTATCTTTATTTCCATCAATTGATTGTTCATTCTCATCATCTTTTATCCTTACATCTTCTTCTTTCTTAATCTTTTTCAATGTATCTTGATCCTTAGATGTAGTTTGAATATCAATGTTACTCATAGACTTAGGTTTAAGAAGGTTTTGATCATTGTCGAAGCATTCACATTTAGTCACAATCTTGGTGTTCATAGAATGTAATTGACATACATTGCTTTTCTCATCATAACTCTTAGGTTTCCATTGTTTCTGAAGTTTGATTTGAGGACTAAATTTTGTTTGGTCAAAGTATTCTCTCATCCCTCCTCTACCTAAGTTTAATCTCAAAGGTAGTTCTGTTTGATAATCACAAATCTTATGGTCATTTGTAATGACTAAATGTATTTGACATGCATCATTATAAGCAACACAATCCTCATACATATGACCTAGTTGGTCACACCAAAAGCATCTTAAGGGATATACTTTCCTATTCATAGCCCTATAGGTTAATCTCCTATACTCATTCATATGGGTTTCATTAGGCAACTTTGGAGATAAACTTTGCATTTCATGTTCATGTTTGCACTTGCATTTAGGGAGTTCATTGACTTTTTTGGTCAAATCATCTTTTTGGCTCTTTAAATTTTTAACAACTTCTTGTAAAATTCCACACATCACATTATTTGAATTAGAAAACTCACTTAACTTGTCAATTAACAGAAATACTTCTTTAAATTTGGCTTGATTTGATGAGTTTAGCTTATCCTCTAAATCTTTGACTTGCACGTCAAGTCCCAAATTTGCATTCTTAATTAAGCCCTCTATAGTAGAGTTTGTTTTATGAGTGTTTAAATTAACTGCTTTCTTTTTACCCATTGATATTTGAGAAAAAAGAAGTTTTAGAGGATAGATCAATACCTGCAATCTGAATCGAAGAAGAGGCTCAAAGAGTGACTGTGTGTAAATTTATACAATTTTTAATAAGATCAAAATCTAATACATCAATTGCTAATGCATGAATGTGCAAACGTTCCTGCTTCTAATGTCCATGAGAAGGGTGGCGAGATGAGGATAGCTACTTGCCACTCTTCGTGGAGGCGCTCAGTTCCCTAGGGAACAACCCTCAACACCTAGAAGAGTGCAAGGTTCCAAAGACACAGCCACTGCTCCCACGAATGAAGAAGCTTTTGCAATTCAACCTGTCGATATAATGTATGCACATGCAAGCAAAATGTAAAAATTTATACCTGAGCTGCAAGGCCGTTTCTTCACGTCGTGTTCACCAATGTCGGCGCGAAAGTGACGGTCAGAGGATCAGGTCGACCGCCCAAACTAAGGGCGCACGCAGGGTGCTTGGAGCAAGCTCAGGTCTCTTATGACTCAAAGAAGATTGTTCAATAATGCATTTGCAAAATAAACCATCATATATTCAAGAGCTTAGAACTCAATCAATTCAGGATCTTTACAAATCAAAAGTTCATTCACACAATTCTACGAGTAATTTAGAGACTTAAATGAATCGAATAGTTATGTATCAGTCATGATTTTACATAGGTACACATTTCTTTAATTTCAACGTTATCAAAACCAAACACGTATATTGCAGCAATGAATTAAGTAGTGATTATCAGATACTAGTTCATACATCAAGAAGTGATAACTGCTTTAAGAACTTCATATGTATTTTATAACATATCGCATCTTTGGTTGATTCATGATGAGCAAGTCAAACCATTATAACAATTCGCATCTTATCGTGAATCTTAATCCATTATTCGATCAGTTATTTTCGCGAGCGATTATCACGAGCAACCATCAAAACTATTGCATATCCAATCTCAACAGATAAAACATAGCTTCATACTTTACGCATCATTGTTAAGCTAATAGATCAGAGTGTGCATAGTGATTCGTAAAGCAAAAAACATAGCTAATAATAAAAAATCGGTGTCAAACAATTTCTGAAAAACATTGGTATACTCCAATGATCACAAAATCAATAGCGACGAGTAAAACTTGAACTATATTTATCACATCCTAGGTAAAAAAAAACATCGCAAGGATTAAGATCCTGTTGCAACAACTTCAATCACTTTGGCAAAACTCTGTGAAAAATGAAATTCAATATTCTGATTTTGTCCTAGAATCTCTACAACTGAGAACTGTTCCATTGTGACTCCTAGGTGAAAAGAGGCAAACCTATGACATGCATACCCATCAATTCTCTTTCAGTATTTTTGCGTGTGCAGTTAATTGCTTCTCCTCTCTGTTATCACTATTGCTTTTTCATATTGATAAAGATTATATTTCTCCATGTTTAACCAAAAAGGTACATCTATATCTAATCAATCAAGCGGACGAATCACACGTTTATTTTGAGGAGAACGTCAAGCTCTTCTAGAACCTAACAAAGATAATAAAAAAAATATGAAAAACTCAGCTGTGATTGCGTTTGCTGTTTGCGCCTATGTGCGTGGCCTGTGTTTTTGTCCATGCGGTGAAAGAGCTTTTCCCCTCCAGTCATGCGCATCACTCTGTTATTCGATGGAGTAAAACCCAGTCTTCATATGGAATTCTTCAGACGGAATTCAAGACTTCGCTATTTCTTTCTCCCTTGCATCCTCTTGCTGTCTGATGTGCCCCATTCATACCAGCACTAATACATTGAATCCAATAAGAACTCTGCACTTTTTCCTTGTTGGCCCGAACAGTCTTTCGATATCAGAGGTCCTGAAGTGACTCTGTACTCTCCCCTCTGCAATGGCTTCCCTCCTCTGTGAAACGGTCTGCCCCGCTTCTCACTATCTCCTTCTTCCTCCATAACTCCCTTTGTCCTTTTGTCCCCTTTCTTCCTAATTGCATGCGCGCATTCCCCTTTCTTCTCTCTAAAATGGATTGCGCCCTTCCTTCAGCCCTCGTCTGCAGTTAAGCCGACCCCCTTGGTCATGATCCAAGGTGCGCTCGTCCAATAGCTCAATTTCAATTGTTTACTGTGATTAACTTCTTCAGCGACCAAGGTCCTCCTCACAGTGATTTAGCGATCATCCAACTTCAGCAGATCAAGAACCCTCCAATCTTGCATGCATAACTCCCAAATCTGCGCTCTGATAGCCCTTCTCCGAGAACCCTTCGTGGTCTACCTAAGATTTGTTAGACATCCGTCTATTATTGGAAGTTTGGAGGAGCTTCCCCACAATCAAGCGCCTGACCATCCCTCCTCTGTTGTATATTTCTCTCTTTCTTTAGATATGAACACAATCAGGTAACTGTCAGAGAGATCAATCGCTAAAACTCCGATTCTCGTAGAGTTTAGTTATTGATGAAACAAGCTTTCGTCAGCACTAAGAATATGTCGGAATCACTATCTCTGCCACAGCTTTTCCTCCCCTTCTACATGCGCTTCACTCCTCTTTGAGCCTGTTCCGACTCATTCGTAGCATTATCAGTTCCTAGAATTCATGGATCACTCGCAAAAAACTATCTGAGGATATATATCCTTCACAAAGCCTACCAACATACAAATAAAGTGCAGCCGCCAACAATATCATGCCATGAATGTGGCAATTCTCAATCGTTTCTGTCCGAGAGTTTTTTCTTGTGCAGCGTTCTCTTTTAATATCTGCATGTTGCCCCCCCCCCCCCCCCGCTCTCCAGCATGCACACTGCAGAAGCTGACTCTTGACGGCACCTATCACTATTCTCCTTCACGAGTTAACTGATGTGTGCCTCCTTTTTGCCATGCACAACTTCACCTTCACATATTGTATCTGTTTTTAACAACAGCTCATATGATATCTATTGTCTTGCTTCGATGATTGATGAGAATCTCCCGCGGAACATTATCTCCAAAACGTAGATGAGTGCCATCCATCTGGTTATTTTCTTGATACATTCTTCAAACCATTATCATATTACTATCGTCCAATTTGGCATTATCCATAATCATTGTATTGGCCATGCAATGTCTATCATAATTTCCTTTCTATTCACCTTTGGCTTTCATTTGCGAATATTTTGGTTTCACATTACCCTTCCTTGAGTCTCATGAAAAATCATATATGTGAAAAACAAAAATGTACACATCCAACTTGTTATGACACATACACACACTATATAGTGTGTGAATATAAGAGTGTTCTTCATGGAAAGTTAGAGACAACATTAGAGCATTTTCATCTATTTGGATGATAATCGTGAAGACAAGATCTTCACGACAAAGAGTACCTCAGATGTAGGTACGCCAGGCGGTACACCACGTACACCTTGGGGTGCTCATGACCATGATGACTCCAAGGTGTATAGTATCTGAGATGGAGCTCCAGTTATGGATGCGGCTGGCAAAGCAATGCGTGCATGTATACGACAGCTTTGCTCCATACAGTTTGGACACTCTATCATGTTGAAATGGAGTGAACAAGATAAAGATTGGAAGAATTATATCACACAGAGGATTTATCAGGAGTTTCGACCAGCCGATGGATAGCCTCTATCAGTTCAGAGTGGATTATGCACACCGCACGTGAAGTTATGTCCCATCGACGATCCGAGGCTTGTGATGCTTTCAGAGCAGGCTTACCATAGCCTGTATGGTTAGATGCTGAGGAGTGGGATATGATTCACGATGAGAAGCAGCAGACTCCTGACCGATATCGCCAGCAGCGAGATGCCGCAGTCACACATTTAGATACGGTTAGACCATCACATTTGGGCAACGACAGATATGACATGATGCGTCACGAGTTTGTAAGTACCATTTGATTTATTGAATTTTTTTGTGTTAAGCTTCTCATGTATGTTCCTCTAATGTCTTGTATATTTGTTGCAGGAGCTGGCAATGGGTCGTCCTCCAACACGAACGGAGGAGGCTTATGGATATCTTCATGGATTGACTATACTATTGGAGGACTTGGAGGGATGCAGTGCGGTTGTTTCATGGGAGTGTTTGCGATGAGGTGATGAATTTATAAGCTTGGTTTTTACTTGTTGTTTGTAAATTTCATGTGAATTTATCTCATTTCATTAATGTTCTTTGTTGTAGGACTGTTGATATGGAACGTTCTTTGCATGTGTATGGCAGTGGCACATCAAGATTTTGTATTTGATTTTTATATGGCAATGCAATGCTTTGCCACATTTTGTAAAAGTGTCATATATGACAATGGTTTGCCACACTCTTGTACATGCTTCATTTATGAAATATATAACTCTTTTTGTACATGGCTCATGGTTCATGGTTCATGGTTCATTCTGATTATCTCTTTTGTGTCCAATAATATTTTGTTTTATGAAATCATATTTTGGTTGACATTAGAGTACACATCACATGTACTCGGTTTTTTTTTTGGTAGAGTGTATTGTCTTTTGCTAAGCAACATCATGGTAATGTTGTTGTAGCAAACGACAACACACTCTGCCCAAAACAAATTTTGCAGATATGGTCATCGGTATAAGCAATGGTACTCCCAGTAATGCCATCGAAATAAGCATCGATACACCCAACGGGTGCTGGTATACGCGAGGGTATTCACGAAGTTTATACCGATGCTTATACGGATGCTTATACCGATGTTTATACTGACGCTTATACCCAGGCTTTAATATCGACGCGCATACCAACACCTACACCGATGTCGGGGCAAAAATATGTGCGTTCATTTCCCTCGGTAAAAACCTTGGTATACGACCGATCTGTTGTAAGGATTGCATACCTTTTCACAAAGGCTTTGCCTAGGGAGAAGGTTGCAGCTTTCTAATAAGCTTTGGGCTTACTTCCTTTTGTGGATTGATTCCACATAGCTTTGCACTTCCTTATACAAGAGTGCAAGCTCCTTGTTTACCGCATCACTCCCATGGGGGATTTGTTGATATATTTAGGTAGTGATGTGTGTGAACACACGAGGACCGTAGCGGCACTTTTTTCCCTCTTTAGGAGGTTGTTTGCCCTCCATGTATATATGCCTATAGCCCTAACAGGTCATATATATTTGTACATTCTAGTGATAATACATTTAGTATTGTGTGTTGTGCTCCAACCTTCTTCTTCTTCTTGCTTGTGTTGTTCGTGTTGTTCCGTAGACCTTGAACTCCAACAATTCAATCAATGTTTATGTGAGGAAGTTAACCTTTTCAAATAGGGGGTTTTGATCACTAAAATTTGAAAATTTGAGTACATCAACATAAAGTATTCAATGAAAACTTAGGTTAGAGTAGACTTCAATCAAATTTCTATTGAAGATTCAAACGTATATTATCATAAGGTCTCAAAGTTTAAGCATGTAAGAATCAATCTAATCAACCACTTTCAATAAGGAATTCAATCTTCACACAATCACGAATTGACCATCTAATGTAGAGTAATCAATCACCTTATGTAAAGGATTTGATGAAATCATGTAAGGGATTCAATCTCTCCATATGGAGGATTCTGTTTCATATATAGAGGCGTTGATTTCTACATGAGGGGGACTCGACCTCATACTACAGTTGATGCAATATCTATTTGACGGGAGGGATTGATTATACACTTATGAGGGTACGTTGATGTACAACATCTTTCGTTGTGTGTTGGGTTCTTCCGTACTTAGTTATTAGGGGTAGTGAGGGTTGTTCTAGGAGGTCGGCAAATGTGTAATGTTAGTAGAGGAAGAATTGATGGGCACGTAAATTAACAGAAAAAAAAAAGAAAAAAACTATTATATAGTGTTGCACCACTCATAGGTTGTAAGGAGAAAGTAGCACACATGCCACCTAGAATACAAAAGAAAAGGAAATATCGGAGCAGTTGCGACACCAGATTTCCATAGAGAAGAGGCAAAAAAAGTGAGAAGAACTCTAATGTATTACAATGAACTGAAGATATATTGAACAGGACACGGATAAATGCTAGCACCAATGCTCGGTGGACATGCTACTCTAATTTTCCTAGGAAGGTACAAGTTACTCTAATTTTCCTAGGAAGTTCTACATGACCATTGTAGATGAGAAAATACAATAGTTTAGGGTTTAGGGTTTAGGGTTTACAAAAAAACGTATATGGTAGGCCAAGATCTGGCATACATGAATTGGTGAGAAATAAGGGTCACATAGCCTAAACACTATGAGGCTTGAGTCTAAAAACATTCACAAGTGGAAGGAGCTTGTTCTGTAGAGTTGTGATCCAAACTCTACCTTGGCTTAGCAACATAATCACCTTGTAGGGTCCTTCCCGAATTGGAGCGAACTTGCTCCAGTTCTACATGTACTTTGTGAGGTTGTAGAGTAGCACCAATAATCCTACTTGAACTTTAGAAGACTAAAGAGTTTTATCATGCCATGTCTTGTGTTTTCCCGAGACATTTTCTATCACAACTTGATCTTCTTTATGAATATCCTCTAGCTTGTTCAGAGCAACTAGTTGGGTGGCTAGAGAAGTAGTATCATCATGGTTGGTCAAGTGGCTTACCTGACTCATGTGCGTGGATGATCCTACCAATAAATCTAGATTGTCCAACGTTGTAAGCCCATAGACCAGATGAAAGGGCATGTGTCTTGTTGTGGCCTTGTAAATTGTTCTATAAACTCAAACTATGCTCCAATATGTGGATCCCCATGTCCTTGGACTCATAAAACATTCTTTCCTTGCATAGCAAGCGGATCAACGACTTGTAGCAGATAGTTATTCAATACCTATAATGTTCTTGAGCAACCCATAGCCACAAGTGATGTCGATTGGTACTCAATCCCATTCCATTGGTCTATCTCCAGAGATGTAAATATTATAGCATGGGTTGAATGACGTTGAGTATTTTCACTAGAATGAGAAATTGTTCCTACGTTCCGAAGTATGCATAAAGATGAATAAATTCACTTCAAAAATCTTTATTTCATAGCAAAAGAAACATTATATATCGTTGAGCTCGTTTATCTGTAAACGCATAAGAGAACAACCGCACACACTTTGTTCTTGCTTTTTGATCATTGGCGCAATCTGTAAAGCAAAAAAAAAAAAAAATAATATATATATATATATATATATATATATATATATATATATATATATATATATATATATATATATATATATTGCAAAATTTTCTTCCTACAATTTCCCTGAAATAGCGAATATTGGGAGCATTGTTCAAATGGGGTGTAGAAATCCGAGGTAGGTGCCTACTAGTTGAGGTAGGTTCCTTCTTTTTTATTCGATTTCTTCTTCCGAAGAGCCTTCCTCATCCAGATGCTCCTTTACCTCCCAATCTCTTGAAAGTGAGTGTGCGCAACTCTTCCCTTTGTATAGAATGGAACTGAGATCTCAATCCCTTCATGCGCGCACCGCTTCCACCACTTTCATGAGCTTGTGATACCTCTCCTTTTCCAATTTCATCCCCATCCTTTTCGCCACCTGCTTTTGTCTAGATTTTCTCTCCTCTCTCATTCATGAAAGCCTAAAGGAAACACAATCGGTGAAGGTAGCCAAAATTCCTAAAGAAGTCCAACATGCTTCAAGGATGTCAAAGGCAATTCACATGCAAAGTTTGGAAGAAATCAAGCAAATCCAGCATAGCAGTCAAAGCTGGTCAAATTTTGGAAACTATAGCAAAAATTTAATTATCACCAAATCACATGAAAATTCATATACTTGTAAAGCATATCAAAGGTAGTCTTATAGACTGCATTTGACATGTAAATGAATTTTCTAGCTCATTGATATGCCATGTGCATTTTGTAAAAATGTAATTTTTCCACTTAAACCCTACAAACTCTTGTATAGGAATTTTTGTTGGCCATATGGTTTGGCATGTATAGAGATCGTATGTGGCTACATATTTGTACACATTTTCAAGGCTATCAAAGCTTTCTAGATAGCTTAATGCCATATTGCAAACTTTCAAATCTAGTCAAACTTATATAAAGGAGATTAATATGAGAGTTTTTTTTGCATGTTCCTAAAGGAGACCTTTCAAAATATAGCCCTACAATTTTTCATCTTCATCAATAGATATTTGGAGGGTCAAAGAGCACAAAATCCAATTTTCAAGATCATCGTAGTTTCCTAGAATAAGCAAATTGAAGGCTTGAAGGGCTACCACATGGCAAACAATGATTGAACCATGTTTTAAGGTTAGGATGAGCTCACATTAAAGGGTGGAGATTCACTAAATCTTAAAGCAAGGAGGATCCATGAGTTTTTTGCATTAGATAAGCCTATTCTGATGGTCAAAGATCAAGAATGCAAAGTTCATCCAAAATAACAGCTTATCTTATCCAAATTGATGTCAGCACTGATCGAACGATTCAAACCTTGCCCAAATCCAATGGTGGAGAATGAATGTGCCTAATTCTTCCGCCTTTGCCCTATATATCATATAAAGAACCAATCTTAGCATTCCATTTGATAAATCCAATGGTTGTAATCGAAAGCAGTTGATCTCAGGGTTGAGAGTTGATTTCTCTAGTCAAAGGACCCAAATTCATTCAAAAAACTATAAAAACCCCCCTCCACACTCATAGAGCATCATTGTTAGGCATCCATAGGGCCCTTGCACATGGTTTCCTTGAGACGATCACCCTCAGTTGAGCGTGTGAGGATCCAAGGTGGGCTAGTAAGAGCATAGTTCCTAGAATAAATTTGAAGTTAGACTTCCAATCTAGGATAGGATCATAAACCCAATGGTTTCTCTATATTTTCTCACCCTCAGTGAAGTGTGTGAGTGAGTTAGAGTTGGTTTTATGAGTCTTAGACTTCTTTAGATATGCATTGCACTCCTAGAAAGATATAGGGTCAATGAAATGGCACATATCCTCTTATGTGTTACATTTGGTTGAACTCTCATAGTGGGAGGATTGTGGGGACCACCTTTGACCAGCAAAATGCTTAGCTTGATGTATAACAACACTCGTGTAAATGTTTCTCATTAAAATCTCTTTTAATTCATGTCTCTTGTCTCTTAGTCTCTTATATGTTTTTTACATGTCTCCTTCCATCTCTTTCTATGTGGGAGAAGGTTGTGCAATTTTTCCTTGAACCAGTGAGGGTTATCCATTGCGATTGCGACAATAAGTTTCTATTCATTCATAAATCATGACCCACATGCATTCATACCATCCACAAATACCCATGCATATGTTTCAGCTTTGAAAGTGTATATGAAGCTCCATTCTTGGACCATTCTTCCTTTAGAAATTGATTCATGTGTGTGGTTTTCTTTTTGTTCTCATCATGCATACATCCACAAGAACCCATGCATATGAATTAAATTTTGAAAGTGTATAAGAAGCTCCATTTTTGGACCATTCTTCCTTTCTAAATAGATTTATGTGTATGGTTTTCTTTTATTCTCATCATTCATGGATTTATCTTGCATTCATATGTTCCCCTTCCCATAGTCAAATCATCACATCTCTCCTCTCCATTCCCAACTTCATCTTCACCTTCACATTTTGATCACAAAAACCTTCCAACACTCACTAGCTTCATACACTCTGCGTGCGTTGCGACCAGACCCGATCCACCCAAATTGCGATCACCTCCACATTTGAACCCGACATGAAATGCTTCGTGGCATTTGCTTCTCATCTTGTTGGGAGGTTGTGATCCATATCCTTTGTTGCATATTTTTCATCATCATCATTCTTGAGTGTTGCACTGGATTTCTTGCAATATCATGCATATCTTCATCATGAAGTAAACACATTTGTGAGAGATCTAGAGCATCGTGCATCACTTGCATATTCACATAAGATGGAGGAAGGATTCAAATCCCTTATTTTTTAGAAATAAGGCCAAAGAATAATCTCTTCTATGTTGAGAGAGAAGAGAAAATTCAATGGCATCATGGCATTACAAGCTACTTAGATTTGTTTGAAGAGCAAGCTATGATTTTTGGTCTTCCCAAAGATCTTTTGATAACATTCTTTGAGCAAATTGTTGATAGCTCTATCATAAACTATCATTCAATATGATAGTCTTCCTTGGAGTGATTTCAGAAAGGAGATGCTCAAAGAATTCTATCTTGAGGATTATAGCCAACATAATCGGGATGGATTCTGATGGGTTAATAATCCAAAGCCTAGTAGCTCCATTACTCACTTAAAAAATGAGGATATTAGATGCTATGAACAACTTCCTAATGAGGATAAGATGACTTTGGAACCTGATCTCGCAACCAACCAACCTATACAATAGTTTGTCACTTTGTTTTCCACATTCTAGATTAGATTTTTGTCATAAGAATCAATTGTCCAAGTCTTTTATCCAAAAAACCCAAAAAATTATAAAACCAACAAAATCATGGAACATGATGATAACATTGAGCATGTGATTGAGACATCTCATTGTTTCTCTACTCTTGAGGAGTTAGAGTTACGTCTTCAACAAAATTCTAATTCCCACATTATTCTTCTTTCTTCCCTTGATGTGTATGCTTTAATCCAAGCGTATGCTCTCAATGTTGACAAGTGCTCAAAATTTAACCAAACACATGATGCCTTGGTTGAAACAAAGTACAAAATTGTAGACAAAAAAATCAAATCCATAGCTCAACCATTACCCCAAGGAAGTAACAAAAAAATTATTGATGTGAAAAATGATCCAATTCTTCGGGATAAGAAAAACATAGGACATACATTCATGGATGAGACGATCAAACAGGTGAAAATTGGTAGAGATGATGACTTTCTTTTGCCAATAGAGAGAGATAAATTTCACAGAGTCATATGTAGCCATGGAAAAACCTTTACTATGTATCCTCATGAGATTGGTTGCATAGATCCTAAGCTAGTTGCACCCATGATAATATTTTCTATTCCACATATGCCATGGAATCTTTGCCCATACCAGTTCCAAAGGCTCACTTACCTTAGCTAATGAAACTACTTAAGGAGAAGATAAGCATGAGAATTTTAGAGCCATCTTTTGCACTTTACTCAAATAGATGGTTTGTTGTGCCTAAAAATAATGGGAAACTACGTTTTATTCAAGTTCTCCAACCCATCAATAAAGTCACCATAAGAAATGTAGGAACAAGACCCATTGTAGATGAGTTTGCTGAATCATTTTCAGGACATTCTATCTATTCAATAGGTGATTTACATTCAAGTTATGACCAATTCCGATTAGCAATTGATAGTCATGATATAACCACAATGAAAACTCCTTTAGGATTAGTGTGAATGTGTACTTTACCTCAAGGAGTGACTAATTATGTGGCTCATATGACGAGTGCTATGAATATGGCCTTACATGATTTTATCCCTCATATAATCATGCCATTCATTGATGATATTCCAATTAAAGGGAGTGAGGAACCTGTAAAGGACATTACTTTAGATTCATCTCGATGTCATAAATTTGTTCTTGACCATATCTCAGATTTTGAAGGAATATTTCAACAATTTTAAGAGGTAGGTCTCACATTTTCCATAGAAAAATCTATTCTTGGTGTTAACAAAGTTTTTATTGTTGGAAATTTATGTGTTCATTATGGTAGAAAGCCATACCCACAAAAATTTGATGCCATTAGCGAGATTTCTCCAACATGTAACAATGTGAGTGAGGTATATGAATTTCTTGGTGCTTGCATCTTTTATGTTATTTGGATCCCACACTTTGCTCATGTTTTTTATTGTCTCGATGACTTGTTGAGGAAGAAACAAAAATTTATTTGGACTGAAAAACACACAAAAGCTATGTGTAAATTGAATAAATTGTTTCTTGAAGCTCCTATCCTTAAGCATGTAGACTATTCTGTTAACAAACCTATTTTATTCACTGTTGATACTAGTCCTGTTGGTATAGGTTGGGTCATAAGTCAAGATGATAGTGAGGGGAATAGATATGCAACTAGGTTTGGGGTTAAAATTTTACATGAAACACAATGAAAGTATCCACATATCAAATGAGAACTATGGGCTATGGTAACCGCTCCAATTGTCCATCTCCTGATATAGCCATGCTTAAATGGATCTCATATATTATCTTCATAAATCCTGAGTTAGTTCACATTTTAGGTAAGTCAATGTTGGCAGTAGCCAGAGGCACAAACGTCGATGAAGCATGTAAAGGTAGAGCACAACGAAGTAGAAGGGAGCCAGACATATTATTTTTCAAACAAATACATTTCAAAAACTCCTAATAGTGATTTTCATCACTCTTGTACCATATGTAACATAGAAAAACCCCTTTTGTAATGATATGCTCCATTTTGTGCAAGTCGAGGAGTCCTCCAGCTCTAGGAGCTTAGGTAGAACGAGCCTACCGATTTTGGTTATTTTTAGATCTCGTTTACCCTTTCAAATAGCATCTAGAACCTATTTTTTAGCTATGCCGGTCACTAGATGTGAAACCGATCAAAACTAGTCTAAAAAATATAAAAAGAGCTAGAGAGCTCATTTTTGAGGTTAGCTAGTGTAGAGTTGTATGAGCTAGAGTGATTTTGAGCTTGTAATTGAGGTCTTGAGTAATAGAGTCTATTTTCCTACCTTCCATTGTGTCTTGCTTGTGTGTGTGCATCTCTATGCTTCTCACCTTCACTCTCACTACATCTCACATTCACGATCTTCATATCACTCCTATCTTTTCCGTGGATTGACATTGAGGATGTGGAGCTTCTTAACATGGTTCTCACCATTGTGCTATAGCAACACCAAATTTGGTGCCGTTGCCGGGGATCAAGTCTAAGATGAATGTGTGATGGTAAGAGTACTTAGTTTTTAGTGTTTTTCATCTCCTCTACACTCCTCCTTCACCAATGCATCATCATCTTCCACTCCAAAAAAATCAGAAAATTCACCCATATCCACCCATTCTCCTCATTTCCCCTCATTTGTGCATGCGAGAGAGAGAGAGAGCTTTTGTGCTTGCATGTGCTTCTAGCTCCAATGCATCAGGAAGGCTTCCAAAAGGTAAAAAATCACTTTCTGTCATGAATCTGCCGTGTGTGTCACACCATCGTGATGGTCTGCCAAGTTGGGCATTTTTGGTAAGCAACCACACCACGAGGTAGGCGACACTAGCGCATACACGAATCCACAAACGCATTTCAAAAACTTGCATTTTGGTGGACCATCGCGATTGGCTGAGACCATCGCGATTGTGTCACACCATCGCGATAGGCTCACGCCATCACGATGACTCGGTCGGACCATCGCGACAGTTCACTTGAACCATCGCAATGGTCCCTGACCATCACGACGATCCCGTCAACCCCACGCCATCGTGATTGGCGCATGCCATCATGATGATCCTGCCACGTGTCAAGCCAGACATCATGATTGTTCCAGACCATCGACGATACGAGCTCAGCCATCGCGACAACTCAAAAATTGGACCATCGCGAATGGCTCAAGCCATCGTGCCTCGTGACCATCACGACGGGCTCACGCTATCACGATTGTTGCGTTGACCATTGACCGATTCCATCACGATTGCTCACCAAATTAGACCATCGTGATTGTTCACTTTTGACCATCGCGAGGGTTGGTGCCATCGGACCATCGCGATTATACCACGCCATCGCGACGGTTCACCTGGACCATTGCGATTGTCCCAGACCATCGCGATTGTCCACCCTAGATGCAAAAATTAGGGTTTCAATTTTTGGGCAAATTTGAGGCTTATTTTTGAAAATTTTTGGGTGACTAAGCTCATAGGAGACCCCTTAGCTCATAAGTGAGGAGGAACTTGTTTGTCAGTTTTTACCCCTGAGAGCCTGAACGCTCATATCTTTTTCATCCAAAGTCCTTTTTTTGAGCTTTATAGCTCGTTAGAAAGCTCTTTACGAGTACTACGTGACCTCAATTGTTTTTTCAAAAAGAACATGTTGCTTTTTTAGATAAGATAATTTGAGGTTGACATTGTTGGGACTAGAAAAACCAGGGGGCATTAAAAATTTTGGGCAAAGGGAAAGGGGCCTTAAAGGTGTATATATCAAAGTGCTTGAGCATCCATTTAAGAATTGGTCTAAACATTGGATTTTTACAGGTCTATCAAGGGCAATCAAAGCAAGGCAGTGAAGAACACAAGGCTTGGGAAGTGCGACTTCTTGGGCAACAGAGCAATCAAAGCAGTTGACTTGAGGTTGGAAGATTACTCAACCCCCTCAGTCAATTATTAGCTTAGGCTAAACGGTAGCATTGTGGATTAAAGACGATAGGAACGATCAAGTTCAAGAGACTTAATTTTTCAAGTCCAAGTCTAAGATAAAAGTGTGCAATACGAAAACCTAAAGGAAAGAATTTAAGTCTGACAGAACGAGAACTCAAAAGTACAACAAAAAGTCGATTCCTGAGGCATTCATTAAGACAAGACAAGAACTTAAAGGAATTTCAAAAGAAACAAGCAATTAAGAACAAAGAACCATTGATGATCAGAAGTATGAGGAAGTAAATTCATGAACCTTAGATCGGGTAAGCACATAGGTAAGTCAGATCGACGAAGCCTTAGATCATCAGAAGCAAGTGTAGGAACTACTGCACGATCGTGGGCACAACAATTGAATAATAGTTATCCCTACGAGTTGAGTTCAGATACGAGTGAATCGGAAATGGCTTTTAGCATGGAAAGAACAGAAGGAGGGTTAAATGTAGCATATTTGGAAAGACCCAAAGGACCCTATAGGACTTAATTAGAATTTGTCTAAACGAACCGCTTAGGTGCTCACATCTATGAGGATGGTTTGCGAAGACAAGTGTTGCAAATGCACAATCCGGATCAACCCATTGGATTGGAACCTCCAGTGGTGAAATTTGAGAGAGACGTGTACATAGACAAAGAGGGAACAATGTACATCATAAGTACTCAACCAAATAATACCAATGAGTTTGGCGTAATTCAGTTAGAAACGGAAGCTAGAACCCAGGGAAAAGAACCAGTAGGAGAAGAACCTACGACACCTAGAGGGAAATCTGTACTGACAAGAGTACTAATCCCAGATTGGATCCCTCGGGATAATAGAAGTATGGAGTTGTTTTTAAATAAAGAGACAGACGAAGCATTATGGAGATACAGAATGGAACAACCCAGTGAGGTAGGCTCCATCATGATTTACGAATTCAAGGACCGAGATACTCCAGGAAAGGTTGTATATCTGGATGAAGCTTCAGAACGAGTGTTTGTAGTACCAGACCATGCAAGAAATACCTACACATGGAGAGGTGATTTAGTATTCCCTCCATATCGAACAAATGTAGATATGAGCCATCAGGGTGCAGGAACATCATCAGCCCATGGCAATCAAAGAGAGAAGAACAAAGAGAGACCAGAAGTAAGTTTCACTCATCCCATAGGGAGAGATAGAACCACCATGGACACCGATAGAGTGGAAAGACAAAGGGAACCTAGAATACTAGGTGGTAGAGATGATTTTCCTCTACCTAGACCACTTGAACACCCAAGGATACTAAGACCCACCCAATTAGTAAAATCAATGAAAAATTACTTTGATGGAACAGGAGATCCCTATGATCATGTTGCGAGGTTTAAGCAAGTGCTACGAGCAGATCAGGTAGAAGACATGTTCACGCAATACAATGCATTTGGACTAACGTTAAAGAACACCGCTTTAACTTGGTTCCAACCACTGCAACAAAGGCAGTTTAGAGATATCCATCACCTTTTAGAGTCATTCATCACGGAATTCTCTAAAAGTGGAATCAGGCATGATACGTCTTTGTTGATTCATAGCTTCACACAAACCCCTTAGGAAACAGTTAGACTTGCAGGACACAGGTTTAGACAATATGTTGAAAGATGTCCGATGCAAGAGTTACCCTTACAGCCCAAGCAAGTGTCATTGTTTTTAGATGGCCTTTTGAGCTCTAAACTGTGCTCCTATGTATACTTAAAAGAACCCAAAACATTAGAGCAGTGTGTGAGAATTTGTATAGACATTGAGGAAAACCTTGGAGACGAGTTGGAACTCTCAAAGGTCTATAAAGACTCAGATTGTTCATCTCTAGCATCCTCAAAATTGTCTAGCTCAATAGAAGCCCTAGTAGAAAAAGTGGCCCAAAAATTAGGAGTTTCTAGTAAACAGATGCCTAGGTTAACAACAAACAAGCGTTGTTACACCTGTGGTGGTGATCACATGGCAAATGTGTGTCCCAATGCAACACAACCACAAGCCAACCCTAGTGGCCAGTACTGTACGATTGAGAGATGATACACGAATCATACGGCTCAGGGCTACCCTTACAACAAACAAGCAGTACGACAGAACTACCCTCAAGCATACCCACAACCAAGTAGGTACCAAGGTCAGTATAATGCTCAGCCTCATTACTACAAGCCTCTTCAGAGCTATCCTTATCAGGCTCAACAGAGACCTCAACCTCTTTTAGCTCAGCAGCCACCCCCACTAGCTAATGTCATTTTAGTAAAATATGCTGCTGCAGAAGAGAACCTCAATAGGGTTTTAGTGCCTTCTTCACCCCTGATCACAGAAAGTGACCCTAGTTCTAACAGTTTTGACTCTACTCATGTAGATAGTCCACCCGCATATAACACAGAGTCACCACAACATGTGGAAACATATCAATACGATAGTCCACCATTGGAACCCAGTTGGGAGCCTGACTATGCTAATGTGATGTATACCAACCCTAATCCGCGGCCCCAATTAAGAAAACAAAGACCATAGGGCCCTAGAGGACCATGCTTTAGGTGCCAAGGATATCAGTTCATAAAGGATTGTCCACATCCTCCGATAGCAGGACAGTCACAATATTATAACATACAAGGCTTTTGTGCCAAGTGTGGTAAAGAGCATGTCATCAAAGATTGTCCTAAGAATCCTACTGATGCTTCAAATGTGACACTGATCAACGTGATAGGTATTGTGCACAACGCAGATGAATCCAACCCTACATATGTGCCTATACAAGTGTTAAACGCTTGTTCTAACTATCAGAAGAGCGTTTAAACGATCATTGGGTTCTTGGGAGTGGTAGGGGTCTTTTAGACAGAGGCCCTATACTTGGTTCCCAAACTAACCATTCATATACAGCAATATACGGATGCGTAGAACTGTAATTGGACTCTGTCATGCTTAGGAGCCTTACAGTCCTCGATCAAAACTCGTCCAAAGTGTACCGAATACACTAAATTACTGTATTGTTCTACATGTAAACTTACTGAATACCATAGGCAATGGTAGTAATCCAACCTTTACCGAATAGGTACACACAATCAGACGACAACGAAGAGACAGAGAACTCAATAGTTTCAGACACACATGTGCTGAAGATTCAGTACACAACTTAGGAAGACTCTCACTGTAGCTTCATGTTGCCGTATGAAAATAGACCTCAACATTGAAGACAACACAATACAGATCCGAATACCAGAACACTACCACAACTACACAGACTTCTTCAACGATTGGCAGAACATTCCAAGAAAGAGTAATACCACGATACGCGTAATTAACACAACAATCGCAATAGAGACTCGCAACGAGTCACTCAGACAACAACCCGACGATCTACTAGATGTCGAGAAAACTCACAACCGCAACAGAGATCGATAGACAACAGACATGGATACACATAGTATACTCAGAATACTTGGAATTAGACAACAACACTACAGTAACGCTCAGCTCATTCACCCAGAGAGACAGACTGGTGATCCCCCACGAATCGTCATTTTAATTACAACCCGAACAAGTGGCGATAATACAACACAGAAATGAAACACGATACTCCAAATTGGTGAACTCGACACACAGTAACAACACAGACAATCACCCAAACGGACAGTCTGGTGATTCCACGAATCGTTACTTTGCGTCTCTTTTACATTGCTTTATATAAAGATTACAAATGTCTTTGTAACAACTTTTCCCGCGTGCGAAACAAGATTCAGTTATACAGTTGCCAATCCAGCAGCCGACTAACACTCTAGCATGCACAGTGGACTCAAACCCGCAGGTTTTTATAAAATTACTGTTCTTCTATAATGCCGTCTAGATACATGCTTCTGGCTAATCTAAAGGTTCGAGCAATCTTCTTCTTTAAAGTTTCTAACATCTATTTGAGAGTGTCCGACTCTACTAATTGTGCATCTATTCTTACAGAACTTAATGAAATAGCTTCGGTCAGCAAAATTTCTGCTTGCGTCTGTAGAAAGGCTTCTTGTAGGTAGAAATCGTTTGATAAGGCCGCATCTCTGGAAACTTTCATTTTTGCCACTTGTTTCTCCATCTTGCTTACTCTTTCTTTCTGATTTTCCAGCTGATTTATCCCTTCTTTCGATCTCTTGATTCTGAGAATTTATGGTTCTGGAGTATGCATCCCTTTCTCTTCGGAGATCTGTTATTACCTTCTGTGTTTGAGCTTCCTTGGTCAAATAGTGTTTAAACATTTTGTTGACATCTGATAAAGTTTCATTTGTTCTTTGGAGTTCTTCTTCTGTTTTCATAGCCTGCTTATGCTGTTCTTGGCTTTGCTGTACTACTTCGTGTAGCTGAACTCTGGTTTCTTCTAATAAATTGCCTAAGGCTACTCTGGCATCTTCTTTATCCTCTAGCTCTTGCTTCATTTGACTGATTTTGGCATTTGCATTATTTAACAATTCGTTCTTCTTTCGGAGCCAAAACGCAGAAAGATATCTTTCATTAGACACTTTGCTACCGAAACAGCTGTGGGAGACTTTAAAGCCCATGCTTCTGCCCATCTGGTTGCATAGTCTGTACAGGTTAGAATATAACGATTATTGTTGAGTATTGCTGGTGGTGTAATAGGTCCGATAAAGTCTAGACCCCACTTCTGAAAAGGCTCCAATGGCAAGATAGGTTGTAGAGGGAAAAAATGACGTTGTAGTGGCTGTCCAGACCTCTGACAATTATCACAATTTTTGACAAACTGCAATACATCCCTGCACATAGTAGGCCACCAAAGTCCGCTCTGAAGAATTTTTCGGTGTGTTAAATCTGCAGCAAAATGGCCGCCAGATGGAATTGAATGAGCCAACATAATGACTGAGTTAACTTCATGTGGTGGAATACAACGGAGTAAAATTCCAGTGTGATCCATATAGTATAATTCCCCAGCAATTAATCGAAATTTGCGACTGTACACCGCAATCTTCCTACGCATTGCAGGAGAAGCCTGAGAAGGAAGGCATCCATCAGTAAGAAAATTTAATATCTGATCATAATATGTAGCTGGCATAGGTGGGTCTGCAATTTCATCATTAGTTGGTTCAGAAGCATAAATCACTGGTGTCGTGTCATCTACACCAACCGGAGCTTCACCAAAATCTAAGTGAGAAAGGAAATCTGCTAAGGCATGTGAACTGTCGGGCCTATGAATCACTTCGTAATCAAATTCTTGTAAGAGCAGAATCCATCGCGCTAATCGACCACCCAGATGTTGTTGCCGTACCAAGTAGATAAGTGCAGCATGATCTACGTGAAAAGTAAATTTTCGGCCAAGTAAATAATGCCTAAATTTCTTGACTGAGTATACTAAGCCCAGACATTCCCTTTTGGTTACAGAGTAATTCTTCTCAGTAGGAGCAAGCCTTCGGTTGGCATAGTACATAGGCCGAAACCACTTATCGGTGTGTTGCATTAGAACACTGCCAATGGCAATATCTGAAGCATCAACAAATATATGAAATGGACGATCCCAGTCAGGAGGCTGTAGGATTGGAACCTGTGTTAGTAATCCCTTTAGACGATCAAAAGCAATTTGGCATTCCTGAGTCCACTAAAATTGTCGAGGAGTCTTGGTTATTAACCTCTTCAGTGGTATTGCCAAATGAGCAAGCCATCGTAAGTGCCGACCATGCCATCTTACTTGGCCCATGAAGCGCATCACTTCCTTAGGTGTAGTGGGCACAGGTGCTTCTAACACAGCTGTAATTTTATCTGGATCCACCTGTATACCTTGTGCAGATACGATGTGGCCAAGTAGCCTTCCACAGGAAACCGCAAACACGGATTTCTTTGGGTTCAAACAGAGTCTGTATTCTCTGCACTTCTCAAAGCAACACCGTAAATGGAACAAGTGTGCTACCATTTTTCCAAATAACGAAAAATCATCAAGATAAACTTGCATAAACGAGGTAAGGTAAGGGGAGAATATTTCCTGCATACACCTCTGAAAAGTACTTGGGGCATTCCTTAATCCAAACCACATTACGGTACAAGCAAAAACACCCCAATTGGTAATGAAAACGGTCTTTGGTATATCCTATTCAGCCATTCTAACTTGATTATACCCACTGTATCCATCTAGGAATGAATACATTTCATGTCCTGCTACTCTATCAAGCATCGTGTCAAGAAAAGGTAGTGGAAATGGCCCCAAGTACTTTTCAGAGGTGTATGCAGGAAATATTCTCCCCTTACCTTACCTCGTTTATGCAAGTTTATCTTGATGATTTTTCGTTATTTGGAAAAATGGTAGCACACTTGTTCCATTTACGGTGTTGCTTTGAGAAGTGCAGAGAATACACACTCTGTTTGAACCCAAACAAATCCGTGTTTGCGGTTTCCTGTGGAAGGCTACTTGGCCACATCATTTGCACAAGGTATACAGGTGGATCCAGATAAAATTATAGCTGTGTTAGAAGCACCTGTGCCCACTACACCTAAGGAAGTGATGCGCTTCATGGGCCAAGTAAGATGGCATGGTCAGGTTGATAGATGCGCGGGTCCAAACCTTTCATATCTTTGTAATCCCATGCAAAGACGTCAGAGAACTCTCGGAGTAGCTGGATTAAGTCCGCTTGAAATAATTCCAGTAGTCTTTTCCTTATCTTGACAAGACGTGGATGGTCCTCATCTCCTAAATTATAGGTGATCAATTGATCCTCTGGGACATAAAATTGTCGGGGCTTCTCTGTATCGTCAGCTGGCTTAAAAAGTTGTTGTAGATCAGCGTCATCTATAGCAGTGGTCTCTTCTTTCTTATCTTCTTTTGTTATAGGCATCACCATACAAACTGTGGGATTCCAATTATCTACGACATATTGTAGATCAACAGTTCCTAGGGAGATCAAATCAATATTATTCTTCAAAAACTCTTCTTCTTCATCATCTGACAACTCATCTAACATATGAACTGGTTCTGCAAAATACGGTCTAGCATGCAATTCGCAAGGCTGTATAGCATCTAGTTTTACAACATATTTACGATTATTATCTTTGAAAGTGAGTTCCTGTGCAGACCAATCTTGTATGACCTTAGCTTGCTTCAGCCAAGGACGGCCAAAAAGAAGATTATAATCAAGGGTGGATTCCGTTAATTCTAGGACGACAAAGGTCATCTTAAATGTTGTACCCTGCAAAGTGATTGGCACGTTTTGGAGAAGTCCTACTGGATGGACTCTTGATTGGTCGGCCATTCTGACAAAAAACTGAACTGGTTCGATTTCGGTCCATCCTAGCTTTTTACACAGTGCCGCAGTAGCAATGTTGACACCAGATCCTCCATCAATTAGTACCTGTGTAATTTTATGATTTTTATACCATACCGTAATTAAGGGAACCGAATGATTGACCGTAGAATCAGGTTCCGGTTGCACTGTGGCTGTTGCTGGAATGCAGGCAGACTCAGGACTAAATTGTTGCTGGAATCGTTGCCGAACTCCCGGTACTAGTGCCAGCAACTGCCCAAGGGGAAGGGTAATGGATGCTTTAGATAAAATTTCCCAGGCTTGATTTGTTTGAATTGTACCTTTCACTGGTTCTGAAGATGATGCGTCGGTCATCGGAATTGACTCTTGCTCCTGTGAAATTTCCTTTGACAGCGGAACTTGTGTCACCGGGGTAGGGTCTGGGAACACCGGGGCTTCTGTGGTAGTCCACTAACTAGCCTTGTCGTATGTCCTTTGCTATTCTCGGATGCCTGGTTCAAATATTTCAGCTGCTGGTTGTAACGGTCTACCGGATCTGGTCTGAACTACTGCAGCGTGTGTTTAGTGTGATTTGCATCATATTAGTCATCGGGTTTTGACTTTCTTTCTTCCTCTGATCATACTCAGTTGCATCCTTAGAAAATCATCTAATGTGACCAAATTCACCACAAAAATGAAAGCGCGTTGGTGGCAAATTAGTATTTTCCTCTGCTGGTCCGGTCTACCAGCGGTTTGCATTGTACTTATTATTTCTCTGTCCTCTGTAATTTCGATAGCCTTGTTGCTGGTTGTTTTTCATTTGCGGAGGTACATAATGATTGGCTGGATGTCCTGGTTCCTGTATAATAGCATTGATAGTTGCGGTTCCCTGTACTTTGGCGTTGTATGCACAGTTTTCGGTGGTATGTCTGGTCGTGTTGCAGATAGCGCAAAGCAATTGATTAAGTGCACAAGTGGCACTAGTGTGCCCTGAATTCTTGCATGTGGTGCAGAACATTTGTCTGGTCGGATCTTCTGCAACATTTTTATTTGCTTTTAACCATTCCAAGTCTTCTGTAAATCCTCCAACCTTGTTTTCCAGCTGCAAAGCCGTTGCAATCACTGCATCTAGCATCATAGCTCCTACACAGCGTATGATCATAATCTGTTTGAGTTGCGGAGTCAATCCATTGATAAACCATTGAGTTATAACGTCATCCGGTAGGTTGGCATGTGCTGGTGGTAACTGCCTCAAATGAGTCCTAAATAGGGTGGCGTATTCCTGCACCGTTTGATTTATCTTCTGTCTATTGTTTTGCAGGTAGTCGAAAATTTCGATTGGATTCTTGTTTAGCCTGAATCTTTGCAAAAATGCATCCCTTACTGCTTCATAGGTGCCGAAGTGGTTAATATCATATTCTGTAAGCCATCTGGCTGCTTCATTAACCAATGTTGACTGGAAGACAATAGCTTTATATGCCGGATCAGGTGGATGGTTGAGCACTGCGTAGCTTACCTCAAATGTGCGTACATGAGCATCTGGGTCATCCCCTGGAAATCCACCGAATTTAGTGTACGTTACTCCTGTTGGAGTCGGCCTTGGTGGGCATAGTTGTTGTTGTTGCTGTTGTTGTTGTTGTTGTTGCTGTTGTTGTTGTTGTTGCCCGTTCATTGTGCTGATGGTTGTATTGTGACTATCTTCTGTATCCCGAGGCTGAATATTTGGATCGTCAAAATCTGTATCGTCAGCCTGTGCACTTTCCGGTTCGATAATCTTGTTCAGTATGTTTCGAATTCGGTTTCGAACAAGCTACCTTCCTTCTTGATGTCAAATGTAGAAAAGCTTACTCCCAATAACGGTGACTGGACTGAAGATTCACCAAGAAAGGGCAAATCGTCACCGGAAAATTGTGAACTTTCAACAACTGGTACCGGAATAACACCAGAAGGTGTCGATTTTTCACCAAAACAAGGTGCTTTTTCTCCTTCACAGATTTCTTTGGCTAAGGCGTTTCTATTCGTATACAAATTCGAATCTTGACCCAATGGTGCTAAATTAACTTAATGCTGCATCCCGGTAGATTTTGGAGTTACTATACCTTCGACAGACTGTGCCAAAATCGCACCGGAATCTGCTAGAAATGTACTGCGTTCCACCGGAATATGGCCGGAATCACTGCTAAGGTTCTTCACCTTCTTGGGAGCTGGGTTAAACCTATCTGCGCTTCTACCTCCTGGAGGCGTCCTTAGCAAATTAGGTACCCAAGGTTGTCAGTTCTTTGGATACATTTCACCAGATCTAGTAACCGGCATGTATCATCTTTTGTACTAATCGCGTACTATTACTGTCGATTTACAATCTACAGTCACTTTTCACAATCAATTTGCAATATGCTGGTGCCACTTGCTGATAGTTAAGTGCCACCTTCCCACAGACGGCGCCAGTGTTAAACGCTTGTTCTAACTGTCAGAAGATCATTGAGTAATACCACGATACGCGTAATTAACACAACAATCGCGATAGAGACTCGCAACGAGTCACTCAGACAACAACCCGACGATCTACTGGATGTCGAGAAAACTCAAAACTGCAACAGAGATCGATAGACAACGGACATGGATACGCACAGTATACTCAAAATATTGGAATTAGACAACACTACAGTAACGCTCAGCTCATTCACCCAGATAGACAGTCTCGTGATCCCCCACGAATCGTCACTTTAATTACAACCCGAACAAGTGGCGATAGTACAACACAGAAATGAAACATGATACTCCAAATTGGTGAACTCGACACATAGTAACGACACAGAAAATCACCCAGACGGACAGTCTGGTGATTCCACGAATCGTTACTTTGCGTCTCTTTTACATTGCTTTATATAAAGATTACAAATGTCTTTGTAACAACTTTTCGCGCGTGCGAAACAAGATTCAGTTATACAGTTGCCAATCCGGAGGCCGACTAACACAAGCTATAACCAGAGCCCAGGCGCTCTTACAAAAACAACACTCTAATCCTGAGAAAATAGCTGAAACTAGCGAAGTTGGAGAGTCTAGTAACAAAAAAGACAAAATCTTGGAAAGATTCCAGAGAAAGAATTAAGAGAAAGTGGAGTAAGAAGATAACTGAGTTGGAAGGAAGTTTAAAGGAATCTAGAGCCAAAATCCTAGAATTGACTTTGCAAGAATTTAATCAAGAGAACCTAGCTCAGAAATCAGGATCAGTTTTAGCGGAAACCATACCGAAAAATTTAGACATGACGTTTCGTGCATATCAGGCTAGATTAAAGGAAGGACCCCAAATACCTGAAATGAGTAAGAACTACCCACGAGCAGACTTAGAAATTGAGAGGACTAAACTTTGCATGAAGATGGTAGAACTAGGCCAAACTATGTTCGAAGCCTCGCGTTTTCTTAACAGGAATAACATGGCAAAACCCGAATTACACTTTCAAGGACTGCTAGAGAGGCTAGAATACTTGATCGATAACAAGGAGAAAAAGAATCAGCATAAGAACCCTATTGCCTCGGAGACACAAGAAAAGAATACACCATCCTTGTCTCAAATACCCAATACAGAAGGAGAAGACAACTTGTCTTCCATACATAAGTACTCACATGAATTTCTAAGAGAAATCCAAGAAGAGAAGTGGAGAAAAGAACAAGGAACCCATCCTCCTATTCAAGAAATATATGACTTGCAGGAACAATTTGCCCAAGACATTCCCTCTATTTATGATGATGTAGAGGAAGAGCAACTGAGTGAGCACACAGGTTTTGAATCCAATTCTTTGCAATAACTACCTCAGTTCACAGGACCTTGGGAAGCAAAGTCTATTAGCATGAGAGCACCCACGATAATAGTGAGGAATGAAGAATCAGTGATACCTAGAAACACGGAAGTGATCAAGAATACCAAAGTACAGTGTCACATCACTCTAGAGGGAGTGTTAAAGGTTAAACCGGAATTGTGGAAGCATGTAGCAAATCAATTCCCTGAGCCTGCTACTACTCCCTCACAGATAGGATCACACAAGAGAGTACCCGAGCCCAGTAAGAGAAGAACAAGAACATGGAAAGATACGAGAGAGAAGGCCAATTGCAAGTGGAATAAAAAGTTATCAGAACTAGAAGAAAGCCAGAAAGAAGCGAAAACAAAAATAGATGACATTGCTTCTCAAAGCCCCTCGCATACTGAAACTCCATCTACTCCACCTCATCCCACCCCACCACCCATTGTAAATAGACCGCAATCAGGGTCTGTTCTTGCAGATCCAACCCCAGAAGGCTTAGACATGATGTTCAAGGCCTACCAGGCTCGACTTCAAGAAGGACCAACAGTTGCAAACCTAGACAAGGGTTGCCCTAGAGCGGATTACGGATGAAGATGTGCATGAAAATGGTAGAACAAGCTCAAGCTATGCTCGAGACTAGTCAAAAGTTCAATTAGACAAACTCTATCAAACCGGATTTGTATTTCCAGGGCTTACTAGAAAGATTAGAGCAGTTGGTAAACAAACCACAAGTTTCTTTACCTCCACAGGCTCAACCAGTTATTGAGAGAGGAAGCTCACCACCAATGGGAGCTTATGTTCCTAATTCCACGGATGTTGGAATGCCTCCTTCAATTCAACAGTACTCTCAAGAGTTCTTGCGGGAAATACAAGAAGAGAAATGGGCCAAGGAGAAGGGTAATTCCCCTCCTATTCCTGAGATTGATGATCTTCATGATCAATTTCCCCAAGTCATTTCGTCTATCTATGGAGACCAAACAAGGCAACAAGAAGATGAAAGATTAGATTTTTGAATCTAATTCATTACAAGAGTTGCCTCAATTCACAGGCCCATGGAAATCTGAATCTCTTCACATCAGAGCTCCCACGATACTGGTAAGACATGAAGACTCAGTGGTCCCAACGAACACTGATGTCGTGAAGAACACTAAGGTTCAATGTCATCTCACTGTAGAAGAGCTACTCAATGCAAAACCTGAGCTATGGAATCATGTGAAGGATCAGGTCCCAGAACTTGATTCCAAAACGCCAAAAGCAGGCTCTAAGCAAAAAGTTCCGGAAATACCTCTCGATAAAATAGGAGACATGTGTGAGGGTGAAGAAGGTAATACTTATCTTCCAATCACCTACCAAGGTTACACAACCAAAGCAATCATAGATTCAGGTGTTGGTGTTGCTATTTCCACCACCTCCTTGTGGAAGCAATGGGGAAAACCCACATTAAGGCCAACCAGAATGAAGCTTCAAATGGCCGACGGTCATTTTGAAAGACCTCTAGGATTGCTCGGAGGGATAACTCTAACCACTTGTGGTGTAGAGTTTGAACACACATTTTCTATATGTGACTTTGAGAAAAATAATGTCTATGAGATGATCCTAGGAAGATCCTTCCTACAACAATTGTAAAGAGTACAGGATTGGGGAACCAACTCCTTATACTTACAACACTTAGGGGTCACCACCAAGGTCAATTTGAAGGATTACTCCTTCAGAGATGTACCACCCTTACAGTGGAATCCTATCCACAAAGCGAAAGAAGATTCCATCTCTGTGCATTCTCAAAGTTCACATGATCCATCATGGCTGCATGAAGGTACTCATTTGTGGATGTGCAAGGTCGCAGAAGAAGAGGAAAAACGGTTAAAGGCGAGAGAAGAAGGAACTTTTCCAAGAGATAGACCAGTTAGAGACCCAGCCTACACACCGATGATCTTTCCAGATGAGGAATTTGAACCTCATGGCTGACCAAAAATCTTAGCTACCATGGACATTGTTGTCAATGAAGAACAATGGACACCTCATTGTGATGAGGAGGGTAATGATATTTCAGTGTTCATGTGTCAGCCCTTGCTAGAAGAATGTGACCCTAGTGATGTCATAGAAGAAGAAGAGAACGATGACGATCTAGAGTCCATTGTGATGGATAGTTGCTTTAATTCAGAGCAGCACTATCTAGAAGATGTAGGAGTGCTTACCCAAAAAGAAGAAGAACCTCTCACAAGTATTAAAACGTTAAATTCAAAGGATGAAAGTGAGAGCAGTCAAAAGAAAAAGAAAAGAAAAGCAGTGAAACAAGAAGAGGAGGAATCATTGTTTGAAGTACCAGAGAATTTCAAGAAATATGAAGTTGAGGATCGAAAAATTTTGGTACGAATGCCTAAGAGAGAGGCCATCATAGGAGAATCATATGATAATAAAGAAAAGACCAAGAAGATTGTAGTGACCATTGTAGAGAATGAAGAGAGATGCACGTATATAGGAGATGATCTAAGTGCAAGAGAAGAAATGGAGCTCATAGCTCTATTAAGGGAATATAGGTATGTGTTTGCATGGCACTATAGAGACTTGAAAGGGGTAGATCCAAGAATATGCTCTCATACGATCCCCATGACTGCCGAGGCCAAGCCCACCAAACAGAAGCCCTACAGATGTAATGACACTGATGCAGCTAATTGATGCTGGATTTATCTATGAGATTGAGCATAGTGAGTGGGTGTCCCCCATTGTAGTAGTGCCCAAGAAGAATGGAAAATTACGAGTATGTATTAACCTCAAAAAAGTTAATGCCGCTACGATCAGAGATAGTTATCCACTTCCAATCACTGAACATTTACTGGAGCCTGTTGTAGGCAAGGAAGTTTATAGCTTCCTTGATGGATTTTCAAGTTACAACCAAGTAGCCATTGCCCTAGAAGATCAACACAAAACAGCGTTCGCCACGTAGTGGGGAATCTTTGCATTTCGAGTGATGCCATTTGGGCTCACAAATGCACCTGCAACATTCCAAAGGCTCATGTGTCATGTCTTCAAAGAGTTCTTGCGAAAGAGCTTAGAAGTATATGTGGACGATTTATGTGCCCATTCCCAAGAAAGAAGATACCACATCCCTGAGCTCAGACAAATCTTCAACAAGTGTAGAGAATATCGAGTGTGCCTGAACCCAGAAAAGTGTGTGTTCATGGTGCGTCAAGGTAAAATCTTAGGTCATATTGTTTCTAAGAACGGAATCTCAACAGATGAGGACAAAGTAAGAGCCATAGCGGAGTTGCCAAGGCCAAGGAACATTAAAGAGGTACAAGCTTTTATGGGCCATCGTGAATATTACTGTAGGTTTATCCACATGTATGCAATCATAGCTAAACCTCTTTATGGGTTGTTGACAAATTTTGAGTGGAACGACAAATGCGAGAACTCCTTCCAGGAGCTAAAAGACGTTTGTGCACAACACCAATACTGACCACTCCGGATTGGAATAAACCATTCCATGTCCATGTGGACACATCCAATCATGCCATAGGATCTATGCTAGCACAACCCACGAGTGAAGGGAATTTAGATTTGCCCATAGCATATGCTAGTAGACAACTAAATCCAGCTGAAAGAAATTATACCACAATCGAGCGAGAAGGCTTAGGCATGGTATATGCTGTGAAGAAGTTTAGACACTATTTATTGGCCAACAAGTTCAAGTTTTTCACTGATCATCAAGCTTTAATATATTTGGTCGATAAACCTTGCAATACAGGTCGCTTAGTAAGATGGTTCCTCTTACTAATGGAATATGACTTTGAAGTTGTTGTTAGGAAAGGTAAAACCCACCTCCAGGCAGATCACCTTTCTCACATTACTTCAGGAGAGTCACCTCAAGGAGTGTCTGATGAACTACCTGACGCTTATCTGTTCAATTTAGAAGTGGTTCCTAAATGGGCAAATAAGTTGGTACCTGTCCTAACCTTCGGGCCTGCAAATAAGAATGTGAAAACATCACAAGAAGAAATTGTAAAATCACAAAAATATCACATATTGGCAGGAAGCATGTACAAACAAGATACTGAGGGTGTATTAGCTTGTTGTGTTGAGGACGATAAACATAGTAGTTGGTTGCAACAAGCCCATGAAGGATTGCTAGGAAATCACTACTCTAAACAATGAACATTACAAAATCTAAAATGCTTAGGAGTGTACTGGCCTAGCATGGACAAAGAAATCCACGAGTGGATTAAGAGTTGTCCTGGGTGCAAAGAGAGACCCCCAGTGGAGCATGCTACTCTTTATCATGTATCATTAATACCAGATTGGAGTGCTCCATTGGTGGAATTTATGAGATCGGGGACATTACCCAAAGAGGCTGGTGTAGCTAGAAGAAGAAGCATGGAGCAAGAGGCTCAAGATTATGCCTTAGTTGGAGACAACCTATACCGGAGAGGAAAAGGTGGTTACCTAAGATTGTGCGTTCATGAATCAGATTATTTGAAAGTCTTAGAAACTGCACATAGTGGTGTTGTAGGTGGACACTTTAATCCTGACCGAGTAATTAAGACCATTCTATTCTCAAGACTTTGGTGGCCCACTCTTCATATGGATGCACATACCTATGTGAAGAAATGTGACACATGCCAACGTGCACAGTATCCAATTAGAAAAGATGAGATGCCTTTGAGGCCAATGATGGGAGGACATGCATTTTCAAAGTGGGATATAGACTTTGTAGGACTTATTAACCCCCCAGCTAGAAACTCCCATGCAGAGTACATTATTGTAGCCACAGATTACCTTACAAAGTGGGTAGAAGTCAAAGCCACAACAAAGAATGATGCTCAGACGATGGCTAAGTTCTTATTCGAGAACGTGTTCACGAGATATGGACTAGCAATAGAGTTAGTAAGTGATAGAGGCGCACACTTCTTGAATGAAGTCATTGAAAATCTTCTCCAAGAATTCTTGGTGATACATAAGAAGTCTGCCCCCTATCATCCACAAGCTAACGGACAAGCCGAGAGCACGAATAAGATCCTATGTAATGTATTGACAAAACTAGTGAATAATAAACGCTTTGATTGGGACAAACAGCTACATCATGCTATTTGGGCTTACCGATTTGCCTACAAAACGGTACTCAACACCACCCCATTTCATATGGTCTTCGGACAGAATGTTGTGCTACCATTGGACTTCCTCATTCCAGCCTTAAAAGTAGCACAAGAGCATGAGTGGAATGGACATGAATTGTCCTCTAGGAACTTCGATCTAGAACGTTTAGGTGAGATGAGGCTACGCGCGGCGGTAGGCATCTATGCTGCAAAGAAAAGACAAAAGGCATACTTTGATGCACACATCAAAGATAAAGGATTGAAAGAGGGAGACCTAGTGCTGATTTATATGTTGAAGCAACATGCCCGTAAGTTGGAAAAAAGAGGATACGGACCCATGATCATTAATAGAATTTCCACTAGCGGTGCAGTTCAGTTGGCCACTCTAGAAGGAGATATCTTGCCAAACTATATTAGTGGATGTAGAGTCAAGTTATACCAAGAACCTCTTACAGAGGATATGCTTATGAGACTCAACACTGCTAAGAAGCAAAAAGAAGAGGAGTTAAGGGTGAGGGAAGAAGCACAGGCAGAGGCCAGAGAGCATATTAGGCGAAATAATTTAAGGGGACTAGGCCTAGATGTCAACTCAAAAGCCCCAAAATATCACATGGATATGTGCCAAAAATCAGGCATAATTACTTCTCAAGTCATTGACCAACGTCCCTTTGTGACCATAGAGATAGGACAAGGAAAGGGTGCAAGGACTGTGAAAGCATTGATTGACTCAAGTGCAGCAAGTAGTGCAGTTAGACTGTCCTACTGCCACGACTTGCAATTGAACATTAATCCCATAGAAGCTTATCTCATAGGATTGGGAGGTGTGGAAACCCCTTGTTTGGGTGAGGTGGAACTTCCCATCTACCTTCAAGATGTTCCAATGAAAGTCAAAGTGCTAGTGTGTCAAGATGAGAACCTTACAGAACCACTTGTCTTGGGTCAAGATTGGATCTATGAGCATGCAGTTAACTTAAACCTCCAAAGTCGACTTCTTCAAGTTTGGGTACATGAACAATGCATTACATTAGAATTAGAGAACTGCATGCTCACAAATCATGGCATCACACACTCTCTTAGTTCCTCTAAGACTAATCTTCACGAGCAAGAGGTTGTTTGTGTCAAAAGCTCTATGATCCAGATGGACTCAATCATGGAAGGATAGTCGCAAAGGCAAGCAAAACCTCCTTCTTTTTCGAAGAGTAAAGCATCCACAGTAGTTCAACCTAAGAAGCAAGCACAACAATTCAAGACAACTGCTATAGCAAATAGAAAGACACCATTCAACAAGAAAGCAGTTCCGGGCATGACACACATTTGGGTATGCAAAGGAGAGCAACCTCCATCCTTGCCCCCACAAACCCCATCCAGGCAAGCCAACCAGGCCAAAAGATGAAGGAAGAAGCTCGGCCAAGCTCAACCACAAGATATCCGACAAATTTGGGTGCCTAAGAAATCATTTGTAGCTCAACAAGGGCGATTACACATGTGGATACCCAAGGAGCTCTTACGTATGCAACAACCTATGCTCTCCCATACGCGAAAAGTCTCAACAAAGAAGCCAAGGCGGGGCAAAGGTCAGAACCAAACACCAAGAACAACAGTAGACCAACTAATCGGTGCAACGCGAGTTAGGCGACCATCCACAGAGGTATGGGTTTGGAAGCCAAAAGCATCAGCGGACCCTACAAAACCAAAGCGCCAACCACAAGGGACACAAAAATCACAAAACCAGCCAAGGATGAATAATCCAAAGGTGCTCACTACACAATCGCAGATTGTTCTCAATTGTCATCTCGAGAATCCAATGGATACCTCCACGATAGATGGCATCAACATCCGCAAATAACATCGAAAGCCTCGAGGAGCGACAACCATGTGCTCCCTACACAAACCTGTCTTTTGCACCATTCAGGCCATGCATTTCCAAAGTATGCATTAACATAGGGCCACATTACATGGCCGTGCATAGACACAACTGAGAGTCCCATGCACAAGAGCACATTGACATATGTCAATTATGTTTTCTGATACTAACATCTGTCGTCTTGTTTGGTGACATTGTTTCAAAACAAAAAACAAAAAAAAAAACAAAAAGAAGAGACAAGAGAGAGAGAGAGAGAGAGAGTTTGTTCCCAGGTTTGGCTCATGGAATGTGAATGAGTCATGCTTAGTTGAAGGTGGAACCATTGATTACTGGGCATTTCTCAGTTTTGATAGAAGTGCGTATCGGCTAGCAGAGGATATTATTGTTGCCTTATCTGGTAGATGTCAAGCACCTGGCATGAACATGGCATCCACAACTATTGTTTCCCCTTACCATGGTAGGAGGGAAGAACTTGAAGGTCCACAACTTGAGCGATGCTTAAGTATTGTATGTACGAGAACATCCAAGGAGATACCTGCAAGGGTTAGTTTGGTACCCTGAAAATCCTTGTTTGAATACTAGATGAGAAGACTCCTGCTTATGGTGAGCTAACGAGAATATGTGAAACTAAGCTTGGTGTAGTTACCCAATGTCATTTGTCAAGGAATATAAAGAAATTATTATTCTCAGTATTTGGCAAATGTTGCTTTGAAGAGAGTAGACAGGACCAGGCACTCAAAGAATTTCATCAGGGGATCCTCAACATGGACATTCATCAACAATGTCCATCACAAATGCCGGGAGCACAACACAAAGAGATACACATTAATTGATGCTTCACCATGGTAAGTATCTTTTACCTTGGCAACACCATAACCATTCTAGATTAGGAAACCTCTTCGTCGGCATACCCTTGAGCACTTAGCTCAAGACTCCAATTTTTGCACCATACTTCTTCCAATGCATTTTCCAAGTAAGCATGTATAGGGCTACATTACAAGGCCATGCAGAAGGCACATATTTTCCTCAACCCATGCACGAACACACTTACCCATCATTCATTATGGGTTATGAGTACTTGGCGTGACTACTATGAACATCATCTTAAGAAGATCTAGAGGCCATCAATGGAGACTCACAACGACACAATCATGATGGAATTTAAGGAAGAAGCACATACCAAAGGACTATAAATTGCAAAGGCTCGCAGTGACAAATGAAGAACCCAACAACCAACCCTCCTACATTTGAAAGATAGACGGCTCTGGTTCCTACCGAATGGACACTACCTCTCAAGCACTACTTGGAACAACCATTACAACAAGGGTCTGTCAGGGACGACAGACTCGAGAGCGGGGGGAGTGTTGAAGCTAAAGGTCAAGGAAAAAGCTAGGTATTTTACCAAGCTTGACCTTAGATCAGGATATCATCAGATTAGGATTAGGGCAGAGGATGTCCCTAAGACTACATCCAGGACTAGATATGGGCACTATGATTTTTTGGTGATGCCTTTTCGTCTCAACAATGCTCTTGCCACTTTCATGAAGCTCATGAATAGTGTATTACGGCCTTATCTAGGATACTTTGTAGTAGATTTCCTAGATGACATTCTGATCTATAGTGCATCAGAATAGGAGCACTCGAAACACTTAAGAAAAGTATTCCAAGTGTTAAGGGAAAATTAACTCTTTGCTAAGGAGTCAAAGTGTGAATTTTTCAAAACAGAAGTTAGAAACCTTGGGCATATAATCTCCGAGAATGGAATCCAGATGGATCCTGAAAGATTAAGGGCTATTATGGAATGGCCACATCCCAAGAACCTAGAATAGCTGCAGATCTTCCTAGTTTTATCATGTTTCTATCGAAGATTCATTAAGAATTATGCCAAAATTGTTGTTCCGATGATGGAGCAACTTAAAGTGAAAGGGAAAGCCTTTCATTGGGGAGACGAACAGAAGCAAAGTATGGAAAAATTGAAAGTGGAAAATGCTATAGCTCCACATTTACATATAGCAGATCTCAATAAACCCTTTGTGGTTGAGACTGGCTTTGCTATAGGAGCGGTTTTAGTTTAGGATGGTCGATCAGTAGCTTTTGAGAGTAAGAAACTAGAACCAACTCAAAAGAATTACTCCCTCTATGAGAAGGAGTTGTATGCAATTGTCCATGCTTTAAAGAAGTGGCATCATTATTTATATGGTGCCAAAGTCACGATACTGTTTGATCAAGAGAGCATTAAGTGGCTCTCGAATCAAACAGACCTTAAAGGTCATAAGGCCCGATGGAGAGAGACCCTTCAAGAGTTTGATTATGAGCTTAGGTATAGGACGGAAAAGTTTAATGTAGTGGCTGATTCACTTAGCCGCATGCCTATGCTCAATGGGCCGAGTTTTTCTCAGATCACTAGTGAGCTACTTGCGTCCATTAGAGAAAAATGTAAGCTTGATCCTGCATATTCTGAGATTTTGGAAGCCATAGGGAATGGGGATCGTGATATACGGGTTTCCAATGAGGATGGAGTATCGAGGGGTACTCAAGAAGGATTCAAGTGGAAGAATTATAGTGTCCATGATGGATATCTATTATATAAAGGTAAGGTGTGTGTCCCTAGAGATCTTGAGATTAGACGACACATTTTGTATGAGTGTCATGACACACCTAGTGCGGGACACCCAAGAGTTAACAAGACTTATGATCTTGTTAAGAGGCAGTTTTACTGGCCTAGACTTCATAAGGATTTCCTAGAGTATGTGCTTAAGTGCACTAAATGCCAGATCAATAAAGTTGAAGGGTTGAGGATTGGAGGACTACTCCACCCATTGGATGGTTGGGAGAGTATCTCCATGGACTTTATAGTCAAATACCTAAGACAAAGAGAGGGCACAAATTGGTCTCCGTAATTGTGGATAGGTTAACCAAAATGTCTAGGTGTATTTCGACATGTACTACAATTAAGACACTTGAGTTGGCTAGACGTTTTGTAGAGAACCTATGCCGGTTATATGGTCTTCCTTTAGACATAGTTTTTGATCGGGATAGGAAGATTACTAGCCACTTTTGGAGGGTGGTCTTCAAAAGGTTGGATACGAAACTTAGTATGAGTACGGTCGAGCATCCACAGTCGGATGGGAAAACAGAAAGGGTTAACAAAATCCTAGAGGATATGCTTTAGGCATATGTGAATGAAAGGCAAACTAATTGGGAAGAGTACTTACCTATAGTAGAGTTTGCATATAATAGTGCCAAGCACTCTTCCACTAGGCACAGTCCATTTATGCTTATGTATGGGTTTTAGCCAAGAGCTCCCTATGCAGTAGGATTACAGAATGAGAAAGTTAAAGCTAAAAAGGACTTCTTGGAAGAGATGAACGATATGCTTAGACTTGCTAAGGATAGCATTAGGAGAGTTCAAGATAGGGCTAGAGCTTGTGCTGACCCTCAAAGGAGAGACATCAACTTTGAGGTAGGAGAGCAAGTCTATCTTAGAGTTCCATCTAGATCTGAAACCATGAAGATGGGGCCTTGTCCAAAACTATCTCCTAGGTATTGTGGACCTTTCCAAATACTTAAGAGAATAGGAAAGATGGCTTAGCAGCTCCAACTTCCAGAGAATAGTCAAATCCATCCAGTTTTCATGTTATCCGGCTTAAGAAAAGGCTCGGTGAATCTAACAACCTCATTCCAGACAGTGAGGTAGTAGAGCCTATCTCTGTTCAATCCATTCCACATGAGCATGACAGCGGACTACACACTCAAGAGTCTAGTAAAGTGGAAAGATAGTTTAGAGGATAGTGCCACATGGGAGCGGGTTAGCACCCTTCATAGATGGTTTCCCAGTTTTAGATTACCTCCCCAAGAGTCTTCTTAAGGGGAAGGATATGGGGAAACAACACGAAGATATGACCATGTGTTTTTGACACATGGGGATATAGTGGGAGTGGTATTTCTATTATTTCTCTCTTTCTATCAGACCTTCCAATACCATTTTTGAGGACAAAAATGGAATTACGGGGAAGGAAATGTCACATGGAGTATCACTCATTGTTATGAGTAAGAGGTGTTAACCCTCTCTTATACTTGTTGAGTATGATACTCACATGAGTGCCAAGTGGCACCCATATGAGATAGCTTGAGCATTACCCTTTATGAGTAGTGAGAGAGAGGGAAAATATAGAGAACACAACATGGTTGGGCGGATTAACGAGATTACTTCTCCGTGTCCTTGATCTCACATAGTCGGCAAGCATTCTCCAGTTGCATGCAGAGAACACTCCAAAACTGGAGGGCGTCATCGGAAGTTCAACACCACACAAGGTTGGGAAGGAGGAGGTCTTCGGTTCAACCCCTTTGGGGATCATGTGGAGAGGATTTTTCCCAAAGATCCTTCCAACCCAAATTGACATGAGTTCACTTGAGTCGAGGGAGACTTAACTTGAGTGGCAAGTACACTTAAAACTAGTGGACTCTAGTGGAAGGTGCTAAAGTAGTGGTGGAGATCACACAAACCATAATTGACTCTAGTGGAAGGTACTAAAAGAGTGGTGGAGATCGTACATGCACTTGTGGAATCAATTTACATTTGTGGTGCTTATTGATTAGAGCGGCTATAGATAGAGGAATAAGGTTGGGAGGAGATTCATCTCTCTAGCATGTGGCCGTCCTAATGATCTCGGTTTGTTACATTGGTATCAACGCACAAAGTAATGCACAAGAAGTGCATTCCAAGAAAGAAAACCATAAAGAGATTGAATAAAGGAAAGATTAACTTAGTTTCAAGTGAAGCATTAGTGTTTTGAGTAAACATTTCATCAATATAAGCTCGATGGGCCGACACACTGATGTTTTGTTACCACACAAGTATCTTGTGGTTGGATGATATTTTGGCTTTTATCCAAGAATCATTTTGAGAATATGATTTGATTCTCATAAAGGTAGATAAAATGCCATAGTACCTTGTTGAAATAGACTTTTGAAAAGCTAAACTTTTGAGTCACCTTGAGTTTGAATCATAGTAAGTTCAAGTAACTTAGAAGTTTGAATGGATCTATAGAGTTTTAGTTTTTCTTTCTGCTTTCCAAACCTTTTGGATATGATTCAAATAGAGTATCTGATTCCGCTCAAGAAAGACCAAGGTTGGCTGGTTTCCACAAGGTAACCAACTCAAACATCCCAGATAGATGTTTTATACAAGAACCCATTCAATATTCAAACAATAGTAAGTCTAAGTTGACTTATTCATTTGATTTTGCTTCAAGTTACATAGCATAATTCTAAAGACTTTCATAGAGTTCGGTTTACTATTGAAAAGAAAAGTTAGGAATTTCTCATAAGATTAAAAATCCCCAAGAACTTAAAGCTCAAGTCTTTGAGAAAACTATGCTACGTTGGAAAACTTTCATTTTGGATTTGACTTGGTCAAATTTAAGTAAGGTTGACCAAAAGTAAATGGAAAACCTTTTCCTATATTCTACATAGGATTTTTCAAGCAAAAGGACAAATTAGTCCTCTAGTTAGGTAATAAATCAAAGAAATGTTGGTTGGAAGTGAACCATATTACAAAGATCTAACTTAGATGTTTGACTCAACTAGGCTTCTAGTTAGACTTCCAAATCAAATTCAAGTGCGGCAAGAGTTCTCAAATTCTCGATATGGATAGAAAACCCACCTCAGTTACTAAGTCCATGCACAAATGATGCCCATAAATGGATTAGTAATCAAAATCCAACCATTTCACATAAAATTTAGGGATACCCCTAAATATGTAGATATGAAGACTTGTAGAGATATCCAATGGACGACTACACTATACACAAGGATACATTGAAAACCTTGCATTTACTTTTTTTGATAGGTCTTTTTCTGGAAGCTTTCATGTGATTGAGATGAAACACAGTGATGCAATCATAGGCATGGACTGGAAAGTTCACAATTATGCAATAATTGATTGCGAAAAAAGAACGATCATTTTAAAGCTAGATAGTGAATATATCCACATTCTAGGTGATGCGTATGATCCTTAACCTATTCTTATTTCTGCTATGCAGATAATTCGAGGTATACATGAAGTCTTCCAAATTATGTAGAAAATCTTTTGAACCTCAACCTAGGTAGATTGACCATGCCATTGACCTATATTCAAGGAGTGAACCATATTCTAGAGAACCCTATAGATTTAACATAGATGAATTAAAGGAGCTTGAGATTCAATTAGATGATCTTTTGAAGAAAGGCTTGATAAGACCAAGTGTTTCACCTTGGGGCGCACGTATTTTATTTTAGAAGAAGAAAGATGACTCTTATAGATTATGCATTGACTATAGGGGTTGAATAAAGGGACAATAAAAAATAAGTATCCACTCCCTCACATAGACAACTAACTATTTCAATTAAGTGGAGCAATCCGGATATCACCAAATTAGAATCAAAATAGAAGATAAACCCAAGACATATTTTTGAGCACGTTATGGCCACTACGAGTTTACGGTTTTACCTTTTGGGTTAATAAATGCTCCTAACACATTTAGCATTCATATTAGCATTTCTTGATGATATATTTGTATACTGTAAAGATGATCGTGAGCATGCTCTACATCTCAACTAGACTTTGCGAACTCTTAGAGAATACAAATTGTATGGAAATAAGAGTAAGTGTTTCTTTGCTAATGATTGTATCTAGGAAGAGTCATATCTAAAGAGGGAATTCATATAGACGAAGATAAAGTGAAAATAATAGTTGATTGGCCAATTTCTAAAACTATGAGGGATGTCAGAACTTTTAGGAACTGGCCTTTCTAGGATTGACACAATATGATAGATAACATATTAAGGATTTCTCTAAGATAGCTAATCCCCTCATAGAGTTGAATAGAAAGAATATAGGATTTGTGTGGAGTGACGGCTATCAAAAATCATTTGAATCATTGAAACAAAAAGTTGTTGAGAATTTTGTTTTGAAAATACCAGAAATAGGAAAGCCTTTTGTGGTTGCATGTGATGCAAGTGGTAGTCAAATAGGATGTGTTCTTTGATAGGATGGTAGGGTGTTTGCATATGAGTCCAAAAAATTAAGAAAACATGAAGTTAATTATCCTACTCATGATCTAGAAATGCTTGTTGTTGTACATGCAATTAAGCATTGGAGACATCTACTGTTAGCAATTAAGTTTGAATTGAAAACATATCATTAGAGTATAAAATATATTTTCACACGACCATTTCTTAACAATAGGAAAAAACATTGGATTGAATTATTAACCAAGTATGATTTTGATATTAAGTATTTGGCTCATAAGGAAAATAAGATCGTTGATGCATTGAGTAGGAAACCTTTATGTAATCTCCTTTCTGTAATAATTTCTGAGTTTCTCAATCAAATTCAAGAAGAACTGAAATATGACTCTTTTTATGCACCTATTTTTAATTTTTTGCATACAAACAGGTGATCGATGTATCAAGACAAATTTCATTTGTAGAATGGGTCTTTGTATTGTAACAATTATGCATATCTTCTGAGTCTCCATTAAAAGTTAAAATATTGCATGATTGTCATGGTGCCCCTTTTTTTGCACATCCAGGTTATTCAAGGACCTATGTTAAAATGAAATGTTCTTACTTATGGTCATGTATGAAGTGGGATATTAGAAAATATGTTAGTGAATGTTTAAAGTGCCAAAAAGTGAAAACATAGTTTAAGAGAATGCCTAGAATGCTTCAACCTTTGGATGTTCCAAATCAAAATGGGATTCTACCTCTATGGATTTTATCACTAAATTGCGTATGACCAGAAGTAAACATGATACCATATTTGTGGTATTTGATCGACTTAACGAGATCGCACATTTCTTCCCTATGAAAAATAATGATACTGCCTTGAATGTTGCAAGACTATTTGTAAAAGAAATTTTTCGATTCCATGGAATGCCTAAAAACATAATTTTTTATAGAGACTCTAGGTTCACATCAAACTTTTCGAGAGCAACATTTGAATCAATTGGAACTCAGCTTTATATGAGTACAACTTTCCATCCACAAATTGATGGGGAAACCGAGAGGATTAATTGAGTACTTGAAGATATGTTGTGTATGAAAGTGAATGAAAAACAGGATAATTGGAGTGAATATGTTCCCTTAGTCGAATTTGATACAATAGTGCATGGCATGCATCTATAAAAATGACTCCGTTTGAGGCTATGTATGGTTATAATTGTTTGATTCCACCTTCATTTTTTGGTTTCCCGAAATAAAGTAGAAGTTTCTAAAGAATTGCTTTGAGAAGATGGATGAAGAACTTGAAAAAATTAAGCACCATACAAAAGAAGCTAAAAAAGAAATAAAAGAAATTATATGCTTTGAAGAGAAGACCACTTCAATTTCAAACAGATGACATGGTATTTCTTAAAGTGAATCCTCACCGATCTAACTTGTTGCTAGTGAAAGATCATAGAGTTTCTCCTTGATATGCATGTCCTTTTAAAGTTCTGAAAAAGTTGGATCTCTTGCGTATTTGTTGGAATTACCTGAAACTTTAAATGTGCATCCTATATTTAATGTTAGCTTACTTTAACGATATGTACCTAATGACGCTCATGTTTTGCAAGACAACTATAAGCTGAAAGATGATGGCTCTTTTGAGCTTCGACCTAAAATAATATTAGATAGGAGGGATAGATTACTTGGAAATAGATCTATAGTAGAGATTTTGGTGAAATGGCACACATATCCTATAGAAGATTCGATTTGGCTAAACTTAGACAACTTTCTGGCACATTATCATTGTTTCCAACTCTAAGCACAGAGTTCCTAAAAGGGGGGAAGAATTGTGATAGGCCTTTTGATAGTGAAATAATTCATTTGATAATGATTAGAATGAACAATTAGGTCATTTTATGCATGTAGGCAAAATTTTGGGATGACAATTTTCATATTCTCTCTCTAGACCTTATCGACATCGTGTTCTCTAGTTGAAAGTTGAACATGAAGATGAAAGAATCAGGAAAATTTTTTTATGAGAGAAAGGTAGAGCATGCATAAGAGAATAAAAGTATCTGTGAAATTTTTGTGAATCATGTTGTTAGTACCTCGTTTAGGGCTCTACATTTAGTTCACTGTAAGAAAATGCCTTGATTCCATTCTCTCTCCAGAATTTCTAAACTCTCAGGGCTCAAAAGTGGTACTTAGAGGTGGTTTTGACCTAGGTCATCTCTAATACTATTGTGCATATCAAAAAATTGAATAAAAGTGTCTCTCACAAGCTTAAGCTAATTTCTCACTATTTTTGAGTTACATGGCTTGGAAAAGTTCCTTTTTTTTAGGTAATTAAAAAAATATGGATTCTCTATTGATGGGGGATGATTCTAACAACCCAATGCAACAATGGAAGATGACTGCTCTCCACTAGGTCCACAAGTAGTGATATATGCTCACTGTTCTATACTTTTCTTTGCACTTGTACAGAGACTTAAAATGAAATTTTGCAGAATTACAGACTATACGAGCTACCCAACAAGCTTTAAATAATTCTGAATGGATATTCCAACTGGGATAATCATCCTCTACAAAATAGGCTACCTATTTCCAACACTCCCTACCTATGTCAGAGATATACCTTCACAAAGTTGGCAATTTCTCACAACTCACGCAGTCAAAGAACTTAAAACTTTGGTAAAGTTCAGGGCACTATATGAGAGACCAAATGAAGCTTAAAATCAATGAAAATGAGTACAATGAGAGAGCAAACAATGCTTTACAATATGGTACAATCAGATTTGAAAAAGCCTAACTAGACCTCTAGATAGAGAGGAGCAAAATTGTGAGAAAATGAAGTAAGCAAGCAAGGGGGCTGCTTGCTGGAGTTTATGACTTCAGTAAAATAAGTGGGAAACTTATGGACTGCATACAAATCAAGAAAAAAAGGTAGGATGGTGCTTATATAGAGTTTTGCTTTTCCTACAATATAGCTAACCACCCACCAATCAATGTAAGTGCCTGTAGCTCAAGCGTAAGCACCACCTCCTTTACTTGTCAATCCGCAGAGATGTGAGGACCGATATGAAGACCACGAGCAAATGAAGGCACAAGTACGTGAGTGAAAGCACACAAACATGCACACACATACACACACACGCGCACAAGGTAAGATCAAAGAGAGGAACAATGAAAAGCTTCGATTGCAAAAGAGTTCTCTTACAAAAGCTCTATTCTCTAACAAGCTAACCTAAAAAATGAGCTCTCTAGCTCTTTTTATAGTTTTTTGAGTAGTTTTGGCCGTGTCTAGACCTAGTGTCCGGCCTAGTTAAAAATTATGTTCCAGGGCTTATTTGAGGGCTCAAAGGAAGTCTAAAAATTATGAAAATTGGTAGGATGATACTTCTAATACTCCTCAAGCTTGAGGACTCCTCGGCTTGAACAAAATGGAGTTACAAAAATAGAAAATGGAAATTACAATGGTTTTTAGTGATGAAAATCACTGTTTTTGTAGGGGATTCTTTTGAAAAGTTGACATGTACTTCTTGGAGCTCCCTACTTGCTCCCTCTTCTTGTGCGTCCACTTCTTTGATGCACTTTTGTGCTTGTCCTTGACCTTGAGCTTCAACACTCCCCCCCTCTGGAGTCTGTCGTCCCTGACAGACCCTTGTTGTGGCAGTTGTTCCATGTAATGCTTAGAGAGGTAGTGTCCATCCTAAGAGCCGTCTATATTCCAATTGTAGCAGGTGCTCTTGTCGAGTTCCTCATTTGTCATTGCGAGCTTGTGCAAGTTGTAGTCCCTTTGTATGTGCTTCTTCCTTGGATTCCAGCATGAATGTGTCATTGTGGGCCTCCATTGATGTTCTCCAAATCTTCCAAAGATGATATTCATATGTAGCTCATGCCCCGTACTCGTAACCCATAATGAATGATGGGTAAGTGTGTTTGTGCATGGGTTGAGTAAAATATGTGCCTTGTGCACGGCCTTGTAATGTAGCCCTATGCATGCTTACTTGGAAAATGCACTGGAAGAAGTATGGTGCAAAAATTGGGGATCTTGAGCTAAGTGCTCAAGGGTATGCCGACGAAGAGGTTTCCTAAGCTATCATGGTTATGGTGTTACCAGAGTAAAGATACTTACCATGGTGAGGGCGGATCGATCTTTATCTCTTCGTGTTGTACACCTGGCATTTGTGATGGAACATTATCGATGAATGTCCGTGTTGATGGTCCACCGATGAAATTTTTTGAGTGTCTGGTCCTGTCTCCTCTTTTCCAAGCAACATTTGCCAAATACTGAGAATTGAATTTCTTTATATTCCTTGACAAACAACATTGGGTAACTACACCAAGCTTAGTTTCACATATTCTCTTTAGCTCACCGTAAGCAAGAGTCTTCTCACCCAGTATACAGGCAAGGATTTTCAGGGTACCAAACTAGCCCTTGCAGATATCTCCTTGGATGCTCTTGTACATACAGTAGTGAAGCATCGCTCAAGTTCTGGATCTTCAAGCTCTTCCCTCCTAGCATGGTAAGGGGAAACAATAGTTGTGGATGCCATGTTCATGCCAAGTTCTTGACATCTACCAGATAAGGCAACAATTATATCATTTGCTAGTTGAGACACACTTCTATCCAACTAATAAATGCCCAGTAATCAACAGTTCCACCTTCAACTAAGCATGACTCATTCATGTTTCATGAGACAAACCTGGGAGCAAGTTATTTCTCTTTTTTTTTTCCTTTTTATTTAGGAACAATGTCACAAAACAAGAAGACAAAGGTTAGTATCAAAAATGGTTTACATGTGTCAATGCGCTCTTGTGCTTGGGACTCTCAATTGTGTCTATGCACGGCCATGTAATGTGGCCCTATATTAATGCATACTTTGGAAATGCATGACCTGAATGGTGCAAAAGATAGGGTTGTGCAAGGAGCACATGATTGTCGCTCGTTGAGGCTTTTATGTTATTTGGGGATGTTGATGCCCTCTGTTGTGGAGGTATCCATTGGATCTCGAGATGACAACTGATCCTTCCTCCTTATGGTTGGCGCTTTGGTTTTGTAGGGGCCGCTGATGCTCATGGCTTCCAAACCCATACCTTTGTAGTTTGTCGCCTGACTCGCAAGAGGTTAGTTGGTCTACTTTGGTTCTTGGTGTCTGGTTCTGACCTTTGCCTCGCCTTGGCTTCTTTGTTGAGACTTTTCGCGTATGGGAGAGCATAGATTGTTGCGGGCGTAAGAGCTTCCTGGGTACCCACATGTGTAATCGCCCTTGTTGAGCTGCAACTAATTTCTTAGGCACCCAAATTTGTCGGATACCTTGGGGTTGAGCTTGTCCGAGCTTCTTCCTTCGTCTCCTAGCTTGGTTGGCTTGCCTGGATGGGGTTTGTGGGGGCAAGGCTGGTGGTCTTGAGAGTACTATTGAATTGAAGGAGGTATTCTAGCATCCATGGAATTAGGAACATAAGCTCCCATTGGTGGTGAGCTTCCTCTCTCAATAACTGGTTGAGCTTGTGGAGGTAAAGAAACTTGTGGTTTGTTTACCAACTGCTCTAATTTTTCTAGTAAGCCCTGGAAATGCAAATCCGGTTTGACAGAGTTTGTTTGATTGAACTTTTGACTAGTCTCGAGTATAGCTTGAGCTTGTTCTACCATTTTCATGCACATTTTCATCCGTTCAATCTCTAATTCCACTCTAGGGTAACTCTTGTCTAGGTTTGCAACTGTTGGCCCTTCTTGAAGTCGAGCATGGTAGGCCTTGAACATCATGTCCAAGCCTTCTGGGGTTGGACCTGCAAGAATAGACCCTGGTTGTGGTCTATTTACAATGGGTGGTGGGATGGGATGAGGTGGAGTGGATGGAGTTTCAGCATGCGAGGGACTTTGAGATGCAATGTTTTCTATTTTTGTTTTTGCTTCTTTCAAGCTCTCTTCTAGTTCAGATAACTTTCTATTCCATTTGCGATTGGCCTTCTCCCTGGTATCCTTCCATGTTCTTGTTCTTCTCTTACTAGGCTTTCCTGATTCACTCGATTCCAATTGTTCTACTGGTTTATCTTGTTTTAATGCTTGTGCTCTAGCAACTGCCTGTACAGGAGCCACATTACTACTACTTGCACTTGAATCCACCACTAAGCCTACCACATTAATGGGTGTAACCTTGGGTGCACTAGAGGGGTTTCTTGGAAAATCTCTGGAGAGATGGTCTTTGCCACACTCAAGACAAAAAGCTTGGATTGTGATAGCGTGTCCTTGACTCAGAGATGGTGGGTGGGGACAATCACGAATGAAATGGTCACCCTGACACCTAAAACATGATCCTCTAGGGGCTTGTGGTCTCATTTGTCTCGATTGGGGCCTAGGGTTAGGATTTGTGTACATGACATTGGAGTATTCTGGCTCCCAATTTTGTTCCATAGGTGGTGCCTCATATTGATACGAGTAAATCTCACTACGCTCAGGTGACTCTATGTAATAAGCATGCGGACTACCTTCATGGGAGTAGTCTGAACTATGAGCATGAGAGTCATTCTCTGAGATCAATGGGGTCATTGGCACCAATGTTCTATTAAGGTTCTCTTCTGCCACTGCATACTTAACTGGAATTACATTGGTAGGCGCTGGTGGTTGGTTTCCTAGGACTGGTTGTGGCCTATATGGTGCCTGATATTGTTGTTGTGGTCTATAATATGGCTGTTGGTATTGGTTCTGATACCTACCTTGTTGGTAAGGTTGCTGATAGTTCTGTCTAACAGCCTCTCTATTGTATGGACAATCTTAAGCCATGTGGTTCGTGTATTTTCTCTCAATAGTGCAATATGGAGCACTCCTTTCTCTCAATAGTGTATGCCATATGGAGGCGACCATATGGCATACATTAGCCATATGGTTGCCTCCGCAAGTATAGCACTGATTCAATGAGGTGACTCTTGGTATTTGTCTATTTTGAACTTAGCAACTTGCTCTGCTATCTCATCCAACTCAGTGGAGGCTCTGGAGGTATGACTAGTAGAACAGTCAGAGTCTTTATAGAGTTTGGATAGTCCTAACTCCTCACCCAAGTTGTCTTCTATGTCGATGTAGGTCCGCACACACTCTTCTATGGATCTAGGCTCTTTCAAGTACACATATGATCTTAACTTTGCGCTCAGTAAGCTATCTAAGAACAAGGCCACTTGTTTGGCTGGTGTGGGTAACTCTGGAGCAGGGCATCTTTCTAGGTACTGTCTAAACCTTCTACCTGCTAGTCACACTGTTTCTTGGGGTGTCTGCTTGAATCTGTGGATCAAAGATGATGCGTTATGCCTGATACCACTCTTGGCAAATTCTACAATGAATTCGTCTAGCAGTTGACCTACATCGCGATAGTTGCGACTACTCAGTGGTTGAAACCAAGCTAAGGCAGTGCCCTTCAGAGTCAAACCAAATGCCTCGTACTGGGTGAATAAATCCTCAACATGTTCAGCCTTTAACACTTGTTTGAACTCGTCCACATGATCACAAGGATCTCCTGTCCCATCAAAATAATTCTTCGTTGCCTTGATCACTTGAGTGGGTCTAAGAGTTCTTGGGTGCTCTCGAGGTCTAGGCAATGGAAAATCATGTTCATCTCTTTGTTGCCTATGTGCTTGATGTCTCTCTCTTTGAGGTCTTTCGTTTTCAAATCCCAATCTATTTCTGCCCACAGTGTGTGCAAAAATTACCTCAGGTCTCTCTCTAGTTCTTTCTCTCTAGGCTTCATGAGCTTGGGATGATCCTACTCCTTGGAGGCCATGGGAAACATTGGATCGTGGTGGAGGGAAAACCAATTCACTCTTCCAAGTATATGCATGTCTATCATGTTCTGTTACCAAGAACATTTTCTCTGATGTGTTATCCAGGTAGACAACTTTGCCTGGTATCTCTGGATCCTTGAACTCGTAGATGATGACTATACCCAATTGGCTAGGCTGATTTGGCTTGAATCTCCAAAAGGCTTCCTCTATTTCTCTATTCAATAATAGTTCTATGCTTTTGTTGTCTTGAGGGATCTAATCTGGAGTGATCACTCTGGTCAAAAGTGACTTACCTCTAGGAGTTTGGGGTCCTTGTCCTACATTTTCTTGTTCTAGGTCTCCTATCTCATTCTCAAGAATGATATTTCCAAACTCATCGGTCTTATTTGGTAGGTTGGTGACCACATACATGGTTCCTTCCTTATCAATGTACGACCCCTCTTCGAACTTGACTACTAGGTGTTCAAGTCCAAAGGGTTGATCTGGATTTTTGAGTTGGACCACTGATCACCTTAGGCCATCCTCATAGATACGAGCACCTAATCGCTGGTCCGAATATATTCCAATTGTGTCTTATATGGACCTTCGGGTGTTTGCAGATAGGCGGTTCCTGAGTTACCTGCAGGTTTCCCCATGCTAAAAGACATTTCTGAGTCACTTATGTATGAACTTAGTATGTAAGGATAACCACTTAGTTGTTGTGCCCAAGACTTAGCTGTATGGTTGACACTAGCCTCAAAAGATCTAATGCTTTGTCTATCCTTGCCTAGGTGTCTACCAGATCTCAGGTTCATAAGCTTTGGTTAAGGGTCCAAAATTTCCCCTTGGTATTGCTAAAAAATCCTTTGGAGTCCCCTTGGTTTCCTGGTCCCACCTAAGGGTCAACTTCAAATTATCCTATCTGAAAATCAATGCATTATTCTTACCAAAAATAGTTGAGGCCATGTAGGATTCGAAACGAGCTTTCCAACAAGCTATAAAGCTCAAAAAATGGAATTTTGATGAAAAAGTTATGTCAAATCAGGCTCCTGGGGGTCAAAACAGGCAAACAGGACCTTTTGGAAAAATCACGATTTTGTGTGAAAATCGCGATTTTGTGAAATCATGAAAATCGCGATGCTGAGCACCTATTAAAATCGCAATTCTGAGGGCTCATGAAAATCGGGATGCTGAGCAACCACAAAAATCACGATTTTGTGAAATCATGAAAATCGCAATGCTGAGCACCTATGAAAATCTCGATTCTAAGGGATCATGAAAATCGCGATGCTGAGCAACCACAAAAATCACGATTTTGTGAAATCATGAAAATCACGATGCTGAGCACCTATGAAAATCGCGATTCTGTACAATCCCAAAAAAGGCGATTTTGAGTGAGAATCGTGAAAAACACAATTTTGAGTGAGAATCGTGAAAAACGCGATTTTGAGAATGATCACAAAATTGTGATTTTGAATGAAAATCGTGTTTTCTCAAAATCGTGTTTTGAAAATCGTGATTTTGTACCTTAGTGAAAATCATGTTTTCTGAAAATCGTATTTTTGAAAATCGTGTTTTGAAAATCGCGATTTTGGAGCCACAGAGAAGCGTGTTTTCACAAAATCGTGTTTTTGGCTGAAAATCGTGATTTGTGAAAATCGCGATTTTGAGCCCACTCGAAATCGTGCCTTCTCAGAATCGTGTTGTTGACATGAAGATCACAATTTTGGATGAAAATCGTGTTTTTTGAAAATCACGATTACCAACAAAGAATCGTGTTTTTTGTCACAATCGTGTTTTTGAGAAATTTAGAGAATCGCGATTTTGAGCACAACTAGAGAATCACGATTCTGAGAATGACCCCAGAATCGTGTTCTTTTCAAAAAGCTTCTAGGCGGGAATTAGAGAATCGTATTTTTTTGAAAAGATTTGAATTTTTTGAAAATCGTGATTTTCAGTCAGAATCGTGTTTTTTGGTGGGAAATTCAAATTCTGAGTGCCGAGCAATGGCGAGCTCCATATGTGTAGAAAATCATGAAAAAACACAAGCGCTTGCTCTCCCTTGCACCTCCTAACTCCTTCTCACCCAATAATGCATGAAAGATGGTATGAAAATGGTGAAAATGCACTAAAAAGCAAGAAATTTCTATGAAGAAGAAGATGGAAGAAGATGGAGATGGTGATGATGATGAAGATGAAGAAGAAAAATTAGAAAATGAACAAAAATGATAGTTTTTTTACCCTCCAACATCGCAAATCTACGATCTTACCATCACAACACTCGTCCTTGAAGCTCTCTCCCCAGCAACGGTGCCAAAATTTGGTGTAGCTCAAGCGTAAGAACCACCTCCTTTACTTGTCAATCCGCGGAGACGTGAGGACCGGTATGAAGACCACGAGCAAGTGAAGGCACAAGTACGTGAGTGAAAGCACACAAACATGCACACACATACACACACACGTGCACAAGGTAAGATCAAAGAGAGGAACAATGGAAAGCTTCGATTGCAAAAGAGTTCTCTTACAAAAGCTCTATTCTCTAACAAGCTAACCTCAAAAATGAGCTCTCTAGCTCTTTTTATAGTTTTTTTAGTAGTTTTGGCCCTATCCAGACCTAGTGTCCACCTACTTAAAAATTAGGTTCCGAGGCTTATTTGAGGGCTCAAACGAAGTCTAAATATTATGAAAATTGGTAGGATGATACTTCTAATACTCCTCAAGCTTGAGGACTCCTCGGCTTGAACAAAATGGAGTTAGAAAAATAGAAAATGGCAATTACAATGGTTTTTAGTGATGAAAATCACTGTTTTTGTAGGGGATTCTTCTGAAAAGTTGACATATACTTCTTGGAGTTTCCTACTTGCTCCCTCTTCTTGTGTGTCCACTTCTTTGGTGCACTTTTGTGCTTTTTCCTAGAGATTCTAACTTGATTGCACAACTTTCGGTCCTCTTTTTTTATTGGTCCACTTGAAAAACTCGTGGTTGAGCCCTTTTTCATGATTGAGACTTGATTTTAAACACTCCCCCTCAAGTCTCAATCCCTAGGTCCTTCATTCCAATGCATGCCTTGAAGTGTTGTAGCTTTACTCCATCCAAAGCTAGTTGCAGATTCGTCCTTTGTATTGACGTGCTTCACCTTGACATCCTTTGAAATATCTTCTCTCTAATAAAGTGGTAATGCACTTCTATATGCTTCAACTTTGCATGGAACACCAGATTTTGAGCCAAGCAGATGCAACTTATGTTTTCACAAAAAATAGGTACTTGTTTGACCTACAATCAAGATCAACAAACAACTTCTTGAGCCACATAAGCTCACATGAGACTTGTGCTAAGCCTCTATAATCAACCTAAGTCGATGAGCCACTATCAATTGTTTCTTTGACATCCATGAGATGGTCTTTTTATACATTTAATCCATCATCAAATGGATAATATAGACCTTCATTCACTAATCCCTTGAGGTACTTAAGTACCCTTTTAGCTGCAACAAGATGAGGTACTCTTGGTGCTTGCAAAAATTGAGATAACACTCCAACTACATGTGCAATATCTGGTCTCATCATAGTAGCATACAAGAGAGAACAAATTATTGACCTATGCATGGTCACATCCTTCAGTTATTCACCTTCATGAGCACTTAGTTTAACATTTACTTCTAAGGGATTTGAATGGGCTTGCAATCACATAGTCCAAACTTCTTCAAAAGATCTATAATGTATTTCCTTTGCATCAAGTATATACCTTCCTCTTTATATAGTACTTCAATCCCAAGGAAGTACCTTAGAATCCCTAAATTAGAGATTTTAAACTCACATCCAAGCTTCCTCTTTATTTCCTTTATGTTGGCTTCATCATCCCCTGTAATGATCAAATCATCAACATATATACAAATGAAAAAACTTTTGCTACCTTCCTTCTTCACAAAGAGTGATGGGTGTGCATGACTCTCATTGTATCCCCATTTTACCAAGTAGTCCACAAGTCTTTGGTTCCAAACCATTGGGGCTTGCTTGAGTCCATAAAGAGCCTTCTTAAGCCTGCGTACATGATGTGGAAACCTCTCACCTTCAAAGCCTTTGGGCTCCTCCATGAAGACTACCTCTTCAAGCTCTCCATTTAGGAAAGCATTCTTCACATCCAATTTGTACATCTTCCAAACTTTTGAGTCTGAAATTTCAATCAAACATCTTATGGTGGGAATCGTAGCTACTAGACTAAATGTGCCCTCAAAGTCTATGCCATAGGTTTGAGCAAAAGCTTTGGCAACCAACCTTGCTTTATACCTAGAGATGCTCACATTTGCATGCCTCTTTACCTTGTACACCCATTTGTTACCAATGACTTTCATGTCCTTTGTTCTTGGTGCCATGGCTAGTTATCATTTTCTTCACATGCCTTGACTTCCTCCTCCATGGCTTCATTCATTCCCTATGCTTGTTTTCTTCTCCAAAAAATTTAGGTTCTTCACAAGCTATAACTTGACTCATGTAGGCATAGTGTCTTGCAATGAATAAATCATACGTTAACCTTTTAACATGGTATTTAGCCCTATTGGATGACGTTACCTCACCATTAGGTGGTAGAAATCTCCTCCTCCTTGGTTTAGATTCTTAAATCTTGGAGTTTCTAGTTTTTCCATGTCTTCGTCACTTATAGATTCCATGTCTATCCATCGATGGTCTTCATCATTTGCCTTTTCCTTTCCTTTGCTACTTTCTTCACTTGAATGAGCTTCATTCCTTGTCCTTCCATGCCATCCTGATGTGGTACTCTCCTGTCATGGTGTTCTTGAAGTGGTTGGACCACTTATCTCCATGTGTTGTTGTTGCTCTTTGAACTTCTTCTTGGCTTCATATGCATCATCAACCTGTATCACACCTTTGCTACCATAACAAGGTAGCAAATCATCAAATATTACATCCCTAGATACCTTATGATCTTTGGTGCAAGGGTTATAGCATCTAAAACCCTTTTGCTCTAAAGAATATCCAAGAAATATACACCTATTTGCCTTTGGGTCTAACTTGTGTCTCAATTCTTGAGGTATGTGAACATAACACACACAATCAAATACTTTGAGATGTGAAAGGTTGGGTTTCTTACCACATTAAGATTCATAAGGTGTAACTCCATGTACTCTTGGGGTTGGACATCTATTCATAATGTATATGGCTGTATTTGCTGCATCAACCCAATAAGAGTTAGGAACATTCATTTCATTTAACAAAGCTCTAGCCAATTTTGCTATGTATCTATTCTTCCTCTCTGCCACCCCATTTTGTTGAGGTGTTTACTTGCAAGTGAATTGCCTTTTGATGTCATGGTCATGTAAAAAATATGAAAATTCATTTGAAAAATACTCTCCCCCTCCATCCGATCTAAGAGTCTTTATATACTTCCATGTTTCCTTCTCCACTAGGTTTTTGAACCTCTTGAAGTGGTAAAACACCTCTGACTTTGACTTCATGCAATACATCCAAAAAAACCTTGAATGATCATCTATAAATGTGACAAAATATCTATTAACTTCAATGGATGTCTCCCTTGTAGGTCCCCATACATCTGTGTGTATGAGATTCAACACTTCATTGCTGACATGTGCTCCCTTCTTGAATGGCAATCTGCTTTGTTTCCCTAATTGACACGCATGGCACAAATGTTGCATATTTTGAGATGTAAGATCAGGTAGATCATCCTTTGTAAGTTTATGTGTCCAATTCTTTTATGCCATAAGTCGATTTCTGCAATCTGTTTATTTCCAATTGACAAGCATATAGTGTGAGGGGTTGATGGCTTTACCTCCATGGTGAAGAGGCTTCCTTGCTTCTTTCCTTTTGCTATGAGCTTGTAGTCCAACATGGGGTCTTCAACAAAATATCCTTGCTCATTGAGCCTCACCTCATAACCTCTTTCAACCATTTGACCTACCAAAACCAAGCTCTTTGTGATGGTTGGCACATGCAACACATCCTTCAACACCTTAGAGATTTGAGACCATTCAATGCAACATCTCCCACATGTGTAATCTTCTGCTCAGTTTCATCCCCTTTCTCTACATGTACTTGAGTGATGTGTGAGTCTAAATTAAAGAGAACATCCTTATTGCAACTCATATGGTTGCCACAACCACTATCAATGTACCATGTAAAATGTGAATTGACTCTTTCACTTGATCCATACATCATTAGCAAGTTTTCCTTTTTTGAATTTGTTGAAGTAATATAATAGGTGCTTTGGTTCCTTTTGTATCCTTGATTTCCTTCTCCTTTGGACCAAAAATATCTTGCATAATAGCCCGGTTTTCTACAATTGTAGCAGTCTCCATTGGATGCTTCTCTTCCATGTGATCTTCCTCCTCTTCTTCTACTTGTTCCTCTTGATCCATAGCTTTGGTTAGAGTCTTGGTTGCTTGAGCTTGAGTTTGACATTCCTCTCCCTTTGCCTTGGGAGTTACCTCTATTGCCTTTGCCTTTACTTGCATAGAAACTTGCGCTTGGCTGCCCTTTGATTGTGAATCTCCTTGGTTCATCTCCTCGGTCACCATCAATGCGACTAATTGATCAAATTCTGGTAGGGAATCCCTCACATAAACTAATGTGGTGAATGCTTTCCACCTTTCATCCTCTCTCAAGCCAGTGAGAGTGCGTGCAACAAGATCCTCATCTTTGATTGGGCTCCCAATCGAGCCTAGGGCATCTGCAAGCTCCTTAACCTTCAAAATGTAATCACTTATGTTGGTACTTGGTGCTTAAGGTCTCCCAAACCTTCTTGGATGTGTCCAAGTCTTGTATATGCCCTATCATGCTATTGCTTATATGTTGGGATAGAATGAATATGACTCTCATATCCCTTTCTATCCATTCTTTAAGTGCCTTGACCTGCCTTTGAAGTGGTGGATCATGTACATGAGGTGTTGGCTCCTTGCCACTCACTAATCCCCACAATCCTTTGCCCATAAGGTAGTTGTTAACTCTAAATTTCCATGGTTGATAATTGCCTTTCTCCAACTTCTCTATTTGTGCATTATAATCAGCCATACTAATCTCTAAAATGCTTCTCTAGCTTCTCCTCAAGTGTTTGTATGCTTTGGAAGGTGTGAATATTAGCATTTGAGAACTTCTCCCTTGCTAACCTTCGACTAGTTGAAATCTTGATCGACGTAGCCCCCTTTTGATGTTTTCTTGCTTTGATACATCCTCCTTGTGCTTCCATGAGTTGTCTTGATTCCTTCAAGTCTACAATATGATGCCCATTGATGTCTCCAAGCCTCTAAAATGGCTTTGGTACCAGTGATGGGGGATGATTCTAACACCCCAATGCAACAATGGTAGATGGCTGCCCTCCAATAGGTCCACAAGCAGTGATATATGCTCACTTATCTACAGTTTTCTCTGCACTTGTACAAAGACTTAAAATGGAACTTTGCAGAATTACCATAGACTATACAAGCTACCCAACAAGATTTAAATAATCCCATATGGATATTTCAACTTGGAGAATCATCCTCTACAAGAGAGTCTACCTATTTGCAACACTCTGCCTATGTGCAGAGATATACCTTCACAAAGTTGGCAATTTCTCACAAAGCACTAAGTCAAAGAACTTAAAACTTTGGCAAAGTTCAGAGAAATATATGAAAGACCAAATAAAGCTTGAAATCAATTAAAATGAGCCCAATGAGAGAGCAAACAATGCTCTGCAATCTGGTACAATCAAATTTGGAAAAACTTAACTACACCTCTAGATAGAGAGGAGAAAAATCATGAGAAAATGAGGTAAACAAGCAAGGGGGTTGCTTGTTGGAGTTTATGACTTCACTAAACTAAGTGGGAAACTTATGGAATGCATACAACGCAATAAACAAAGGTAGGATGGTCCTTATATAGAATTTTACGTTTCGTACAATATAGTTAAACACCCACCAATTAGTGTAGGTGCACTTTTTGGTGGCTGATTGATGAGATTTGAATTTGATTGAGTTTGGTGGAGCTTCTACCTTGATTCCATGACTTTGGGTCCTCCTTTTTGATTGGTCAACTTGTAAAACTCATGGTTGAGCCCTTTTGCATGATTGAGACTTGATTTTCAACATCAATGACTATTTGAATCCATGATTTTAAAGCACACATTTTGTTATGCCTAATTACGGATGTCTTCATATATGTCTTTTTGATGCGTTTCTTCTATTTGTGGATAGGTACCGCTAAAGAAAGCACTCTAAAGAAAGCACTACTAGATGTGCATGCTTTTTGTGAAAGTTTTGCAGAGAATCGACTTTTTCTAAATTTGTTGGTTCACACACTTCTTTGGGTGTTGATCAACTCTCTTATAAGAAGACCTCCGCATTGAAGAGGATGAGGCAATAAATCAAAGAATCACCTTGTGATTGAGAGTGCGAGTGAGAGTGAGAGTGTGATTGAGAGTGCGACTATGAATGAGATTGTGATAGCTTGGGGGTGGTTGCAAGGTAGAGGCGTCGTCAAAAAGCTATTTTCCAAAGCAATTGCATTGATTGATTCACATCTATAATATCAGAATTTCCCTTTCTATGAGTCATAACTTATCTACTCTTCTGCACTGAATTTTTCCTTATCTTGTGCAAGTTCTATTTTTCTATCTTCCACTATTCATGAGTGATTAGAAGCTTGTGATTGAGGATAGATTCTAATTGAGGAAACATGAAAAATGGTATCAGAACAAAATTGATCCTCGAGAACGGTGGAAGGTTTGACACAAAACATGCATGAGCAAGAGCAGCTTGTTCAGAAGCTTCTTGGAGAATTATGCAAAGAACAAGGTGGAAAGCAACTAGACGGCCCAAAATTCATTCATGGAGCTGAACGATGAAGTAGATGAAGGTGCGAGAACATCTAGTATGCCTAGAGGAAGATAGAAACTCAATTATGAAGATATGGAGCCAAGTGAGTTTGCCCTTAACCAAGTCCTCATGAAGGAAAAATTGAATGATTTTGATGGTGAGAAGAAGAGAAATTAAGATCTAAAGGCATGGATTTGAGAGCTAGAGGATTTCTTTGATCTTCAACAATTTAATGAGGAGTCCAAGGCATAAGTTGGGATCCTACACTTTGTGAAGAGATGGATTTGTAGTTGATGAAGATGAAGTGGTGCTGCAAAAACTTTGCACTACACCAACCAAATGGACTCCAGAAATCTTTGGGGGGGCCTAGCTTGCCAAAGGATGTATTTGACACCCTATGTACCTTGGAAGATCACTCTCAAAAAGTTGAATCAAAACAGATGAGTTGGAGTAGATTCAAGAGCCAAAAACTTGTTATGTATGTTCATACACCTCTCCAAAAGTTTTGAACAATTCTCTAGCCACAGCAACAATTAACATAATTCCTTTTGGGGAACTCTTATTACCTTAGTAAGCTAACAGTCAAGAATTATTTCAACAAAAATGATGGACTACACAAGGAGAAAGAAGTTTAGCAAGTGATAGGATGACCCCGATTTTCATGGGCTGCAACAGTACTCAGACCTGTGTGTAGCAAAATAGCGATATCTCATGACTAAAGAATCCAATGCTCATGAACATTTGTAAATATATACTAGAAAGTATGAGGATTCTAAGAAGCTTTAAATAATGGAAAATGGTGAAGTATACATTGAGAAACAAATCTGACAAAATGATTGTTCTGAGAGAGTGCTGGCAGAGAAGGAGAAAATGAGGTGACACAATTGACTTCAAATGATTATAACTGAAGATTGAAACATCAAAATGAAATGACAATTGGTGAGCATATAGTAGAGGTAGAGAGCTAACTTTACCAAGTTGAATCACTAATTCAAGCTCAAAGTAATCATCTCTGCAATCTAACTGAGAAAATTGAGAGATATGGCAATGAATAGTACACTTCCCAAAAACATGAAAATACGAACTCAAATGATCATTAAAATGAAAAGATATTGATTGTACAATAAAATGGACTTTCTGATACATATGTGTGGCTTTAAACCACACCTTGATATGGCATAAAGATCAGCTCTTGGAGGTCTTCTCTTAACCACGACTAAAACTACCATGTATTTATAGGTGATCTTGGGAGCCTAACTTCCTACAATCACTCTTCAATCTATTAGTGATTGATTTGATTCTCCAACTACCTTAAATCTACAATTCATGGCTTTTCTTTCCCTTTTTGATCAAGTGGACTCAATCACTTTAGATTCTTTCACTTTTACATCAAGTAAAGGGTTCAAATGTTACAAGAGGTAGTTCACAAGTGAACTTTACACTCTCTTCACTTTAAGGCTTCTTCTATGACTTTGTGAGACTCAAGCCAATACTTAGGCTTGTCATAGAATTGCTCCAATAGCTCCCCATTAAGCCAAGTATGCTTGAGGTCTTCAATCTTCTAAGATTTCCCATAACCAATCATTGCTTTGAATTTGCAAAGCTTTGTACCATCCAATGCTTTGGTTAGAATATCTGCACATTGTTGATGAGTGGACACATATGATATTTGAATCTCCTTGCTCAAAATATTCTCTCTTACATAGTGATAATGAACCTCAATATGTTTTGTCTTTGCATGAAAAATTGGATTAGCAGCTAAGTGAATAGAGCTCATATTGTCACCAAAGGTCTGTGAATAGTGTCTTCATCCACATAGCTTTTTGAGTAGCTATGGCAAGACCTCTATATTCAATTTCACTAGAAGAGAGAGCAACTATGGGTTTCTTCTTGGATGACCATGAAACAAGTTTTGAACCTGCAAAGGTAAGATAACTTGAGGTGCTCCTTCTGTCTTCCTTGGAGCCAGCCCAATTTGCATTAGAGAACAATTTCAAACTTAAATCAGATACATAAGGGTAATATAGCCCCTCATTCATGGTCCCTTTGAGATATCTAATTATTCTCTTGGTAGCCTCCATGTGAGGTTTCCTGCGTGTGTGCATAAATTGACTTAGCACACTCACACTATAACATATATCAACCCTTGTCAATGTGGCATAGTTCAAACTACCCACAAGGCTTTGATAACTTGTCACATCTTCTATGATTTCACCTTCCAGTGAGCTCAATTTGTGATTAACCTCCATTGGAGTACCTACAATCCTCCAATCTTGCATCTTGAATTTTGCCAACATGTCTTTAATGTACTTTCTTTCAGTAAGAAACAAACCATGATCTTTGTAGACAACTTCCAATTCTAGGAATTAGGTAAGTGAACCCAAATCACTTATCCTGAATTCTTCTATCATCTGTTCTTTGATCCTTTTCATGCCATCTGTATCATTTCCTGTAAGTATAAGTCCTACAAGAATGAGAAAAACCTGTGATTCCAAGCCCTTGGGGCTGTTTGAGTCCATATAAAGCTTTATTAAGTTTACACACATAATCAAGATATATGTGATTCTCAAAACCAGGTGGTTGTGCCATATATACCTCTTTTATCATCCATCCATTAAGGAATGCATTTGACTTGGATCTTCAACAAATGCTCCTGCTTTTGTGAACGTGACTTGCAACCCTTTCTCTACTATCTGCCCAACACTTATCAAATTCTTTGTAATGGTAGGGACATAGAGTACCTTACTGAGTAGGTTGATGTTTCCATCAGGTGCTTTGACATTGCCTATTTTCTCCACTGGATGTTTTGTATCATCTCCTGTTTGTACCTCATGCTTATTCCTTGGATCTTCTAAATCTGATAGGAGTGCCACATTTCCTGCCACATGATTTGAACAACCTGAATCTATGTAGAAAACATGCTCATCAGATTTACCTTGTGGCATAGCCATGTTCATGATCAATAATGAATCCTCTTTGTTTGAGTCTTATGTGTAGTTATTGTAGTCTCTCCTTCCTTTGTAGCCTCCTTGATAGTTTGAATGATTGTAGTTGTTGTAGTTGCCATGGTAGTTGTTGAACCTTCCTCTTGAGTAGCCATAACTTCCTCTATTGTATCCTCTGCCTCTTTGATTCCTGGAATTCCTAAAGCAATTTTCAGTTGTATGATTAGTTAATCCACAAATAGAACATGAGTTGGAGTCTTGGGATCTCCCCCTGCCTTGTCTACCTCCTCTTCCTCTACCTCTGCCATGTCTTCCTCTACTTGCATAGTTATCTTGATATGTACCTGCTTCATCATCCACTTTCTTTGCCTTTCCTTTGTTATCTTTAGACTTGCTTTTATCCGTGTATAAAGCTGAAGATTGATTACCTTTAGAGCTTTCTCCATTTTTGATAAGCTTTGCCTCTTGAGTAAGTAGTTGTCCAATGAGTGTGTTGAAATCAGGTACATGCATGTCCATGTACAAATCCATAGCTGTGGTGAATGCTTCCCACTTATCATCTGCCTTCAAGCCATTGATGACCTGCCTTACAATTTGCTCTTCATCTATTACCTCTCCAATGCTTCCCAACTGATCCGCTATGTCCTTGAGCTTTGTGACAAAATCAGTCACATTTTGTTTGGGAGCCTTCTTGAGAGTTGTGAACTCCAGCCATAGTTGATGCTTCCTAGCTTTGGTACTTGAAGAAAAGAAAGCTTCAAGTGCATCCCACACTTCCTGAGATGTCTTACAACTTCTAATGTGAGGCAACAAAAAATCTGAGATAGAGTTGAGGAGATAAGACCTTGCAAGTGCATCCTTGGAGCACCATGTGCTCAATCTTTCTTGCTCTTCTTGTGTTGGTTGACTTTTGTTCCTGAAACTTGGCATAACTTCATCTCCAGCCACATAACCATATAAACTTCTACCTTGGAGATAAGCTTCCATTCTTAATGACCAAGCTGAGTAATTAGCTCTATCCAATTTGTCAATTGATGAAGGAAATCCATCTGCCATGTTGTCCAACCTTGCTCTGATACCACTGTGAAGAGATGGATAGGTATGTGTTGAAGATGAAGAGGTGTTGCAAAATCTTTTCTCTACACCAGCCAAATGAAATCCAGAAGTAGATGGTGGGCCCTTTTAGCTTGCCAATGGATGTATTAGACACCCTATGTACCTTGGAAGATCACTCTCAAAAAGATAGATCAAAACAGATAAGTTGGAGTTAGCTCAGAGGTGAAAACTTGCTATTCTTGGTTGATACACCTGTCCAGTGTTTTACATAATTCTCTGAGCACAGCAGCAATTAGATTAATTCCTCTTGGGGAAGGCTAGGTAGCTTAAAGAGCTAACTTTAGAGAGTAATCTCATCAAAAATAACAAACCACACACTGAGAATGACTTTTAACAAGTGATGACATCATCCCGATTTTCACGGGCTGCTACAGAAATAGACCAGTGAGTAGAAAAATTAACATAACTCAAGATGTAAGAATCCAATGATCGTGAAAATTTGTAGGCTTATACTAGACAGTAAGCTGCTTCCAACAACCTTGAAATCACTGAATTTGGATAAGTAAACACTGAGAAATGACTCTGACACGATGACTGAAAAAGTCGGGTACCTGACAGAGAAGTGAAGATGAACATACCCTGTTGACTTCAAATGAACATAACTGAAGATTCCAACATCCAAATGACATGAAAATTTTTGAGCATATAGTAGACTTATAGAGCTAACTTTACCAAGTTAAATCACTGAGAATGATGAACCAAGTGCAGAGAAACAGTCTCTGCAAGCTGACTGAGAAAAACTGAAGTAATGGCAGTGAGTAGTACACATCACAAGAACATGGAAAGATGACCTCAAATAATCATAAAAATGAAACTATATTGCTTGTACAATACAATGACTTACTGATACATATGTGTGCTTTGTAATCACACCTTGAAATGGCATAAAGCTCAGCTCTTGGAGGTCTTCACATAGGTCTCTCTAACCACGACTAAAACTGCCATCTATTTATAGTTGAGTTTGGGAGGCTAACTTCCCTCAATCACTCTCCAATCAATCAATGATTGATTTGATTCTCTACCTACCACAAATCACAAATTCGTGGCTCCTCTTTCCATTCTTGATCATGTGGGCTCAACCACTTAAGATTCTCTTACTTTTACATTAAGTAAACTCTTCAAAAGTTACAAGAGGTAGTTCACAAGTGAACTTTACATAGTCTTCATTTTGAAGCTTCTTTAATGACTTTGTGAGACTCAAGCCAATACTTAGGCTTGTCATAGACTTGCTCCAACATTATAGAATCCTTGATGCTAGCTTATGGTGGCCTACATTATTCAGAAATGCAGAGGAATGGGGAAAAGCTTGTGATGTTTGTCAGAGGTGTGGACCCAAGCCAACAAACTAGAGGCACAACCCCTTGATTATTTCCACTTCTTCGCAACTATTTGAGAAGTGGGCACTAGATTTCATCGGGCCCATCTATCCTACATCGGTTCCAAAGAGAGAAAAGTATCTATTGATCATCACGGACTATGCAACAAAGTGGGTTGAAGCTATTGCCTCCCCTGATTGCACATCACAAATAGTGGCTAATTTCATTTATAGTAGCATCATTTGCACATTTGAATATCCCCATGAAATTTGTACAATCCAAGGTACTCATTTTGTGAACAAAGTCCTACAAGAAATTTTTAACAGGTACAAAATTCTATATATGACCTCTTGTGCCTATTATCCAAGAGCTAATGGACAGGCAAAATCCACCAATAAGGTATTAATTGCCATGTTAAGGAAGGAATGTATGTTACAAATCCATTCTAGGGGTGTAGCTTATCAAGGAACCATATGAGCATACAGATTAGCTCACAAAGAAGCTACAGGATACTCTCAAATTCCAATTGGTTTATTGGATATTTCCTATTGAACCCTTTGAATTTCTACATGGGTCACCAAAACTAGCATTCATGCAGGGAAAGAAAGATTATGGTGTCTCTCAGAGGCTTGAAGCACTTCACATAATGGAAGAGATATGTCTATATGTTGGAGAACAATTGCTAGAGACTCAAATGAAGAGGAAGGAGGTGCATGATCGAAATCTGTGGAACAATAACTCACAAAGAGGCATGTTAGTTCTCCTCCATAGACCTCAAATCCACACACAAGTAAGGGGAAAATGGCTTCCACATTGGGAAGGACCTTATAGAATTAAGATGATGCTGATTTGGGGTGCAGTGGAGTTAGAGCCTCTAAAAGGAGAGGTACTACCACTCCTCAATATATCAAGTCTCAAGGCCTATCATCAGCACAACTAAAGATTTCAGGATCACCTGGAACTCGCAAAATAACTCAAGGTTTTACATAGCCTTCTCATACCATATTCGCTTAAGCCTTAATAGTTTTCATCCATTTTCTTGCTTGTTCCTTGAGTTTTTATGCAACTTAGATGTCGTTTCACAGCCCTTTGCATAAACAAACTTTTAAGAAACTCTTGGGAATTTTTAAAGCATTTTTAGAATTTTTTAAGAGTTTTTTATCTTTTTGCAATGTCATTTTTCTTAATAAAATCGAGAAAATGAGGAAGCTCTATGTAGTCTTAAGGGGGATTAGTGGCCTACACATTTAGGGAAGTTTTTGAGAATTTTTTTCCATTATTTTGGATTTGTTTTGAATTTGTTTAGATTTTATTTGTATTTTTTATCTCTTTTTGGGTATTTTTCAAAAAAACCAAAAAAGCCCGTGGCGGCTAATTTTCTTATTTTTCTATTGTAAAAACTAAAATATTAAAAAAACCCCTCCGAAGAGTCAAGAACGTCACATGTGTAATATGAATAACAAATGGGTAGCTAAACAATTTAATCAAAATGAATTGGTATCGTTACGAATAATAAAAATACATTTGAAAAATGTTTCACAACATCCTAACATGAAGCTTGCACTGTGTTATTATAGATCTTTCCATATTATTCAAAAAGTAAATGAGAATGCTTTTAGATTAGACATACCTTCTCATTGGGATATACATAATTCTTTTCATAATAATTAATTGAAATCCTTTAAAGGAACTTTACTAGTCATTCCTACTTTAGATGATCCTCCTTTGCTTGAAGAGGATGCAAAATTTTTAGTTCCAAAGAAAATACTTGATTATGATTGGTAAGAAATAGCATAGATATTTAGTTTCTATCCCCATAACTTTTCAATGATCATCAATATGGAATCTATGCACAAGAATATAGAGTTATATTCGAGGAATGACTTTTTTCTTTTCTTATGTTTTCTTACCAATTTTTTGTGAAGCATGTACATCTCATCACTGCTTTACATGATGCAATCACATTCGACTGGGAGTGTTATGAGCATTTAGGGGTTTCATTCTTACGGAAGGAATCAATCTAAAATTTAATTCTCCACTTCACCTTGGTTGGTATAGTAACATAGAAATACTTCTGAAGTACTTGTAGAGGCTTGGATAAAGAGAAAACTATGAATTTTTGTTTGATATCATATCCCTTGCCATACGAGGGCTTCATTTACATTTTTATGCGCGAGGGATATCTTCAAGTACTGTTTAGGGTCTTATGTGGGCATCATGGTTTGATAATCGTATATACCATATGACTTTTTCAAGATGACTTTTAGAAGCATGAATACAACTATACACTCAAGTCGAATAGGAATTTCCTTTTATTCTTTCAAAATTCTTGCTCATGTTTCAGTGTATACAAGTATCGCAAATCAGAGACGTCTGTTGTTATTATGGGGCCCAAGTGTATATGTATTTTATTTTTAACGTGTTTATGTTTGTCTATTTCATCCCTCTCATGAAAAAATGCATCACGTAAATTTGCATCTGAAATGGAATGACGTGCATCATCATGTGGAACCTATAAAAGGTACGAAGATTGCCTTATTTATGGATGTTGCATACTCCATAGGGCTCATATCTCCAAGATTTCCTTTGCCATCTCTGCATCTTCTTGAAGATGTCTTCTTTCTGCAACCATGGGATTCAATGCCAATGATCTATTTTCAAAGCTATGATACCAAATGAGGAGAAATTTTCAAAGCTATGATACCAAATGAGGAGAAGTTAAGCATCCTCTTCTACAAATTATCTTTTAAGACACTTGCTTACAAAAACCTAGTTAATACACAAGTTGGGGATCTACTTCCTTGGATATTTTGTATAAACATAGTAGAAACTCCTAGCTTTCCTACAAGCTAAAGGTCACGCCATGGAGTTCAAGCTGCTATTTTTCTTAAGATAGACTGCATGTCAACACTCTCTTCCCGTTATTTATTTATTTATTTATTTATTTGTCTAACACTCACATTTATTTATTTATTTTTTATATATATTTCCAAGAAAAAACTTTTTCTTTTGTATTTCAATACCAATATTTTCAATTTTCTTTTTCACATGTTTATTAATACGTTTTGGTTTTATATAAGCCCATGGACCCTATTCATATTACAGAGGATTTTGGTAAGTTATTTGTTAAATGTATTTTTGCACATCATGATTTTCCAAAAGTACTTCTATCAAATTGAAATGTTCGTTTTTGTAATCACTTTTGGGTTGAATTATTCCAAAATTTAGGTTCAAAAATAGATTGTGGCTCTATATTTCATCTTTAAAGTAAAGAGAAAAGCAAAGCTACAGATAGTACTATTTTAGATTTATTACATTGTTACTCTTTAGATAATCCAAGTAATTGGGATGAGAAAATTCCATAATTACAATTTGCATATAATAAAACAACACATACCACTACTTGACGTGCACCGTATGAAATCTTCTATGCTAAAAATCTTCCCACTCCTAGGTCTATTACTCACATTGATATACCTATGGTTGCTTCTTTTGCATTAAATCATATTTCTACACTTCATTAGGTTCATTAGCTATGTGTAATGTTAATAAGAAATGAGTAGCTAAAGAATTTAATGAGAATGAATTCGTATGGTTACAAATTATTAAAAGATATTTGAAAAATATTTCACAACATCCTAAAGTTAAGCTTGAAGCACGTTATTATGGATGTTTCCATATTATTCAGACAATAAATGAGAATGCTTTTAGATTAGACATACCTTCTTATTGGAATATACATAATATTTTTCATATTAGTTTATTGAAATCCTTCATAGGAACTTTACCAGTCACTCCTATTTTAGATGATCCTCCTTTACTTGAAGAGGATGCTGAAATTTTAGTTCCAGAGACAGGACTTGATTATAATTTATTTTTTGAAGAAACAGGAAATTTGAAATTAATGATGGAATGTGTGTAAGTACAAGGAATAGGCTCCCCCAACAATCAGGAGAGCAAGAAACAAAAATACATCCTCATCCAGAGAAGGGAGCTGTAGATACAAAAGGGTCTTGAAACATTAGTGGTACAATAGTCAAGAATACAAGGAACTACATAAATCTCAAGACCATTTCAATTCAAGAGTTTGAATACAGATTCAGCAATGTCTCTCTCCACTTCCTAGGAGGGGTAGCACTTAAATGATTGGAGAGCTTAAAGTCCTCAGCTGGTGCAGAGTTGATAGAGGCAAGGCTTTGAAGACCAGTAGAACTGATGCCTTTGACAAAAGCATGAAACAGAGAGTTACTGTTCCTGTTCATGACATACTCCAATTTTGTCTTCATGTATTTTTTCTTCATATCATTCACATTCATATTGACTTTCAATTTTCCATATCCATGCATGTGTTTTTACATGGAATATGCTTATGATTGTTAAGTGATGGGACGTGTGACTAGCTATCCATGTATATTTTATTCTTATCAATAGAGGTCAGTTGCTCGTCAAGTAGGAGGCATGTTATACTTGATGAAATAATTGAATGTTAAATGGATTTTAATGTCTTGAGGTTTTTAATGTGATTGTGTTTTGATTTAGCAAGTGAAGAATCATGAGGGTAGGAATACACATGGATTTATTCAAGTATTTTTGAGATATTTAAAAGATAGTATTTTATATATTTTTCTATAAAAATAGTAGATTATTTAGAAAGGTTCCCTTTTGTATAAATAGTAGATTGCTTAGAAAGCAAGGACTTGTAACTAAAGGAGATTTTTCATAAACGCACACTTTTCAAAGCGCCACCCTCATGTATGTTCTATTCAAGATGTAATGAAAAATACCTATAAATACACATAGTCTACTTGTCCATTAGAGTATGTGGGCAGAGATTGTACCCAATCTTGTGTTCAATCTCTTATCTCTCTCTATTCTATGTGTGCTTTTGTGAGATTTTTTTACTGTACTATCTCTGCATATGTGCGTTTTCAAGATCTGATCAAAACAGTTTTATCTAATGGCTTACCAGAATAACTTCCTAATGAATTCTCCACCTCCTAACCACCCCCAAGTAGTCTGGATCGCATTCACACTCACACTTTCAATCTTACTATCAATCATAATCTCGCTCTCCAACTCAATAAAAAGGTAATTCTCTGATTTCTGGCTTGCTTTTCCATGACCCATCAATGTCCTCAAAATTGAGTTGGTCATCCTCTTGAAGGAGTTCATGACCTAGAAAATTTAGAAAAAGTCACACCTCTCCCAATTGCATGTATAACTTTCAAAAAAGGCATATATTTTAGTGATTACTTTCTCTCTTTTGCGGCACTTATCAAAAGTATAAGAAAAAGCAATGAAAAAGCATATCCGTTAACATCCACAATATGCATGACCTTACATAATCAACATAATCACAGATTCAAATAATAAAAGAGAATTCCACTTTTCTATTTTTGAACTCAAAAATAGTGCTAAATTCCAAGATGCTTATGAGAGGAAATAGGTTCATATCTTCAATCTGTGCAACAATGTTAGAGATGACAGAGGTCTATACACCTCCAAATATCACTTTCAACGTCTTCGGACTTTGAAGAATTTTGTCCTTGTAGTTTGAAAGAAGGATAATGATCTAAAATATCTTCTACATTCACCCATGTTTTCTTCAACTAGATATATGTACCATTTGACCAAAACCTCAACTATAGATTGATTTCTTAGTAATCTTTCCCTCCTTATTAATTTTATTTCAGGTCAAAGTGTTATCGTTCGCATCATGTGAAAGGCCAAATGGCCACCGGACACTTCTTTGTATATGTTCTTTAATAAAACATATAGTGGCTTGGTCAGTCACAAACTATAGGTTCAATCGCATTTGTGACACCTCAGAAGTGTGTGTTTGTGCTCCCTGTGTACTGTGTTTTATTGCATATTCTACAGCCTCTGTGTAGAGTACCATGTACAACCCTAGGAGCTCAGCTTTCTACTCTGAGGATATCGTTGTGGAGCTCTCAAGAAGAAGAGCACATTTAGTGCTTCCCCAATGAAATACTTCACTGGTATTAGAGCATTTCAACACAAAATATTTGTTCCTTTTGTGTGAGGGAAGCGAGCACCTGCCCACCCACCCAAGGCTATCTCCAAGGCTTATGATTAAGGTGGCAACCAAGGGATAGAACTTGGCATACCTTGTCATTCAAGTCACCAAAGCCACCATTGGCAGTGTTGACTACGCATGAGGGAGGACCTTAGTGATCAAGGAAGATAGAGGTTCTCGATGCTTCCCGAGAGGTCACCCATCCGAATATTGTTCCCCCTGGAGCTCGCTTAAATATGGCAATCTCTTGCCACTAAGCTACACTCTTGTGGTGTCTCAAGAAGGGGAAAGACTAAGGTTGAAATTACCTTAAATGTGTTTTGGTCCTTCAAAGCTTCATTCCTTTTATTTGAAAGCCCATTTTTGAAGCATTTTTGGGGTGTCTTTTGGAGCAATTTTGGAGTACTTTTGCACATAGTTCTCTTCACACAAGTCCAAGAACATCAAGAAGAGTGTCCTTGGTACTTCTTCGAAAATAAATATCAGTGTTTGGGCTTGTGTTTTTAGCCACACTCGTAAAACTACAGGTTTCTGGAAAGATTTTTCAGTTTTGGTGGGAGCAGCCACTGCAAATTTATGCTGGTTTTTGGAGCCTAAAACATCATAGTTGAGAGACACTTGCAGGTGTTGTTGGCTAGTTTTTCGGCTATGCATTCAGCCTTTTTGTGTCATTTTACTGCATATTAAGCACATGCACGCCATGTATGCTTCTGTGGATACCGCTTATGTACCTCCATGTGGTCATTGATATAACGATTATGTTTTTTGCATAAAGCCTTTTATGTTTGATAAATAGCGTCATGGTGAGGTTTTTCTAACTAGGAAACATCCTAATGTTGGGGTTGGGGTCTCTTCGATGATGCACGTGGAGGACTTACCCTGCCTTGCCTTAGGAGATGTATGAAAGTTGTTCATAGGTGCTCGAAAAGCCTAGTTGGGTTCTATTGGGTAATTGATTATATGCAGTGAAGTTAGGGATTCAATACAAAGATAAACATGTCAATACTTGCAGTTTTATGATATTTTGACACTAGTCATATGCTCATTTTGGGGAGGATACTCTGGCAAAATTTTTCTAGATTTTTGGTTTTGTCAACTATACAATGATTGATTTACTCCTTGATAAACTTATTCATTGGTTTTTGGACTCTTCTAGCTCCATTATCATTCTATTTAGTTCTCTTCCATCATGGCATCAGAGGTCTCAGGCACATATGGTGGATCAGGGTCTAGTGACATTGTTCTGAGGAGGAACTATAGCTTGCAGGGAAAAGACCATGTTGAGATCCGAAAATTTGATGGCACAAACTTTGCTCTATGGAAGAATCAGATTAAAGATGTGCTGATTCAAAGGAGGCAATGGAGGCCAGTAAATGGGATTTCAAAGAAGCGTGTTGACATGGATGAAGATGATTGGGATTAGTTAGATGAAATGGCCATGTCTACCATTCACTTGCACCTAGCAAACAATGTTTACTTTACAGTATTAGACTGTGAAAGTGCACAAGAGTTTTGGAAGAAGCTATGCAATACATATGAAAAAGAGACCGCATCAACTAAAGTGTATCTGATGAGAAAATTATATGACCTTTGCATGAAGGACACAGATAGTGTTGCTCGTCATCTGATGCAGACAAGGATTAGGGAGAGAATATAGAATCACCATCCTTATATTTTTTACCTACATAAAATGACCTAATTATTCCTTCTAAAAATCATCCACACAATGTATAACAGAAAGTTGAAAATGAATTATTTCATTTCTGAAAGGCCTGTTACAATTCTTCCCACTTTGAATATTTTTTTCCTTATAATTTGAAAGATGGATAATGTTCTAAAAATCCTTCTAAGTTCACCCATGTTTTCTTCAACTAGATATATCTGCCATTTGACCGAAACCTCAACATCAAAAATTATATCTTTAAGCATTCCATGAGATCAAAAATTTCTTTACAAATAGTTTCGCAACATTACGAGAGAAACTGATCGGCTTCTCACCTCTAAAGAGCCCAACAAGATGGACCAAATTTTAGTCCTTAAGGAGAGATTGAAGTATGAGGAGTACCTTGTGGCTAGTCAGATTCTCTTTGTGTCAAGAGAATTTTGGGCGGGGAAAGCGGATAGACCTTGTGACAGTACGTTTTCTTTGCTCAAAAAGAAGAAGATTAAGGAATTCATCCCTTTGCTTATGAAAAAATCCGGTGGGTTTGCTCTCAATATTGAGGAGAACTTGCAAAAGACCACTGCCTTCTTTACAGATGTTTTCTCTAGTTCTCCCAAGTGGGGGGAGGACATCCGTAGAGCTAGAGCTTTTATTGCACTTAAAAGAAAAAAAACTATTCCTACCAGCTTGGCTGCCTTGTTGGACATGCCCCTCACTACCGACGAGATTAAAGAAACCATCCATAAATTGAAACCCTACAAGTCTTCGGGTCTTGATGGCTTATCTAATGAGTTTTTCATTGCTCTTGGTGACTTTGTGACTCCCTTCATTCTCTTGATTTGGAAAGAATTGGTTAGCAAAGGCACTCTTCCTATAGAGATCAATACTGGAGTTATAAAATTGATTCATAAGAGGGTCCCTAAAGAGAACCTAAATAATTGGAGGCCCATCACTTTCCTAAACATAGTCTACAAGATTTTTGCTTCTTCTCTGGCTCGTCGCCTTAGCCTTATCAAGAAAGACATCATCGTCCCTGAGCAAAAAGGCTTCATTAGGGGAAGATATATTCTTGATGCCATTATAGCCCTACCTTTTATGAGGCTTTGTTGAAGTTAGAGAATTTCTATCAAAGAATAATTTTTTTCAAGAAAGCACATCTAAGAAGTTAGTTAGCCAACACTAGGATGAAAGTTGGTGAGTGAGTTCAATTGTACATTTCAAAGTTCAAAGACTTACATAATCTGTTCTCGGTTTCTGAAGTACCTAGGTTTCTGCAAAGTCGGCTCAAGATTTAGTGGAAATCAGTTAAGAGACATATTTTTAGACATCTAAAATTTCACAGATTTTTGTACATTATGCCATTATGACATTGAAGGAGGATTGTTGGCACACTGTCAGAATAACAGTAAAACCCAATTTCTGGCAATCTTACTTTTTGGTATCTAACCAAATTTTTGTCACAAATGGTCAAACATTATTATGAGCACGTTAGTTACTTCCTCAATAGAGCTTTTATTTGGTCTACAATATTCAGTCATTAGAGTCCAGATTTGGTAGAAAATTCTAACCCAGATTTTTGCTAAAAAAGGGGTTTTTACATATTTATGATCATCAGGCTATGTTTATTCAAAAAAGCCACATCATGTTTTTTGTTGAAGGCTAATATAGCTGATTGCAATAGATTTGTGCCCTATAATCAAGTTTTGTGATATGATCAGCCAATGAAATTTATGAAGCAATTGGGATTAAGACTATATTCAGATTTGAGAGTAAAATTATCTACTCCTCACATGTTTGCTGATAACATGAGTTCTTTGCATCTGTAGCTAGTCCCATTTATCATGTTAGGACCAGAAAGATTGAGGTCCATTATCACTATGTTATGGTCAATATTACAACTAGAGAGATTGAGCTCTCGTACACATATATATATATATATATATATATATATATATATATATATATATATATATATATATATATATATATATATATATATATATATATATGAGAGCTCTACATAAACACACACACACAACACAACAATGTGTAGACATGATGACTAAAGCTTTGGATGCAATAAATATTAGTAGGTTCAACTTCAAGAGTTCATAAAAGATTTAGGACTCAAGCTTCTTAGGATTGAGGCGGAGTTGTTGGAGCATATGACAAGCCTACTTTCTTGACCATAAGCTTTGGACTTCATTAGAATTTGAGTAAAGTCATATATACCCACGTGTATTTTATGAGTACTTCTATGGTAAAAAAGCATGTCATTTCATCCAAATGTAAAAGGATAATTGAAGAGAGATTCTCGTGAATATAATGAGATCCAAGTGGCATAGCTTTCATTTCAATTCAAATTCAAATTGACTCCTAGGAGATTCTTAAGTCGAACCTATCCACCAATCATGTACTAAAATGGAAGAAAGTGTACTTATACAATGGTAGCTAAGACGTGAGTAATCAATCAATCCTTTCACTCATCCTTATTGTTTCTCCTATTCCACATTAAGCCCTTGGAGTCCTCCAATACTTCCATGTACCATAATTTACTAAGAAATACATTAACATCATGTTTTCATCAACTCTACACAATGGTCACTATTGTTGTGTACTTCTCAAAGTCTTTCAACTTCTCTGAGCTACTCAAGTGAGTTTATGGTCTCATTGTCTTGTTTATCAATCAAACATGAAGGAAACAATCTTATAAGTGTGCATGCAAAATATTCTAGTCATTGGATGTGTGTGTGTTGAGATATGATCGTATCTTTGTGATTGTGTGTCTGCATCATCTACTTCTTGAGAAGTTATGATCACCTCCTAACTTGTCAAATATCTAGCTCTCTACATAATAACTCTAAATTCATGAAAAATGACTTAAGTTAGCTCATTTAAATTCTTAAAAGTTTGTGCCATCAAAATTTGGATCTACCTCTCCCTGCATAATTGGCTTGGGAGGTAGTTCCTTCATCTTCTACCTTCTTGTTCTTGCCTTTCTCTTGAGACTTATTCTTATCCATTTATAGGGCAGAAGAGCTATTACCTCTTGATGAATCTCCATTCTTGTTGAGCTTGGCTTCATGGGTAAATAGTTGCCCCATGAGTGTGGTAATATATGGAATCTCCATGTCCATGTATAGATCCATGGCAGTTGTGAAGCTCTCCCATTTGTCATCAGCTTTAATACCATTGATTACTTGCCTTACAATTTGCTCGTCTTCAATTTCTTCTCCTATGCTTGCCAACTGATCTGCTACATCTTTAGCTTTGGTCACATACTCTGAGATAGCTTGCTTAGGTTGCTTTCTTTGAGTTGCGAATTCAATCCACAATTGATTCTTACTAGCCCTTGTGTTGGAAGAGAAGTAAGAAGACAATGTTTCCCAAGTCTCTTGGGATGTCTTACAGTTCCTAATATGTGGAAGAAGAAAATCAGAGATTGAGTTGAGTAAGTAAGACCTTGCTAATGCATCCTTGGTGCATCATGTGTTGAGTGTTTCATGTTCTTCCCTTGTAGGTTGTCCTTTGCTTCTAAATATGGGCATCTCCTCATCTCCTAAGATGTATCCATAGAGGCTCCTTCCTTGTAAGTATGTCTTCATCCTTAGAGACCATGCTTTATAGTTGTTCCTCTCCAATTTATCAATGAAAGAAAGAAAACCATCTTTCATTTTACCTTAGCTTTGCTCTAATACCACTGTTGGGGAAGATGGATGGACACTTCAATTGATGAGTTGGTACATCCAAATCCTGCTTAGTACCAGCCCTTTGTGACTTCAAATTTGATACGTGGGCCCTCTTTGTTTTCCAATGACACCATAAAAGTGCCTGTACTTTGGAAATGATGTATGAAAAGATTGAGTCAAAACCGACTACTTCCAAATACAAGACTCAATGAAAACCTTCTATTATTTATCATACACCTCCTGCTTGTAATGCTCAGTGCTACCAATACAGTAAGAATTGGAAAAATTCCTTTTAGAGCTAACTAATTAGCTTAGTAAGCTAATGATTCCAAGTAGAATCACTTGAAATGATCCACCATACACAGAGAAATGAATTTGGCAAATAGATCATTACCCCCGATTTTTTTGGACCTCTGCAGAGTTTGACTAGTGAGTGCTTCGACGCCGTTTTCTCCAAACTGTCTATCTATCAATCTATCTATATATCTCTCTATCTGTCTGTCTATCTATCTATCTATCTATCTATCTATCTATCTATCTATCTATCTATCTATCTATCTAGCTATCTATCTATCTATCTAT